>CM023538.1:21773480-22186177 GCA_013350335.1 Chimonanthus salicifolius
AGATGTTCATATAAGTTGTAGCCTCCATGAGGCAAAAACAGATTTTATGAATAAAGATTGAGATTTTCGCAAAAAAATACATTCTAAGGTGCGATTGATTGTTGGAGAGATTCCAAAGGGCGAGAGGCTACGGCGTGAGGCTTGGAGAGGCCATACTTCTTCAGGTACTTCTCTTCATCTTCTTCTTCTCTTCTCCTCTTCTTGTTCTTTAGCCTTTTGCCACCCAGAAATTCCCTTTCAGAGACATCCCATATTTCTGCCACCCCTGTTTTGAAGCCCCACTCTTTCGCCACCGTCCATACTACAGCCACTTCCTTTCCCTTGGCCTAAAACCACCTTCGAAGCCCTTCCTTAACTTCCCAAGCTGCCGCATCCCTTCCCTTGGCTTCTCCCACTTCCGCCTCCCACCTTCTTTCCTTCCCTTTGCTTTCTTCTTTCGTTTCTACCCATCTCATTCGTATCCTCTTATTTTCTTGCCCTAATACCCCACACGTGCCTCTTTAGGCAAAGCCATTTCAGCCCCTTTTTATTTATTTTATCTTAATGGGTTTGGTTACATTATATTTCAAGAACTTCCAAGATTATCTTTGGCAAATTTTATATTAATTGATTGCATATATTAATTTTAGATTTTAATTTCAGCCCATATTGATTTTAGGGTGCATTATTTTCATCCTTTTTAATTTTTAGGAAACTATTTAGGCATTTAGGATCACCCTATTAATTGTCCTGCATCAGATACTTATTGGGAGATGACCCATTCTACAATGCCATAACCAAGGAGGAGAAACAATAGAACCAAAAGAAGCAACCGCAGGCAATGGAATTGAGAAGATAGAAACCCTTATCCTAACTACCACTACCAATCGTCTTCCTCGTAGCCAGATTCTGGAAAATGCAGTGAGAATAAATAATGTAATGTAGCGGAAGCTGGGACAAAAATCAAAATAAGTCGATCCCGACAAGTTATCGGGTCACACACGTGCAAGTCGCCACACGTGGGAGATATGACTTAAACCAAACCTTGGCACGTGAGATCTAAAGGGGATATTAGGGCTACACGCAGGTAAGACACGAATTGAAAAGAACAGAAAGGGGGAAACTGGAACAGGGTGACGACAGAAGTGGAAGGAAGGAAAAGGGAAGAAGGGGATCGCAGGAAGAAGAAGAGGGTTAGTACCAGGCTTAAGGTCTGCAGAGGCTTCTGGCTGCAAGAAGAGGGAATCTGGTAGCAGCAGAGGCGATGCAACGGGGTGGCGAAAACATAGTGGAGGCAGAACAATAGGAACAACTTGTTGTCTGTGAATCAACGAAAGGAAGATGACAGTGGAAGCAACTGTGAGCAGTAGCGAGGTCTTGTGATGCACTAGGATGAAGCCCAGCCTCTTGCTATGGTGTATTCCTATTGGGATGAAGCCCAAGATCCCGCGAGATGAAGACTGGAACGAGCAAGTAATGTTGGGTCTGCAGCAAAGGCAAAGAAAAACAAAGAAGATAACGAGGATAGCTTCAATAATATCATATTTTCATTGATTCGAACGAGGTATCTCCTCTTTGACATCCATAACTGTTTATAAGAAAACAAATACACGAAAATAGACCATGACTCTAAGTTTGGAAGGCCGCGAAAGTGGTTTCCAATCCTATTACAACTACTAAACATAACTTAGACTCCTAAATAAACTAGGAAAACCACCGACCTAGCTTCCTTGCGACACAAGAACTCTAAAATTAAAAATAATGCGAAAATAGTAAATACAAAAATAGATGGGTCGCTGCTGCGTATTCTACATCATTCCCCCGGTCTTAAAAAAAAACTCTTCCTCGAGTTCGTCGGAATCTATCTTATTTACATCAACTGTGGCATCAGGAACTGTGCTGGCAGGAGACAAATCACATAATGCAGCAGGCAGTGAAGATGCAAGAACAAACATCAAACCATCCTTCTTGAAGGTGTAGGTGTTGGAGTGGCCAGCATGTAAGGGGCAACCATCAAATTGCCAAGGGCGTCCAAGTATCAAGTCGCACATATCCATCTTGGTCACACCGAACAAAGCAGAATCCGTATAGTTTCCAATGGAGAATTGGACTTCACACTGGAAAGTAATCGGCTTGCTATAAACATCATCGATCCAACAAGCAGGGTGCGCTGTAGGAAGCTTCTGGACAGGGAGCTGCAACCTGTCGACTAAGGATTGGGAAACCAAATTGCCTTCACAGCCGCTGTCAATGGCCAAGAGGCAAGGGAGGTCGTGAACTCTGCATGGAGTGCGAAAAAGACGATAGCACGGAGATGGGAGCTCCAGAGAAGTAGGAGAGAAGGTACGAATACACAGGAGACGGGTGTCCTCGTTAGTGCCATATGTAGGTGAAGCATTTGCATCAATGTTCTCAATGGCATCATCATCCTCATCATGTTCAGTATTGGGTGTGATGAGCGCCACATTACTGCGACATTCATGGGAACGGTGCTCGGGACGGCCGCACTTAAAGCACTTGGGGATGTTTGGATGGGTATAGAGATGGGTATAGAGAGGAAGATGATGATGGATTGGGCTTATAAGGAGGCGGGGGACTGTTGTATCGGGTAGGCCGATTCGGAGGTGGTGGTTGTGATGTGGGAGGTTGATAGGATGCCTGGGAAGGGACTGGTTCTGGGTGAGATTGGGGCGGATCATAGGTGTATGAGGGGCGGGATGAGGTGGGATGGCTAGTGGATTGGGTTGGTGGGGGGGATCATCAGTGAATTCTTCGACGTTAAAAGTTGCATTGATGGCGGCAGTTAAGGCGTAGTGGCAATGAGAAGCAAGTACTCTGCGAATATCCCATCTCAGACAACGTAGGAAGTGTTGCTCTTTTGTCTCGTAAAGATCATTGAGAGAAAGTAGGCGGTAGAAGTTATCAACACATTCCTGAACAGAACGTGTACCTTAGTAGCAGTCCTAAAGTTTGTTGAATAAGACCTGAGAATAATGAAGAGGCAGATACCGACTTTTCAAAAGCTGCTTCATGCGGAACCATGTACGAACAGGAGCCAAATTTTGTCAAGATCTGTCCTGTTGAGTTTGCTCCCACCAAGAAAAAGTACCTCCAGTCTGCTTGAAAGCAACTAATGGAACTTGCTTGGTTTCAGGGACTCCCATGTATTCAAAGAACCGCTCGACCTTTGTTATCCATTCCATAAACTTTTCAATGTGGAGAAGACCATTGAAGGACAGAAGTTCAACCTTGGGTCGATAATCATTGGTTTTTTTTTTAAAGGTAACTGTATTAATAAATAAAATAATTACAAAATTAAAAGAGGGCCAATAGAAATCCTTCGTGGTAGGATGGAGATTCCCCCAGATTACATATGTCTGTTAACTATTTCCAATGATAATGATGCCCCCTCTCTAGCCATTTCATCGGCAGCAGAGTTTGCTGACCAAGGAGACCATGTAATTTGATAATTGTGAATGGAAATTAAGTGACGAATCTCTTCAATTTTATCTAAGACGACCCATGGAAAATTAGAACCGTTTGCCCATCCTATTACCACTTTGGAGTCTCCTTCAATTATACTTCCATCAACCCCTAAGGATTCCAGCTTCAAAATATCTCTCCATAAAGCAAGTAATTCCACATCAATGACTGAACCATTGGGGAGAGGTCCAGTGAAAGAAAGCACTATATTACCAAAGTTGTTGCGAATGACCCCACTGTAACCTGAAATTCATGTTTCACGCCGACAACTTCCATCAAAATTCAGTTTGAGGGTACCTATGGGAGGAGGGTCCCAAGTGATTTGTGATCTTGATTCTCTTTGTATGATGATAGAGTCAACCGTGGCCCAATCCTACATAAATCAGCTATTGAATAACCTGTGTTATCTGAAGCAACTGACATCCACCAAGCAATCCTCACTTTTATAAGATCCAGTAGATTGGAAATTGAAGACGCTTTGTCTTGAAAGATTCTTCTGTTACGTTCTAGCCAAATAGACCATCCAATGCTTAACACTGTTGTAGCCCATAGTTTACGCCTAAAGGAGCTCCCCGTCATCACAACTTCTTCATTTAGCATCTGTGTCCATTTCTCTGGCATGCAAAAACTCATTCCCGACTGATCAATAAAATATAACCAAATTTGTTGTGAGATCCCACAATGTAGAAGGAGATGGTTTACCGTCTCCGCATCTGATAGACATAGTGGGCAGGCATTAACAATAATCATTTTCCTTTGGCAAAAATTATCTATTGTTAAGATTTTTTCTAATCCTGCTATCCATCCGAACATCTTCACTTTTAACGGAGAGACCCCTGACAAAATTTTTGGATGAAGAGTAGGTACCTCATTTGTCTTTAGTAATTCCTGACATAAGGAGTTTACTGAAAAGTTACCATGTGGGTCCAACTCCCAAATGCGTCTATCTGTTCCCCTACCTGTTACAAAAATGTTTGCCAGTCGGTTCAAAAGTGATGCCCAGTCCTCTACCATCCAATCCTCTAATTGACATCGAAATGTTGGTCCCCAAACAATTTTATTGCCAATGATCTCAAAACAATCATTTACTCTAGCTTCCTTATTATCTGCATAGACAAATAATGTTGGGTACAAAGTAACCAACGGGGTATTACCCAACCATTTATCTTGCCAGAACAAGATTCATCTCCTTTATATGCTCGGTACCTAATATGTTTGTCAATTATTGTAGCCACTGAGCATACCCCTTTCCATGAGCCAGAAACTCTTCTATTAGTTGGAACCACTCTCCAACCTTTTCCACGAAGTTGATATTTTTGACGAATTAAATCTTTCCAAAGGCTTTCAGAAGATTCACCCAATCGCCAAAGCCATTTCCCCAAAAGACCTACATTGAATTGACGAAGAGGGCGAATACCCAAACCTCCATTTTTTTTTTTTGGTTTGCAGACTTGTGCCCAATTGACTAAATAGAATTTCCTTCTTTCACTGACATCATTCCATAGGAATTTTCTTTGGATTCTTTCCAATTTCTCTATCACTGATGCAGGACACTTGAACATGCTTAGGAAGTAGACAGAGAGACTGGATAGAACTACTTTGAGAAGAATGATCCGACCTCCAAGTGATAACCACTTGCCTTTCCACTGTGATAGTCGCTTCTTCGTCTTTTCAATGATTCTGTCCCAACACCCTTTTCAAGGAGTTCCTTTACATAATGGGAGTCCGAGATAGGTTGATGGGAAAGAGGCTACTTCACATTCCAATTTTGTTGCCATTTCCACACACTGGCTATGTTCCATATTTATCCCCATCAATTCACATTTATCAAAGTTTATTTTCAGACCGAAACAAATCTCAAACCATTTAAGGACTGATCAAACTGTTCGTAGCTCCTTCTTGTCTGCTTTAAGAAACAGAATTGTATCATCCGCATACTATAGATGAGATATGATTAAATCTATCCGATTTATCCTGAATCCATGAAGATTGCCAGTAGAAGATACAACTTTAAGCATAAGGTGTAGTGCCTCAGCAACTATGACATATAGATACGGAGATAATGGATCGCCCTGCCGATCTCCTTTCCCCATTTGGAAAAAGCCTTTTGGACTTCCATTCACCAAAACAAATAGATGAGCTGACGATAATGAAGATCTAATCCAATTTCTCCAACGATTACCAAATTTCATCCTTTCCATAACATAGTCGAGAAAAGACCAACTAACATTGTCGTAGGCCTTTTTGAAATCCAATTTACAAACTATGCCATTTCCTCCAAATAAGAATTTTGAGTCGATGCATTCATGAGACACAACGGCAGAGTCAATGATCTGTCTACCTTCTATGAAAGCACTCTGTTCAGGTGAGATTAGAGATGAAAGAACCATCTTCATTCTGTTTGCCAATATTTTTGTTAGAATTTTATATGGGCCGCCTAGCAAGGAGATAGGCCAAAACTCATTTAGTGTTGACGCCCCTAGCTTTTTCGGAATTAAAGTGTTAAATCATGCCCCCAAATCCTTGGGAGAGTATAGTCCTTTCAAAGAATTCCGAAACAAATCCCATTAGGTCTGATTTCACCGACTCCCAAAATGTTTTAAAAAACATTATAGGATAGCCATCCGGGCTAGGAGCCTTATCCTCACCTAGTTGCCACACTGCATCTTTCACCTCTTCTTCATTTACCGAACATTCCAAAAAGAGTTGTTGCTCGGTGTTTAGTTCTTTAAACAGGAGAGACGATGGGATTGGGAAATCTCGAGATGGGGTTTTGTATAGACGAGTAAAGTAATGAACTATTTCATCACATATTTCTGATATGTCCGAAATACCAACCCCTTCTACCTGTAGACTTTGAATATAGTTTTTTCGTCTTCTTGCACTTGCCAGATGATGAAAAAAATTGGTTTTCTGGTCACCCTCTTTCAGCCACAATATACGTGAACGTTGCTTCCATTTAGTCTCTTCCTGTAAAGCCCTCTTTCTTAGGTCTCCTTTTGTCTCCTTTCTATGCAGCAATTGATCTTGTGATAGTGGACCGAACTCTTCCAATTGATTCAGATTTTGCAATTCTTCTTCCCAAATCTGTTCTTCCATCTTGTCTTCCTCCTGACGAGTGTTGGCCCAAATTTCAACTTTTCTTTCAGATGTATCAGTTTCTGCAGTAAGCAATGTCCTTTCCATCCCGTTGGATTTGACTCCTGCCACCAATTTTCAACTAATGTATGAAATCCTTCAGTCTTTAAACCAGGCCAGTTCAAATCGAAATGGGATAGGACCCCAGGAATCCATTTTAGAATCTAGAATGTCGGAACATGATCTGACACGGGATTGGCTACAGTGCTTTGCGTAGTGTGGTGGAAATATTCGGCCCACTGCGAATCAATTAAGAACCTATCCAACCGCGCCAGACTTGGGTTATCTTGCATATTTGAGTATAGGTAGCTCCTCCCAATGGTAAATCCATTAATTCCATATCCTCAATCCAGCAACTAAAAGACTGCATAGGAGCTGTTATACGTCTGCAGTGATTACGTTCAGACATTCTACAAACTACATTGAAGCCCCTTCCTATGCACCATGCTATATTGAACTGTTCTCTACAAGCTGCCACTTCGTCCAAGAACATTTGTCTATGAGTGTCAAGGATAGGCCCATAAACATTAGAAAACATAAAGGATTGTCCAGAGGACAACTCTTCCAATACCGTCATAATAGAGAATTGATTTATAGCCATATGAGTCATTTTAAATTTAGCGGCATTCCAAACAGTCCATAACCCACCTGAGGCTCCTTCTGAAGCTTTACCAATCCACTCCATACTCCCTTGACCCCACAGATTTAACCAACCCCTCCAAAGGCTCGGAACATTTAGTTTCTTGAATATAGAACATCTGGTTGCTGAGAAAGAACTGCTCTCTTCACTGTAATTCGATTCATCACTGCCCCTAAACCCTGCACATTCCAGGACATTACCTTCATTGGCAAACTGATCTTCCCCCCGAGGTTCCAACCAAAACCATGGAATGATCATAGTTAATAAATGAACTAATTTTCAGAGCTCCCTTTCCCGTTTTCTGTGGTGACGAAGTCTCTGATCCTCCTCCATGTCTCTCCATTCTGAATTGCAGAAAGAAATCAAAATGTCCTGCAACTAAGCTGACCATCCAGGAGTAGAGATTCCGAGCAGTGAACCAATCAGCAACATTTTTTCCTCATCTATCATCCCCGACCGTACTGCTAAAGGTAGACATTCTCTACCTCTAAAACTGACGACCAGGTGCCTTGAATCATCGAGTCTTCTGTAGGAGATTGTGGAGTCTGATTCCCCTATTGATATCAACTATCCTTGTTGACCGAAGGCGATCCCCGAACAATGACCTTCGAGGGAATATTCGCTTTCTGTTTGTCATCTCCCGTCTTTTCTTGAAGTAGGATCTCTCATCGATAATCATTATTGTCAGAAGATCGACGAAAATCTCAAGTAGTCTGTTGATTGGGATTGGGTGGGTGGGTGTTGAAAACCAGTTGCTCAACTACCTCATCATCCCAATCTTCCCGATGTGGTAGCTCTTCTTTTTGTTTCTTCGCCGCGTCTCTGTCAGCGAAATCTTTAATCATGATTGTACGCAAAGTTGTCGAAATCGTGCGATTCACGATTCGAATCGCCAGATTCGTATCGAATCGGAAGTTCTTACAGTACGAATCGGTATAATATCGAAATTAATTAAAAAAATTGCATTTTTTATCAGAATCGTGAATCGTGCGATTTGAATCGCACAAATAGCAGTATCGTGCGATTCGAACTACGAAGGAGTGGAAAAGGAAAAGACTTACAGTTTTTTATTTTTTTTTAAAAAAAAATATTTTTGAAATATTAAAATGTTCTGTTTTTGTTGAGAATGCAAAAAAAAATGAACGGAAAAACAAAAACCACATATCAATCACATACAAGACACAAGGCCAGTAGGAATGGGATCACCAATAAATATTTGATAATCAGGCTCCAGAGATCTCACACAAGTAACCAACATTATTATATAACATACTATTATTGGACACCATACAGTATAACTATATTGTATATTGTATACAGTATTACAATATACTATATATTGTATTACAATATATTGTTATACTGTTATACAATATTTACATAATATTGTATTATTGTGTATTTATATTTAAATATCATATTAATATATTTTTATTCTTTTTTTGATGATTGTTTGCATATTTACATATATATTATGAAGAATTGAACAAAATGTTATGAATCTTACGATTCACGATTCACGGTTCACACCCCTAGACCGATTCACGATACAATACATTTTTGACAACCTTGATTGCGCGAACCTTTGTGAACAATTCGTTCATCTCAGCTTTAAATGTATCGAACTGAGCGTGATGACAAACTGATCATGATTGGATGCCATCCGAATTTTCTCCTTTTTTTTTTTTCAGATCACCGACGAGAAGCGGAGATCGTCTCTGGACAACAGAGAACTTGGCTCTGATCCACTTAATGTAACGGAAGCGGGGACAAAAATCAAAATAAGTCGATCCCCACAAGTTATCGAGTCTCACATGTGCAAGTCGCCACACGTGCGAGATATGACTTAAACCAAACCTTGGCACGTGAGATATAAAAGGGGGTATTAGGGCTACACTTGGGTAAAACACGAATGGAAAAGAACAGAAAGGGGAAAACTGGAACAGGGTGACAACAGAAGTGGAAGGATGGAAAAGGGAAGAAGGGGATCGCGAGAAGAAGATGATGGAAGAAGAGGGTTAGCACCTAGGTTAAGGTCTGCAGAGGCTTCTGGCTGCAAGAAGAGGGAATCTGGTAGCAGCAGAGGCGATGCAACGGGGTGGCGAAAACATAGTGGAGGCGGAACAATAGGAACAACTTGTTGTCTATGAATCAACGAAAGGAAGATGACAGTGGAAGCAACTGTGAGCAGTAGCAAGGTCTTGCGAGCACTGGGATGAAGCCCAGCCTCTTGCTATGGTGTATTCCTCTTGGGGTGAAGCCCAAGATCCAACGAGATGAAGACTGGAACAAGCCAGTAATGATGAGTCTGCAGCGAAGGCAGAGAAAAACAAAGAAGATAACGAAGATAACTTCAATAATATCAGATTTTCATTGATTCGAAAGAGGTATCTCCTCTCTTACATCCATAACTATTTTTAAGAAAACAAATACACGAAAATAGACAATGACTCTACATTTGGAAGGCTACGAAAGTGGTTTCCAATCCTATTACAACTACTAAACATAACTTAGACTCCTAAATAAACTAAGAAAGCCATTGACCTAGCTTCCTTGCGACACAAGAACTCTAAAATTAAAAATAATGCGGAAATAGTAAATACGAAAATAGATGGGGCCCTGCTGCGTATTCTACATCAGAATGTCTTGCAACAATTTATGGATTTAGTAAGCGAGCTAATAGAAAACAAATTTGCAGATAAAATGGGAACATGTAAAGCAGATGATAAATAAATCAAGGAAGATATGGTAATGGTACCTTTGCCACTAACAGTAGTGAGATTCCCATCAGCAAGTTTAACACTATTAGAGGGTGCAAGAATCAACTCAAATATATATATACATATATATATATACACACACACACTATATGATTGTTGGCCCCAGAATCAATGACCCAAGGACTTTTGAAAGAATCTTGGAATGTAAAAGATATGTTACCTAGGGCTGAAACTCAAGCGGGTCGGCCCGGGTTTTGATAAACCCAACCCTAACCCATATTAAAAATTACTGAACTTGACCCAAATTACTAACCCAAATTTCTCAACCAGACCAGACCTGACCCGAATTACTGATCCACTCAACCCGAGTGTTGGCCCGACCCGACCTGAGTTATTCCTGCAACCCGAACCATTTTTGCTTGGTTTTCTTTCAACAGAAAAGAAGAACCCAATCTTGAACAAAGGAGTCATGCTTTGGATGGTATAATTGATCTTTAAAATTGGCATAAAAATAAAATTAAATCGAGATATTCAACTGGCAAAAAATAAAATTGATAAATAAAAGTTCAAATAAAATTGATAAAATAAATTGGCACCTCATTAGCCCTTTCTCCAGCATCCAAAGTCTAAACCAAAATTAGCCCTTCGCATTTTTTTTATCTCATTCTCTTTTCCATAGCACCAAGGTAGAGAAGAAGGCAGCAGAGAAGAAGCCGGCATATGAAAAGCCAGTGGAGGAGAAGAAGACAGATAAGTTGCCAGCGGAGAAAAAGTCAAAGGAAGGATGTGTGGGCGGAGACAAGAAGAAGACCACGACTAAGAAGAAGACCAGCAGAGCAGAGACTCTCGCCTCTCGGTCTCTCTTTGAACTCAGGAAGTCAGGAACCCTCTCTTGCTTTCTCTCTCTCAAGATCCTCTTAGCTCTCGCTCCTTGCACATAGCGGCGGAGCAGACACTAGCCCTCTCTCTCAATTCGAATTAGGGCATTTGGGAGAGAGAGAGAGAGGGGATTAGGGTTATAACTCAACTTATATATATATAAGGTTTGGTTATGTCAATTCGGGTAGGGTCAGGTCAATTTTAAAAAAATTAATCCAACCCGACCCGAATTTCATGCGGGTTTTTTCTTCAACCCAACCCTACCCGAATTTAACAATTATAAAACCCAGCCCACACTTTTTTCGGGTCAGGTCATCCAGATCGGGTCAAAACCCGACCCAAGTTTCACCCCTAATGTTACCTAAAGGAATTATATATTGCATTTTGTTGCATTCATTCTTGTAAGAGAGAATGATTCTCAAAACATGAAACTTGCACCATATCGTTTATGCCAACTTTACTAGAATCAAAAGAGGACTAAATATGACGAGCTTGCTTGGGAGCCTTTCTACAAGATAAATAGAGTGGCTTGCCAGTCACCCTCCAGGATTTGTCAACAAAGTAATTGGTTTTGTTTAGAATAAATACAGAGGTCATGACCCTTCTTTTAGAAATTGTGGGAGCCAGAGACCCAGAATTGTGTTCTAAAACCACACTTCTACCTTTGGAAGATGGAGCATTTGATAATAATGCAGATTTTCCATAAGTTCGTTCTGCAGTCATAACAACACATCTAGGGGTGAAACTTGGCTCAGGTTTTGACCCGAATCTCGAAAAATTAGTGGGTTGTGTTATGCATTTTTAAAATTAGGGTTGGGATGGGTTGAAGAAAAAAATCCCGAATTAGTTACGGGTGGGGCTAGGCCAAGCTTTTTTAAAATGATCCGACCCGACCCGACCCGACCCAAATTGACCTGACCCGACCCACTCAAAAACCTTAATATATAACTAACAATGCCCTAATCCTCTCTTCTTATGAGCGAGAGAGCAAGAACGAGAGTGACGCAAGACAAGGGATAGCGTAACCCTAAATGCCTAAATGTGGTTCCCCTACAAATTAAAAGGAATGAAATAATGCACCCTAAATTTAAAATAGGCTGAAATTAATCACTCAATTAATATACGCAATAAATTAATATAAATTTAACAAAGATAATCATGCAAATACTATAATCTAATGTGTGAATGGAAATAAAGGGTTCAAAAATTAAATGAATTAAATGGACATGGGTTAATAAGCTCGAAACTTACCCACTTGCGATACTAACTGGGTTTCAATTGGAATAAGGGGGTATGGATGTAATTAAAAGAAAAGGAAGGAACGAACGAATGGACTGTTTGGGTGCAGCGACAACATTGGGAACAAAGGCTTGCGGCAAAGGCTATATGGCTTAATGTGGGAAGGCAAAAAGGCAAGGGAGGATTTAGAGGCTCACTGCAACAAGGAAATGGGCTTTGGAGGGAAACGAAAGCATAGGGAGGGGTATTAAGAAGTGGCGACACTGTGGGGTTGAGTTTGTAGGGGATCTAGGGAGGATCGACAACAAAGGGAAGGGCTTATGTAGGACTCGGCTGCAAGGGTCCTTTGTTTTGAAGGGTCGGCAGAGGTTATGGGGCAATAAAAAACCAAAATGGAGCAAGAGAGAGAGAAAGAGATAAAGATGTGTACATGGATAGAGGAAGAGGCTTCTCACCGAGCCTCGTTGATTTCTCACCAACATATGTATGGAGCAGTTCTTTAGAATGCAACCATCATAATCTTCTTTTATTTGGTAACTGATTACCCTAATGACAGTTACATGGCTTTTATAATAACTCATAACAAGGGAAGACCAAAATACCCCCTAATTACAAGAATGATTAAAATACACTCAAAATATCCCAAAATAACATTAAAAAAAAAATAAGAAAAATGATTAAAAAAATAAAATAAATCTTCTGACAGTGCTCCGCATCAGAGAGAGAGAGAGAGATCGACCAAGAGAGAGAGCAAGAGATGCCCTAATCGGTCCCCTTCCCTTCCTCGATGGCGATGACGACGGTGAAACCCCTTTTTCGTTCACTCTCTGCGATGAGCAAGGGCAATCTTGATCCTCTCTTTCTTAATCATCTCCGGCTCTTGATCCTTCTGTTGAATAATAGAATAAAAATAAGAAAAAAGACGAGAATTGATGGAGAAAAGATTGAAGGAGAAGAATTCTTCTCTTCTCTTAAAATGTATTCACTGTGTTTACCCTGTAGCTTTGTACATGATTAAATTGAAAAATGGGAGCTAATCATGTTGGCAAAAAAGGAAAACATTAATTACAAATTGACTCTGTAAATACATTGAACTTGAACACTGTCGTAAATACATTGAACTTGGATATTGTCTGTTCAGAGATGGGTCCTGAGTTACGTCGGGTCCCACAACACTCCTGCTCAAGCTGGTTCGAAGATATCCAGTAATCCCAACTTGCTAATAACGGAATCAAGTTGAGTTCGAGGAACCGACTTAGTGAAAATGTCAGAAAATTGATCAGAGGACTTCAATGAGGAGTGACAAGCCGGCCTTCAGAAATATGTTGGCAAAGAAAGTGGCAATCAACCTCAATGTGTTTGGTCAGCTCATGGAAGACCGGATTTGAAACAATGTTGATGGCCGCTTGATTATCACAAAACATAATATGATGATCATCAACAGTGAAACCCAATTCTGTAAGAAACTGTCGGATCCAAAGGAGTTTAGCCGTAGTATTAGCCATGGCACAATACTCAGCTTCAGCACTAGAACGAGCAATGACAGACTACTTCTTGCTACGCCAGCTTACCAAATGGGAGCCCAAGAAGACGCAATAACCCGTGGTAGAACGTCTGTCATCAGGAGAGCCAGCCCAATCAGTAACAGAATAACCACGAACTGGCAGTGAAGTTTGTCTGGCAAAGAATAGTCCCCGTCCTAAATGAGATTTAATATAACGGAGGATCCGGAAGACAGCATGAAGATGGGTATCTCGGAGAGCCTGCATGAATTGGCTGACCACACCAACAGCATATGATAAATCATATGATAAATCAGGCCGGGTGATAGTGAGGTAAATTAATTTCCCAACCAGCTTCTGATAAAAAGTAGGAGAATTCAGAAAAGTTCCATCGGAAGCAGAGAGCTTGGTGTTTGTATCAAGTGGGATATAAGCAGGGTTGCAGCCAAAGTAACCAGCATCATGGAGGAGATCAAGAGCATACTTGTGCTGCGATAGTGTAAGTCCTTGAGAAGAGCGGGCAACCTCAATACCAAAAAAGTAACGCAATGGCCCAAGATCTTTAATTGCAAAGGCACGGGAAGATACTCTTTGAATGTAGTCGGTGGCATCATTACCAGTGAGAACAATATCATCCACATAAACAACTAAAATCATGACCACAGCAGGACGGCGATAGATAAAAACAAAGTGATCCATCTAGCAGCGAGAGAAACCATAAGGGAATAGAGCACCGCTAAACTTCTCAAACCAAGCCCCTGGGGATTGCTTGAGGCCATAAAGTGCTTTACGAAGTCGACATACTGAATGAGGCTCCCCCTGTCTGACAAACCCCGGAGGAGGAAGCATATAAACTTCATCATGTAAATCACCATGAAGGAAGGCATTCTTCACATCCAGCTAATGAAGCGGTCATGCATTGGTGGTGGCAGGAGAGATCAAAATGCAAACAGAAGTAATCTTGGCCACAGGGGAGAAGTTTTCCTGATAGTCCACGCCACAAGTCTGTTTGAATCCCTTGACAACCAACCGAGCCTTATAATGAGCAATGGACCCATCGGGATTATGCTTCATAGCAAAGACCCATTTGCAGCCAACTGGGGTCTTTCTTGGAAGAAGAGGCACCATATCCCAAGTATGGCTTTGTTCTAGTGCCGCTAATTCTTCAGCCATGGCTGCCTTCCAAGAGGGGTCCCGAAGTGCAGTGTCAACTCTCTTGGGAATCTTAACATTGTCCAGTCCTATGAGGAAACTGTAATAGGAAGAGGAGTAACAGCATGATAGGAAACAAATTGTGCAAGAGGATAAAGAGTACAGGTATGCTTACCTTTCCGAAGGGCGATAGGAAGGTCGGACTCAGCACAGATGGGTGGATCTGGACAAGAGGCAGAGATGATTGGGGTGTGTATTGGCAGCCGATGTTGGGGTGGCCGGCGTTCATATACCAAGGTAGGCTTGGAAGTGCTGGCTGGAGGGGACCGAGAGGGAGGAGTACCGGTAGGAAGAAGAGGTAAAACAGGGACTAAAGCTGGACCAGAGGATGTAGAAAAGTATGGGACCGTCTCAAAGAAGGTGACATCCATAGACACATAAGTTTTGCCATTGGTAGGATCAAGACACTTGTAGCCTTTGTGAAAGGGTGAGTAACCTAATAAGATGCAGCGCACAGCACGAGGGGAAACTTTATCTCCAGAGAACAGGTGAACAAAGCATGCACAGCAAAAAACATGTCATGGCAGAATGGGAATCTATTTATGGAGGGAGAGAAGTTGAATGGGGGATTGATAGGACAATACACGGGATGGCATGCGGTTAATAAGATAACAAGAGGTTAAAATTGCCTCAGGCCAGTAAGACTGTGGAACATGCATGGTAAAGAGGAGGGTGCGGGCTACCTCAAGAAGGTGTCTGTTTTTTCTTTCCACGACACCATTCTGTTGGGGGGTGGAAGAACATGACAAATGTGATTCAATACCATGCTCGTGTAAAAAAGTAAGAAAGGAATGAGATAAATATTCCCCCCGTTATCACTGCGCAAAGTTTTAATTTTTAAATCAAAATGAGTAGCAACCCAAAAATAAAACGTGCGAAAATGATCAAATACTTCAAACTTATTTTTCATGAGATAAATCCATGTCATTCACGAAAAATATCAATACATGACACAAAATATCAAAAACCAGTGCAAGAGAGAGGAGATTGTCAAACATCAGAAAGAACAATAGAAAATAAAGAAGATGCTCGTTTATTCATAGAGGGAGGAAAAGAAGTTCTAATATGTTTGCCAAATTGGCAAGGTTCACATGTAAAATGCTTAAAAGATAAAGAGGGAACAAGCTTTCGCAAAATAGAATCACTAAGATGGCCAAGCCGGCAATGCCACAGCCACAAATCAGACGAGGACGAGGTCACGCAAGCTTCAAAGTAGCAGCAGGATGATCAAAAAGGTATAAGCCCCCAACTTCACGCCCACCACCAATCACCTGCCTCGTGGTCAGATCTTGAAAAACACAATGAGAGGGAAAAAATGTGACTGAGCAATTGAATTGTTGAGTAAGGGCACTAACAGAAAGTAAATTACGAGATAAATGGGGAACATGTAACACAGATGGAAGGTGCATGGTGGAAGAGAGGAATAGATCCTTTACCAGTAATGGAAGTAGAACCATTAGCTATGCGAATAGTACCAAATGAGACAGGAGAAAGGGACGACAAAATAGAGGACATACCAGCCATGTGATCTGTGGCACCGGAATCGATGATCCAAGAATGAGAGGAGGTATGATTGGCCATGGGCCCAGTACCTGAAGAGGAGGAGACAGCATTGGACACCTTGGAATGCTGAAGACGACCCATGCGTTGCAACAGCATATTGAAGTCCTGACGAGTCATCGAAGCATCATCACTAACCACATCAGATGAGGGGAGGACAGGAGCAACAACAGAGATATTAGCTTGCTTGGGACGCCCATGCAGTTTATAACACGAATCCACATAATGATTTGTCATTTTACAATAAGTGCAGAACCGAGACACCTTCTTCCTTGTACCTTTGCCAGGAGGACCAGAAGTCCCCCGAGCGGGAGAAATCACTGAAGGATGAGAGATCACTAAGGCAGAGCGTTCAACAAGCATAGGGGTCATGACTGAGTGACGCTGATCATCGCAGAGTACAGCAGAATACACCACTTCCAGAGAATGAAGAGGACGTTGTCCCAGCAGTTGAGCCCGAATAGGTTCAAAATCCGGGTTGAGACCAGCCAATAACTCAAAAGCTCGTCTACGATTAATGAGTTGCTGATAGAGAACAACATCATCAGATAACTTAAACTGAACAAACTCAAGTTGATCCAACTCGAGCCAACACGCCCGCATCTTAGAATAGTACTGAATCAGTGAGAGTTCCCCCTGTCGAAGATGAGATGCAATCTGATATAACTCATAAAGACGGGCAGAATTATCACCATCGGAATACAAGGCTTGAATGGTGTCCCATACATCTTTGGTTGTGGGAAGAGTATAGACAGTACCACAGACGTGATCCTCCATGGAGTAGAGGAGCCAGAACTGCACCAAGGAGTTGTTAGCTATCCATGTGAAATAAAAAGAATTTGTCTTGGCTGGTTCAGGGGCAGTGCCATCAATATAATCAGACAATTGTTTGCCATTGAGAAACATTCTCGCAGAATGAGACCATTGGAAGTAATTTATCTCATTCAATAAGACACTGGTGATCTTTCCAATATGTGTGGGCCCAGAAGCAGCCATATCAATGAGGGAAGTATTGGATGAGCTCTCAGAAGACACATTCTGATTTTGATCGGAAGAAGAAGTCCTGATCCGAAAGTAGATCTGTTAGATGCAAGCGAAGCAGAAATCGAGAACACAGCCATAGGTCCCACAAAGAAAAAAAGGGCAAGCAGCAGCAATATCCACCGATGATCGTTGTTGATAAAGGGCAGTCCTATGAGAGACAAGGCTAGGGCGAACACAATACTACTGTTCCCAAGCAAAAAAACTGCAAAAACCAAGCAGATCTAGCCGAAAAAGGAGAAAAAATCACTATAACTACGGTAGAGGCAGCAAGAATCGTGATGTAGATAAGGTGGTCCCACAACTGTGTAAAGGTGGGACAAGCCGGAGGGATGGAGAGTAGACTCAAAGGCGATTGCAGGGCGGCAAGATCGACTCCAAAATATGCGGCGAGGCAGCAGATCGAAGCAGAAAATCGAGACAGGGTTTTCTAAAAACGGCAGAATCGCTGGGACAGAGGGCAGCAGAAAATAGGGAAAAAAGGCAGCAAAACAGAGATCCAATCTTGAGAGAAGGAGAGCTCTGTCAAAGACGGCAAGAGAGATAGGGTCCCGCCGTCAGATGCTTCGCCAAAAAAATCGACGGCATCGGACAAGAAGAAAAAACTGCAGAAATCTTTCTGGCGTGATTCCATGTTGAATAATAGAATAAAAATAAGGAAAAAGAAGAGAGTTGATGGAGAAAAGATTGAAGGAGAAGAATTCTTCTTTTCTCTTACAATGTATTCACTGTGTTTTACCCTGTAGCTTTGTACATGATTAAATAGAAAAAAGAGAGCAAATCATGTTGGCAAAAAAGGAAAACATTAATTACAAGTTGACTATGTAAATACATTGAACTTGGACACTGTCGTAAATACATTAAACTTGGAAATTGTCTGTCTAGAGATGAGTCTCGAGTTAAGTCGGATCCCACAACACCTTTAGCTCCCAAATCCTCTATTGCTCTCATTCTCCATCACCGGTCATCATCAGAGCCCGGTCCCTTCCCCTTTCTCCTGAAGCTTCGGTCCATGTATTTTGTTTTTAATTTTATTTTATTTTATTTTAATTTTTTTTTTAATTCGGGCTAAAATGGGTCGGGCTGATTCTCTGGCTCTAGGTCGGGTTGGTTGGGTTGTGCAATTCGGATTACCAATACAAGTCGGTTCAGGCCAAGCTTAGCATTTTTTATATGGGTTGGATTGGATTCATCAAAATCCGGCCCGACCCGCCCAAGTTTCAGCCCTAAGCACATCATTTCCATCCGGAAATAAAGACGCATAGATATCATGAGTTCACAAGAGAGGTTTCATGCCAATGATCTAAGCATGAATAGGCTCAAACTCTAAATTTAAACCAAAAGCTCATAAATGTGCCTTTTCTTTATCCATGTCTAAAAGGCTTCGACATCTTATGATTGCACTCTTTGTATGTCGAATCAATGGATTTGGGTGGTCAAGAAGATCCTTCACTAAGTTCATGTTCATTTTCGGCTCCAATATGCATTTTGGCTACTTGCGAAGTTCATTAGTTATCTTTTTGGTAGATCCAGAGGCCTCTAAAGGGATCAATCAAACGTGATCCATAAATATTGTCAACCATTACTAGAAATATATGTTTGTTGAACCAAAACACCCAAAGATTTAGAACCCTTAAGAGTTCTAGCACAAAAGTCAGTAATAATTGATCCTCCAAGGAAAAAAAACAGATATGCAAATTTGACGTCGAAGACAGCAAGATAAAACCATCTAACAGTAAGCCCCACACATCATGAAATGTAAAAATCACCAATTATATCAAAACTCCACCAGGCAACACTAGTGGTGAAAAAACAAGATGCAAATCCTCAAAAAACAGCAAGATTTTGAGGTTTAAAGCCAAAAAATGTCAAATCTAACATCGCCAGGTCAGATCTAAAAGATGTGTGCATATGGGCACCACAACCGGAACCTAGATCCGATAGTTTGGATGGAAGGACCCAAAAACGTCCCACCACCAAATTCCTTAGATCCACAAAAATGGACGGCCGAGGTGAGATATTTCCTTAACCTAATAGGGTTGAAAAATTCCAAAAAAATAAGTATATGATTGAGGATAAATTTTGGAGCAAAAAAATCCTTCAAATACAAATTATCAGACATGAACAAAGTCCAAGATGAACAGTAACTCTAGCAATAACTCCCGCAACATGAATAGTAACTTGCGAGATTTGAAAACGATTTTTTTATATTTTAGAACTTTGCTCTGCATACATTGATAAGATTTGTAACAGGAAAAAAAAAAAAGAAGACGACGTTTGTATTTACAAAGGAGAAAACAACCTCTTAATAGAGGTTTCTTTACAATAAAAAAAGGAAAATAAACAAAATAAGAAAGTCAATCTCAAATTACAAAAGTCTGCAATCTACAATTATGTACACATGCACCGATCCAAGGTTGTCAAAAACGAATCGTATCGTGAATCGGTCTAGGGGTATGAACCGTGAATCGTAGAATCGTAAGATTCATAACATTTTGTTTAATTCCTCATAATATATATGTATATATGCAAACAATCATCCAAAAAAAAAAAAAGAATAAAAATATATTAATATGATATTTAAATATAAATATACAATATTATGTAAATATTGTATAATAGTATACTGTACAACAGTATGATGTCCAATAATAGTATGTTGTACAATAATGTTGAGTATTTCTGTTAGGTTTGTGGAGCTTGATTGTCAGATATTTACTGGTGATCCCATTCCCACTGGCCTCGTTCGGGAGTCATTAGGTTTATGCGCTTCCATTCTCAGCAACTTGGGTGTACAATAGCAGTATAATGTATAACAAAAACATAGCATAACATGAAATATATTACATACATAGCATTACATAAAATAGAAAAAGCAAAAACAAAAACAGAACAGTGATAGAATAAGAAAAAGTATAGAAAAAACAAAAAACAGAAGGTCCTACAAATCAAGAAAAAGAAAAACAAATAGAAAGGGATGTAATTAGAGACAGAGAAGAAGAAGAGAAGATTTTCAAAACAGTAGATTAAGAAATAAGAAAAAGAATAGAAAAAAAGGAAAAAACAGAGGTTTCTGTGAATCGTCCGAGACTACGATTTGTACGATTCGTGCGATTCACGAGTCAATAAAAAACATACGTTTTTAAGAAATTTCTATATTTGATGCAACTCGAGTCGTATGACCCCACGATTCGACTCGTGAATCGTGCGATTTCAACAACCTTACACCGATCTACACCAATAGTTGGCACCTAACTTTTTGCAAATTGCTCCAAAAAGGCATGATTCAAATATCGGCAAGTTGTATCCAACAAAACTAACAAGATCTAAAAGGATCCATGAAAGATGATAATGATTTAGACTATATAGTCTAACCATGTCAGTATCCAACAACACCCACGATGACCATGACTATAAAAAGTATAATTAATCAAAGAGAAAACATGAACAATGCAAAATCTCCTAAAAAGATGATTAATGATATATCCAAGGTTCAAAGGATGTTCCAAAAGAGACAATCAGTGACCAGATTAGTGGATCCAAAGAGACAATGTGGGTCCCACCCATGATGATAATATGATCATGACTTGGCACCGATTAGGAGATCCTCTAGTTACCTTCCAAACACCACTTATGGATCGTCAATCTGTTACATGGATCAAAAGATCCAAGATGCAGTCCATTCACAATGATCATACGAACATGACTTGGGAACCACTAGGGAGATCCTTCAATTACTTTCCTAACACAATGAATGCATCATCAGTCAAATACATAGATCAAAAGATTAATCAATTACATTCTAAATGCAATTTACAGATCCCAAAATGGACCCTGAATGACCACCCCACCGCACCCCCCCAAAAAAACATGCGACATGCTGTTTCAGAAACTGCAACATGAGAGATTTTCTCCTCTTTCTGAGGCATGTCTCAACCTATAATATGCTTCACTGGAGGCACTTTGGGTAACCTTTTTGGCCTTGAAAAAAAGTAGAGTCTCTGCAAAACTAGAGTCTGATTGAATAGATCCAATGGGGTCTTTGAACCTTGGAGGTAACTTTCATTCTTGGATCAACTCCACAAATGGGTCAAGTCTCTGGAGACCCCACTAGAGAAGAAAATTTGACAACCACAGGCTTTCATCTTGTCTTTTAAAATTAAGCCCTAAACTATTACTTTTAAAGGTATTGGAGAAGTCTCCCGAGGAAGAGCTTAGATTCGGCAAGTCAAACTCTTGTTATCCCAAGATCAATACAAAAAAAAATTATTTATTCTTGGAAATCTGTTTTCAACAGTGTTTATGTCCAATTAATCCATTCAATCCCACACAACTTATATGGCAAATAAGTTGGAAAATAGAAAGGCAGAGCCAATCACTTGAATAATTATCATCCTAGACCATTATATAGGCATGTTAAAATCTTCATCATCCAACAATAACAAAATAAACAACAATAAAAAGCATGATTTTGAGGGAAAAACACTAATGAGAAAACAAGAACATTATTTTAGTTGACACGAATGGACCATACCTTGACTCTGGTGACAGTTTGGTTGGAAGATACAACTTTCGGCTTAAAACCTACAAGAAAATACACAAAATCAAATAGAACACAACCTTATACATCTATAAGCCATTTTGTTGTCTTTCTACTTCTTATTGTCTTTGTGGCCAACAGACAATCTTATTTATTTATTTATTTTGATGATGAACCCCAAGACCCCCACCTCTCCTCAAGTACGAGGGCGTTGGGTAAACTTCAGATGCATGTAACCCCCCATAAGCCACGAGCATTGGTTACTACATGACTTGAACTTGGGACCTCTAGTTCTTGAGCCAAAGTGCCTACCAGTTTAGCTACCCAATGCGGGGTCAACAGATCACTTTATTCAAAGCACAGTAGTTACAAAGTTTGATTTTCATCATAATGTAAAAAGATTCAACAATTGTTTTGGAGTTCCTTTAGATAAGGCAATCAAGCAGACTATAAGAGTCTAAAGATCAATGTCACACTTGAGAAAGGCTTCTTTTATTTATTTATTTATTTCTTTAAAAACTCCACTAATGAATTGGGTCACTTTTAAAACAATAAAAACAATAAAGCTACAAGAGTACAAATTGTAACCTTTGAGAAGAAACCAACCATGGATTGCAATATTGCATATTATATATATTCAAAGTTTTCACTTCTAATATTCATGAATTAGTTGAATAGATTGTTAACAAAATCTTATGAAAATAATGGTCAAAAAAATGGCAAGAGAGTATTGCAGCCCCCTTGTATCATCATCATCAAAGCCCCAAACCCATCTATCTAAGATCAACTTTTCCAGTTCTACTTCTCCATTTAACCCTATCAAAAACCATATGTTCTATCACTCCACCATCCGTCGTGTCTTTTTTATTCCCTTACCTCCACATTTTCCTATATCGACCGCTCCTTATAACTACAACTTATACCCTCTCAACTCTACATACTAGGGTTGTCTAAGGTCTTCTATTTACATGTCCAAACCCACCTCAAACTAGTCTCTCAACTTATCATCTATTGGGGCTATCTTTAAATTGTCTCTAATATAGTCATTTCTAATTCTATACTTCAAAGTTAATCCATTCAGCTAAATTAACATGCAAATCTCAATTACCTTAATCTTATCCATTTGTCCTTTCTTCATTGCCCAACACTATGCTTCATAGAGCATTGCAAGTATGATAATTGTTTTATAAAATCTCCCTTCTAAGCGATGTGCCAGCTGGAAGACTTGGGGACGTTTTAGGAGAGGTAGTAGGTGAGACACAAAGGGCATTTATTGAGGGTTGACAGATTCTGGACAGAGTCCTGATTGCCAATGAGATCATACATGCCAGGCGTAAGGATAAAAAGATTGGGGTCTTACTATAACTCGATATGGATAAGGCATGTGATCATGTTGATTGGGGTTTTGTGGATGAATGGGTTTTGGTTATAAGTAGAGAAGGTGGATGAAGGCTTGAGTCCAGGGCTCGTCATATCCTATTCTAATGAATGGCTCCTCAATTGAGACGATAGTGCCTACTAGGGGTCTAACACGAGGGGATCCTATTTCCCCATTCTCATTTACCATGGTAGCTAAATCTCTGAATGGATTGATGATAAAAGCAAGAAAGATTGGCAATGTTAGGGGTTTGGAGGTTAATTCAAGAGGTATGTCAATCTCTCATCTACAATTCGCAGATGATACTATGTTATTTTGTAATGTGGCTAGGGAAGAGGTGTTTGGGGTCAAAGCAATCTTGAGATGTTTTGAGTTGGTGTCTGACTTGAGAGTGAATTTAGAGAAGAGTAGGTATTACTGGAATCGGGTTGGGGTAAAAGGTGGTGAAATCCTTGACGGATGAAATAGGATGTGGTGTGAAACAGATCACATTCTCTTACCTAGGCCTTCCTATCAAAGGAATTCCTAGATCTAGATCGTTCTGGAACCCAGTCAGCGAGAGGGCTAAGAAAAGATTGAATGCATAGAGTAAGAATTCTCTCTTTGGGGAGTCGGCTGACACTTATTAAGCCAATCTTGGTTAATCTTCCGATATATTTTACGTCCATGTTTGAGATGCCTAAGGGGGTTGCCAGGAAATTGGAGAAATTACAGGAGACTTTCTATGGGAAGGGAAAGGGTAGAAGAGAAAAATTCATTTGGTCAAATGGGAGGAAGTTATTCAAAATGTGTCATTGTGTACAAACAGACTTCACAAAGTGAGCTCAAGTTTTTCATTGTCTAAATGAGAAGCTTGGTTTTAGCATCCAATAGGTTGTGAGTGAGCTTTGACTTTGATAATATAAATAGGCTTGGGCTTGGGCAAAAGAAAGTTTGGCCAACCTGGCACATGAATAGCTTCACTAATAATACAATATTAGGGTGGCCTAAATATAGGTAGGCTAGTAGAGTTGTGTGTGATAAAGAAGTCACATGTCAATCAAAAGAAATATTATATAAAAAACTAGTATAATGCACATCTCTGCCATTCGGCCCACTTAATATTTTGACAGACCTAATCGAGTATGTTTATAGTGTTATTCCACACCATCCAATGGAAAAGTATGAGTGCCTTGTGGAAGCATCCATTGAGTCTATTATGGGCCCAACAAACCAAAGTTTGCATGAGGGCCTAATAAGAATTGGTCCTAGCTGCCTCCTGGGCTTCATCTCTTGTGGAATTCAGAAATATCACTACAAGTGACATCTTGCGTGCTTGGAAAGAATGTATTGACTTAGTATAGTTTCTCTTTTTTCTGTTGCTTCTTGCAGTTGGGGGTTTCTTGGATTCTGTGGGGCTTTGGGCAGCTTGTTTCTCTCTGCCCTCTGCTTTATTTTTATTTTTCTTTTTGTATTTGCACCTCGGGTGCCTCTCTTTTTATTAAAATATTAACCATTCAAAAAAAAAAGAATTGGTCTTAGGGGAAATTTGTTATATATAGAGTTGTATCTTAGTTTCACATAGCCCTTTTGCAAAGGCACTTGTTAGCATTTGATTCGTCCAAAATCCAAACTCTATGCAATTTCTTTTTCCCAAATAAAAACGAGAAATTTATAAAATTCTCGTTTTTCCTGGGAAAAATGCATGCTATAAGAAATTATAGATCCAAAACATCAAATTGGAGTACTATCATCGATCCAATCTTGATTTTCCCGCTTAATCACAAATTTAGTTTTTAAGATTGGAATAAAAAATGAAAGAAGAAGAAAAAACAAAAATAAAATAAAAGGATGCATTGAAGAAAATAAAAGGTTAGAAATGGCAAAAAAAAGTACAAAGCAAAGTAAGAAATAAGATCTAGCTTATCATTAGTTGAAGAAATCTACCCACTTCATCCAGCTTATCATCCTTTCTTTTTTAATTTTTATTTATTCTAGTAAAACACCAACCATGCAATTTAAAAACAGACTTGATAAACTTAAAGAAAACCAAATTTAGCCCTAAGCTCTATTTTTAGTCACTTGATCTTATAGTCATCAAGTGTCCTTGAATTTCCTTTAAGGATGTATGGTAATTTCGATTGTAAAGATCAAGTGGCTAAAAAGTTGAGTTTGAGACTAAAATTTGGTCCACGAGTATCTCATTGAGTGCACTTCTAATCCATGCGTTGGGTTTTTATATGGTGTTTATGAAAAAATAAAAAGAAAAAAGGAGGGAAATAGGCTAGGTGCAACCCACCATTTCTATACACGTGTGTGTGTGTATCAACAATTGTTTAGTGTGCGCAAGAACGAAAAAACACCATTCCCACATTTATAGTAGTAGAGAAAACTACAAGCAATGCAGATACTAAGATGGATGTTTGAAGTAACACTAAAAGATAGAATTATAAATTTACCACATTAGAGAGGCCTTAAAAGTATCACATTAGATAAAAGATGAGGGGCTGCAACTTGTGATGGTTCAGGTATAAGGGTAGAAAACCAAAAATAGGCCTATTTTGAAGAGCTGAAGGTTATAAGAAGAAGAGAAAGACCTTTCAAAGCTTGGATTGAAGGGATGATGAAAGATATGATAAAGTATGGAGCAATAAAGGATATGGTTTTCAGTATATGGTAGCGTAGAATGGAAAAGTATTACTCAAAAATCCAACGATAGATAAATGGGAAGTGGATATGTTGATGATGGATCAAAACTAAATAAATAATAAGCACTTCATTTGTTCAATGTCAAACTGGGAAAGTTTCAAGTAAAACTGCGGTTAGTCAATGTTTTGAAAGGTAAAACTATTTCTACTCAATATCATGCATAAAAGGAGATACGACAGGAGATTCCAAGTTTGTTATTCAATGGATGGAAGGAAGGCCCTGCCCTTAGAAATATCTAGATATGGTAGAGGAAATCAGAGCAATTACAGCTAGACGTAATTTTGTTATCCTTCAAATTCCCAGTTGAGCTAAGAAGAGAGATGATCATCTAGCTAAAATGGGGTCCCACCTAAATGAGATCCAAATTGTGGAATCCTTGTTGTGAAGCTTTAGCTGCTGTTCCTGTTCTTGTTTTGGTTTAGTTGCTGTTTTGGCTTCTTTGGGCCTGCCTTGAGCTTTGCTCTAAGCTGTATTCTTTTACTCCCTCAATAAAATTATACTCTTCGAAATAAAATATGATGTTGAAGTCAAGTTGGGAATACAAAAGAAAACATGGAGTCATGCATGTACAAGAATAAACAATAATAAATCACAGTCAACAAAAAATGTTGAAGCAAGCACATGTTGCCCTTACTCACAGAAGAAGCTAAAAAGAAATAAAAAATGTGACCACTCTCGAAAACTATGTTGCATGGACTCCTCAAGATGTGTGACCCAACCATGTCGAACACTTGCACCCGTTCTTCATGGACTCTTCTAATACTCTTTTAACATTGTTTTCCAAGATAACTAAAATATTAGCACATCTTTTTCCTCTTGAAAACTAATTAAAATATTGATATGTTTATCACTTGATTGTTTAGTGTAAAGCTAGTACACTATTTTCTATCATAATTATTTTTGTACATCATTTTATTTAAAATAAATCTATTTACATATGATGTTGACTCCTCGTGTCTTTTTTTATTTGTCAAGTCTGACACCTCAAGCCTATATCCATGCAACTTAGTCAACAAGATAAACTAGGATAAGATGTGACCAATTGTTTAATCTAAGGCATCTAAAAGGATGATATAACCAGTCACTTCCCATTTATATAAATACCTGACTCCAACTACCAGGAGCTGCACAAAGATCAACCACACGCTTCACTCCTGCGCATCAAGATCTCACGTTTTGAGCATATAATATATGAAAATTGCATGTAATTTGAAATATACAATAGCAATAGGACACCATATGAACTTATGGAACCCAATCCAAACTCTTAATTTTTTTAATGCAACTTATGAAAGATTGCGGAATAAATAATTGTGTGGACCAAAAAGTTTTTAAAGAAAACGAATAAGAAAAATATAAACTACTATAAATTATATCAATACTCTCTTTAAGATATTGTTTAGATATTTAGTTAACTTTATATTGTTGTAGAGATATGCACCTACAAAACTATTGTATCATGTATGAACCAAGTTGTGTATGTGGGACTGTTGAAATGGAATAAAACTAAGTTGTAACACCTAAAATAGAATTAAACTAGAAAAATCATAGTATTAATATTTTGGATGATACTATAAGATGCTTTTGGCAAATGATATAGTATAAACTAGAGAAATGAAACAACTCAATAGTAGTTTTAATTTTGGAGAAATGTCAGGTCAATGGTCTAAAAATCAGTAGAACTAAAACAGAATATATGGAATTTAGTAGAACAGAAGATAGAGTAGAAGATTCGATTAGAATTGGAAATAACGTAGTAGCGCCTTGCAATAAATTTAGGTACTTAGGACCAAAGGTAGAATCTTTTGGAGGATTGGATTTAAATATAGCAAATAGAATAGGAGGGGAGGGGGCAAAATATAGACAAAGCAGAGTTTCACGTATTAGGAGAGTCTGCATCACTTAAAGGAATGCTTTTATAAAACAGCTATCAGACCTGCAATACTCTATGAAGCAGAGTACTGAACAATGCAGAAAAGATTGACAAAGTTAGGGTGACAGAAAGGTGCATCTTACGTTGGATGAGTGGATTGATTTTAAATGATAGAATTAGAAATAAACACATTAAGGACCATTTAAAAGTAGCCCAATAGATGACAAATTGAGATACACCCACTTGAGGTGGTTTGGGCATATAAGCAAAAGACCAAAGACAATCCCAGTCACAGAGTTGAGAGTTTACATATAGCAGGTACAAGAAAGAGGGATAGATCACTGAAAACATGGAGGGAAGGGATACAAATGGACATGATAGATAATGGAGTGATTGACTATATGGTTTATGATAGGGTCAAATAGAGAAGTGAAACTCAAAAAGCAAACCCCTGATAGATGGGATTTTGGCGATGATGGTGGTGATGATGATGGAGGATACTATAAGTTCAATGTCAGCCAAAATATAGTTGAAAAAACTTTAAAGCCTTGTCACATACACACAAAAAACATAAATGAGCATTAAAACAAGCAGTAATGAAAGAATTCTTAAAACAGAAGATGGAATTTGCTAAGTTTATAACACAAAAATAAAATAAAAATATGCATTTAGTTTAGCTTGTTGAAAGCTATAAAATAGAAATCAATGTTATATAGGTATCAATTACATGCTAATATTGGCACTCTTTTTTTATGTGACTTTCAGGGTTAAAGACATATCTCTACCCAAGAAGAACAAATTAGTAAAGGTGAACTGGTGGTGATGGTCGTGGTCATTGTCGTCGTCGACAAAGCTATTTGTCTCATTGTAGGGTTGGAGCTTTAAGTCTACATTTCAAGGTTCATCATCATCACCATCTAAGACATTTATCCCATCAATTTGGGATTGGCCTTTATATTTGGATTTAGCAAATTTTTTACATGAGCCAACTGCCAATTTGACACCCATCAGACTTGAACTCACAACCCTTAGGCCGTAACAACAAGCCCTTACCAGTTGTACTAGGGGTTACTGATGGTAAGGTCCTATAAGTTAGAACAAATTGTCGAAGTCTAATCCCATCTATCTAGTCTACTTTATGGGAGTTTTTAGATTGGGAGAGTACTTTTGAGAGGAGCCTCCCATGTAAGGGATTCACTAAGCAAAGGCTCTCCTTCTGTACAAAAAGTTGGGGAACATAGGATTCCATAGAATGGCCCACCAAGGGTATGTGATGTTCAAAAGGCTAAAAGGTAGGAAATATGACAGTATAATGTCATACAGTACTATATCTCTATCCAAAAATAACCAAGCAAGATGGATGAGGGGATACCTTTGCATTCTCATATATGATCGAAATCCAAATAGATCCTATGAGTTATACTTCATTTAGGATTATATTCATCTCTTACAATTCAATCTGGTGAAAATATGTTCAGCACTTACACCACCATAACTCCCATGATATGACTTCTAAGAGACAAGTTGGGGTATGATAGAGAAGACCATCCATCTGGTGTCCATCATTTTTGATGAATTGTGGCTTAAATTTATACTGTTGGACAATCCTACAAATCTGAATTTTGGCCATAAAAGGGGGTAATGCAACATACAAAATGGTTACGATCCTTTTATAGGGATTAGCACTTAAACATTCATAAGAGAAATGCTTTATGAAAACAACAATCATAAACAGGTAATGATAAGTGAAAATAGCTAACGGTAGAAGCAATTGGAAAAGGGCTTACACTAAACAATAGACATTTCCACGGAATTAAAATGCTTTATATAAAACAGGAATCCTTAATCCTAATCTGTTTTCACCTATGCAACTCATACAATTCAGTGAGGCTGAGTGAGATGAGATTGAATTGAAAGCAGCAGTCTAAACACCACGTTGCCTTGTTCTGTTGACTAAAACTAAAGGGAATGATCCAATGGACTGCACTATACATTGCACACCTGTACTTAAGATGGGCAGCCCACTACTACAGTTAATTTAGATTTTAGACCATCCACTTGATCAGCACACCTTGGATAGTTCTTGGCCTAGAATAGTAAGGCAATGAGCTGATCAAAACCATCAGAGGAATTGAATTCTTATACATTAAATCCAGAACCACAGATGGCAATTCAGATGACAAAAATTGCAGGTTTTACCATGAATTGAGCATAGTATACAACCCAAACCATCATGAAAACATCATCCTCGTAACCTTCCTATCCATCTTGGTCAGCTTTTTCTGTCATATATTCTACTTTGTCCCATGAAAAATCATGTTCTATACATCCCCATAATCTTCCTATTCATCTTGGTCAGCTTTTTCTGTCATATATTCTACTTTGTCCCATGAAAAATCATATTCTATACATCCCCATATTCTTCCTATTCATCTTGGTCAGCTTTTTCTGTTATATATTTCTTCTGTCCTTTGAAAAATCATATTCTATCATTCCGGAGCCTATCATGTCCTTTCCTACCATGACAGTCCAAGACTTTGCTTCACCTTCTGCTGGTACCTCTCGATTCTTTCTATCACAGCCGCTATTGGTTATCTAACTGCTTTGGGCTATCTAATGAGTGCCAAAATACCATCTTAAACAGCATTGCCTCCTCTTTTAATTTAATGGGACAATGTTTATGTTTCCTCCAATGCATTTATGTGACTTCTATTCGTTTATATTACTACATATCCAGCTTAATATATGTCTCTAATTGTTGGCCAACAAATGGAAAGTCCAAATAAAAAATTACATAAAAAGTTGAAATCAGACGATTAAGATGGTTCAACACTTCAACCAAAGTGATCTTCTCTGGGTCAGAACTTACAAACCCACCCCCTAAAAATCACATTCGAGGAGCCTGTTATAGGATTTATGTATTGGTGTACTGTTGTGGTACGTGTACAATAGTCAGACGATTGTGGAAAAGAAAAGCTAACAATAAAGAGATAAGGGGGTGCGGGAGGGGAAAAGTGAAAAGGCAGGAAGCATAAATGTATAGGTATATACCTTGGAAGATGTTGAATTCCTCATCGATTTGAAGGAGCTTGAAGGCACTCCGAGCGCGCCAGCCTTCTTCTTTGGCTTTCCTGTAGTATATGTCCTTTACAAAAATTAAATAACACAAATCCTGTTAGAAAGCTATGAATCCTATATCATTAGGGGGGAAATTTTCCGAAACCTATTCTTACTTGGCTAAAGAAGAATGACAAAACTATTTCTTTAAAAAAAACATGGATTACCCTCTTGTCCCTTGATGCTTTTCCCATCTACTCAGTTACAGACCCAGCGAAATAAGAGAGAGCAAGAGTTGCTGTCGGTACTGAATTTAGTGATTTGTATGGGAGAGAGAGAGAGAGAGAGAGAGAGAGAGAGTGGAAATGCTAAAAACTGGCTACTTCTTCAACCGGTAATTTTAAAAAATAAAAAACAAAAACAAATATCTTGCAATTCGTATATGTTTCTCGTCCCTACCCTAATTTTCGCGCGAATCATTTTCTGGGCACATTTATTTTGTTTGAATACTCTCTGAGAAAAGTTATGGTTTTTTAGAAAAGTAGTTTTTTTTCCTGTTTGTTGGCACTATTTTCTTTAAAATAGAATTTCTCATAGTTAAATTATATAAAAACAGTTAAAAACTTTTCTTTTTGGAGAAATGTTTCTCTAAAAAATTTATAAAAAAACTTCATAGGTCTTGATAAATAAATTTTAAACAATTTATCATATGCATATCTAATTAAATCCATTTATTGAATATGTCAGACTCAGTTTAATTTGAATGATATATGCTATCTGTAGACAAGCTTTCATTATATCTAAAAATGACCTATTAGTAATATTTAAATAGTAATGAAAAAGAATGAGATAGAAAAAAAGGTAAATGGAGAAAGGTAAAAAGCCCAAAGATGTGAGTCGGTCTTTAATATTTTTATGACCTAAGTCCAATTTAAAATAATTAAGGCTTACTTGGGTCTTATGTAAGTTTGATTCTCACATTGCAACTTGGGCCTTATGTCACGGGGTTGGCAAATTCTTTCTTGATTCAGCTCATGTGGTATTTACTCGATCAATCCGTCGTCAATCAAGTAATCCTAACAACTGATTTGGTCACTCTTTGGACCAAGGTGATTAAACCAAGCACACAAACACAAGCTTGAGAAATAGATGGAATACCAAGACTCGTCAATAGAAACTTGAACTTGTATTGAATACAAAGGAAAGTACAAGGAAACAATCAAGTGCTATAAGCTCTTACACTCAATGCTAGATCACTTTGGTTAGATTGGAAGCAAATGAACTCCCCATCCCTATTTATAGTTGAGGCCATGGCCAATTGTGGCCAAGGTTGTGCCATGTGGCAACAATATAATGGTTTACTCTAAAAATATCCAAGATATTTCCTAGCTCTCCACATAACTCTAGAATCTTACACAAGACTCCAAACTTTTCTACAACCTTCTACATACTACTACAACACTCCATACACTTCTAGAACCATGTAGAGTCTTCTTGAACATTCAGGAACCTTCTGTATTGTTCCGGACTTTTCTCACACATTTCAGACTTCTCTTGAGCATTTCAGAAATCTCTTCATGTAATACCCTTCCCTAAAAAGTCTCATATTGTTAGTGGCATTGGAAATTCCTTGGTATATAAGTAGTAACCCTCCTCCTTCTAGCACAAAGCATTTTGGGAGCAACAGTGGGTTGGCTCGCCGTGTGGGTCCTTGTGTAGGCCCAAAGCGGACAATATTGTGCTAGCGGGACGGGTCGTTACAAATGGTATCAGAGAATGGTTCAACTCTCAGTCTGAGGGTGTGGGCTTGGTTGTTGTGTGTGCAGAGCTGGGGACGGCTCTGCCTTTAAGGGGGGTAAATTGTAATACCCTGCCCTAAAAAGTTCCACATTGCTAGTGCCATTGAAAAATCCCTGATATATAAGTAGTAACCCTCCTCCTTATAGCACAAGGCCTTTTGGGAGCAACAATGGGTTAGCTCGCCAAAGCAAAGCCGTGTGGGTCCTTGTGTAGGCCAAAAACGGACAATATTGTGCTAGCAGGACGAGTTGTTATACTTTACATCCTCTACTTGTCAAGTTCGGCCATGCCTTGTGCACCATTTTGGCACCAATCTTGGCCTTCATGGCCGATTTTCGGGTCACGGAGTCTCGACCCGTGACACATATCTTGAATTGACTTAGGAGCTGGTTCGACCCTCACGACTTGCACCCTTATTAAAATTGGACATTAGTGAAAAGTTGATTTTATCTCTTAAACTCCTTTGCTTTATGATAACTTATTCTAAATTCGTGTTTACATGTCACACTCAATCAGCCTTACATTGATTATGCGGTGCACATCGCTTCTCAGTTCATAAGTCAGCCTCGCACTCTTCATTTAGACGTTGTAAAGCGCATCTTGCGCTATCTCAAAGGTCCATTGCTCGTGGCCTGCACATCACGCATGCGACACAACCCTTACGCCTAGTTGCTTACTCTGATGCAGATTGGGCCGGTTGTCCTAATAGTTGTTGCTCCACTACTGGTAACTGTATCAATCTGGGTCTCAACTTAATTTCATGGTGTGCAAAGAAACAACCAACGGTATCTCGCTCGAATGTTGAAGTTGAGTATCGAGGTCTTGCTTCTACTTGTGCTGACCCTATTTGGATTCAACACTTCTTCCCCGACCTTGGCTTTGCTCTCACTTCTCCAACACAACTTATATGTGATAATCTCAGTGCCACATACATGGGTGCTAATAGTGTTTTACATGCTCGGACTAAACATATTGAGATTGATTATTATTTTATACAAGAACGTGTTGCCTCAAGCACTCATCAGATTCAGTTCGTGTCTTCCCAAGATCAGCTAGCTGATATCTTCACCAAAGGCCTACCCAGGCACTACTTTTCAGCACGTAGGTCCAAACTTATCGTCTCTCCACCGTCGAGTTTGCAAGGGAGTATTAATGGATACAGTATACTTATGTTCCTATTGTAGAGTCCAAGTTGAGTCGTGTTTGTATTCTAGTTGCAATCCCTAAATTATGGGACTCCTCAAACAAAAGGAAAAAAAACTTTGGATATTAGCATCTTCCTAAAATTGTGTACCAACCATTCATGAGGACTATTCACCACTAGATTGAGTTACACAATGATGAAAGATGGATTAAGCGATTAGATAGTATATCTAAATCCAAAAGGAACTAAGGCCTCATCAATAGATGGAGGCAATTATTTGCTTCTTCTAATTCAATATGAAATGAAGTGGTGCCTAGCTCTTATATTACAGATGGTTGGATCTATCCTTTAAAAAAAAAAAAAAATCAATAGAGTTGTATATACCACTAGGTTGATTCTCTATGGCCATTTTTCCTTTTTTTTTTTTTTTTGGATTAACGTGTGGGAAACTCAGACATAGTCCTATTAAAACCCCCACGGATGAGCCTACTACTCCTAAGGTACATCAAGGTTAGGCCATTTTCATTTCTATTTAGATTATTTTTAATTATACATATTCATTCTACTCTATAAAATCAATATTAGTTGTCACCTACAGTTTGTTGTGTCCATCCTAGGGATGACTTTTTTAATACCCTGACCCGAATTAAGGCAAATTAATATGATTTATTCTAATAAATCATGTTTTAACCCGTTAATCATGAAGATTACAGTTAGAGTTTTGTGAAAAGTCCAGGATCGACCCAATCAGAGCTTGATAACTCGTTGATCAAACTCATTTAAGTTGGGAGGGCAAAATAGTAATTTACCATAGACATTGTCATTTGATTATTAAATAATTGTTTGATTATTGATTGAGTGAAATTGATTTCTTTATTAAGGATTAAAAATTCTGGAATTTTTAAGTATTTATTATATTAAATTCAGAAAATGTTATTAAAACTACCCGAAAAGATCCCGAAATCTAAAAATTTGTTATTTTAAATAATTTTAGAAGTTGGAAGATTCTAAGAAAATAGGTACTGTTAAAAGATCCCGAAATCTAAGAATTATGGTTCCAGATAACTGAAGGGAAATGAACAAAACTATCCAACTCATGATTTGGAACTGGTAGGTGTTGTCTTCTCATTGAAACTCTGTAGGCATTACATGTATGGTGAGAAATTTAATGTGTTTTCTGATCACCATAATTTCAAATATCTGTTTACTCAGAAGGATCTGAACATGAGATATCAGAGATGGATGGAATATCTAGGAGATTATGATTTCAGTCTCTTCGACCATCTGGAAAAGGCTAACGTAGTGGCAAATGCCTTAAGCAGGAAGTCACACGGCAACATAGCATGTATGGCATCCTTGCAATGGAAGATGTTGGAAATCTTGTGTGACTACGATCTGTAGTTGATCGAAGGAAACGGGCCAGCAAGAATTCAAAACTTGGTTCTACAGCCCGAAATAGTCGGATTAGTGATGGAAAAACAACAAAATGATCCAGAAGCAAAGGATTTGGTGACTCGGCTTTCAGGAGGAGCTACATTGGAAGAATGGAAGATCAGGACTGATGAAGGTCTAACTCTCAAGGATAGACTATTTGTGCCAAAATCGGACGGATGCGGGGAAAAAGTACTTGATCATTTTCATCATTCCCGATTTGCAGTACATCCTGGTGGTACAAAGTATGCATCACGATTTGCGTTGAATATTCTGGTGGAAAGGTATGAAACGTGAAGTGGCAGATTTCGTATCTAAATGTCTAACCTGTCAAGAGGTTAAAGTTGAATATCAACGACCTGGTGGAAAGACACAACCTCTTCAGGTGGCTAAATGGAAATGGGAGCATATCACTATGGACTTTGTGACATGTTTCTCAAAGTCTTCTAAGAAAAATGATGATATTTGGATAATTGTTGATCGATTGACAAAATCAGCCCATTTCTTGCCCATTAAAAAGAATGATTTTTTTACTACCCTAAGTAGAATGTATCTAAAATATATAATTAGATTACATGGGGTACATATGTCTATTGTATCTGATAGAGACCATAGATTTGTGTCAAGATTTTGACAGGGATTACAAGAGAAATAGAGACTAAGCTATGTTTTAACACTGCTTTTCACCCTCAAACTGATGGTCAATCAGAGAGAACCATCCAAACTTTGAAAGATATGCTAAGGGCATGTGTCATGGACATGCAAGGAAGTTGGGAAGACCATCTGGAGTTGATTGAATTTGTATATAACAATATTTATCATTCTAGTATACAAATGACACCCTATGAGGCCCTATATGATAGACCCTGCAGGTCACCTCTATGTTGGACAGAAGTAAGAGACAAGGCACTGTTGGGTCCAGATTTGGTGCGCCAGATGTCCGAACAAGTTGAAGTGATAAGACAACATCTCGAGATAGCTCAAAGCAGACAGAAGAGTTATGCTGACAAAAGGCAGAGACTTTTGGAATTTGTAGTTGGTGATCGAGTATTCCTATATGTGGCACCACGTCATGGAGTACAACTGTTTGGTCGCAAAGGGAAACTATCACCTCTATATATTGGACCCTTTGAAATTTTGAGAAGAATATGTGAGATAGCATACCAACTAGAACTCCCTTAGACTATGGCAATAGTACATAATACATTTCATTTATCTACGTTGAAAAAGTACGAGCCTGATCCATCCCATGTGTTGAACTATGAAGACATTGAAGTCTCGGAAGATCTGACCTTTGAAGACGTACCGATAGAGATACAAGGATCTTGGACTCAAGTACTCAGAAGAAAGTCTATACCACTAGTGCAAATGTTATGGCATTGTTGCAGGTGACAGAGGAAGAAGACGACTCTCGGAAGAGACGAGAATCGGCCTTCGGAAGTGTCACTCGCCGACTCGAAGGGTGGGCCCGGAACGCGACTGATTTTTTTTTTTTTTTGAAGACTAAGCTAACACAAGCATTCTAACTGGGCCGGATCAACAGTTAGGCCCAAAGGTTACAAATGATCCCAACATGTGGAGTCAAACATATACCATAAGTCCCCTCACATGACATAAGCAATAACATATAACATGAACAAATAAATCCAACACTGAATTAACATTTCAACCACATCAGAGTAACTACAGTAGCGTAGTAGTCTTAGTATATAACGTTAATACAAATCAAGTACCACACCTGGTACTTTACAAAAACTAATGGTTCCAAGAACTAGAAAGCAAAGACAAAGGTATTCCCCTTAGTGGGAATCCCAAATCAACGTCACAGCTTATCCACTCTAAGCTTCATATAGAGGGTTCTCCTCCTCGGATTCATCTCTTGAAAGGTGAGTGGGGTGAGCTAATTATCCCAGTGAAGGAAATATAACAATGTAGTTTTAAGTAAACAACAGGTTAGTACATAATCAACAGTTGCAATATAATATCTCATGATTAATAATAAATTTACAATATCAAGTAACATCTCATCATCATTTCCATCATCCCATCATCTTTCCATTATTGCTGTCATCCAACGTAACGCCTACCGACTAAGATGAGACAATTGTATTAAGTCCCGACACGGTCAAAATACATCCTTCCAAGTACATCTCCGGCTCTCCCATTGCCGATGCTGACACCATCAAGTCAGCAACTGTCCACACCCACGGTCCAGTAGACGTAAACCATCTCACACACATGGCCGATATTGGTTCAATAGTTAAGGGCACGTGGAAGCAGTCTTACACATTTCATATGATCAACATCATAGCATTCATAAGCATATAAGCACTTCTTATAACAGTGCATTTTATCTAGGCACATGAGCGGGTTCATCAAATCTGAAACCACTCATTGCTCAAGATCCATCTCAAATAAAAACCTGTTTACACCTACTGTAAAGTTAAGTTCCCTCACCGAAAATATGTGGTATCGCGGTCTCTATTCAAATAAGCAAACAAGTGCACAATCAATCATAAGTCAATATACATAGTATCAATTACATACACACAAGTAGTATTTTCAAAATCATACATGTTTTCCCAAAAATATCCAAGGCAAATGGAGTTGAGTGCCCTACTTGGTTTCTAACCATTTTAAGTTACAATAATCCACCGTATATGAATAATAAGGTGCTCAGTCCAAAACTCATATTGTCTTCTGGGCATGACCAGATTGACTTATTGAGTTAGGTCTAGATTCTCAGGTCACTTCTCGCTTGTCTTTTGGATAGGATCAGATCTGACATTTTGAGTAAGGCCTCGAGTCACTCAGTGCCTGACAAATATGGTGTTGGCATGAAAGTGAAATCACTCAGTACCCGACTAATACAGTCGGCCTGAAAGTGAATACAATAGTATATAAACTATAGTAATAAGAGAAGAGGGTTAGTATATCTTTAGATTAACAATGGGGTACTAACATCATATGCAATCAATAACAATCAAGATTTGACACTTAAAAACTGGGTCCCTCGGAACATGTCTCGGAACTAGGTACTGTGGCTTCAGATCATCCGAACCATTGTCTACACTAGTCACTGAGCTCGAATCTTGGGTCTGACTTCGGATCGTCCGAAGATCGGGTCTCGGATCATCTGAAGTCCTTCCGAACCGATAAAATCTGAAAAACTGGTGTCGGTGGGTCTGAGTACCTCGGAACATGCCAAGTGAGGCTCGGATCGTCCGAGTGGGGTTCTGTCATTTCGAACTCTGCTCGGAACATCCGGGCGAGTCAAGCTAGCCTCGGGCGCATCGGGGCTTCGGGTGAAGCTCGGATCGTCCGAAGATCGATTCTCGGACCGTCGGAGAGTCAACTTCCTCACTATCTGCATCAGCAGATAGTGACAGCATACACTGTATGAAATACGAATTCGGAAACAATTGATTTCCCGGATTCGATTTCCACATCTAGCCGGTCTGATGGACTCCTGTGAGAGTCCTCTTTCCATAGGGAATGGTTTAAAGTTTTAAAACTCAGTAGGCCAACGGATTTAAACACTGAAAGCTCACTAATACACCAAAAAATTGGGTTTTTCTTTAAACTTTGAAATGGTTTTACACACTCAAATCTTTACTAAAACTGGTTTTTCTTGATTTTAAACCGAATGGAATTGACAGAGGTACATAGTGGTTACCTTCACTAGAGTTCCTAGGTTGAAAATCTGGTTTTGGAAAATTCTTTCTTCTTAAACTACGGTGGAAAAACTAGGAAGAAACAGGAAGGGATGGGTTCGGTTTCAGCTGACTGAGAGAGACAGAGCGAGAGATAGAGAAGATGAAGATTTGCTGGGAGTGAAATCAGATCATCTGATGGCCAATTTATAGAAAATTTGGCCGAAGGGAGGGGGCCAGTGGCCACTGCATGCAGCTGGTGCGGACGTCCTGAACAGTGGAAATACTGTTCGGTAACTTTGGTTGCAAATAAGTCCTCTACAGATTTTGGATTTTGCAAAAAGGCCCCTAATTTGATAAAAAACCGATTTTTAACTAAACATAAGATTTTGAAAACTCAAAAACTTAATCAACCTGACAGATAAGTAGGGTTTTACAAACTCTAATTACCAAAAAAAATTGGAGATTTAAAACTCATTAAAACCCATTGATTTAAATAAATATCATAATTTAACTTTATTTACTTAATTAAACAAATGTTAAATAAAACAACTTAGAATCCTCATTTTGGGTTTTGAAAGAATAACTAGACCATACTTAAAATGTTCTAACATACTACACTTGTTTCAAAATTTATTTCATTTCCAAAACCATTTAAAATAATTATTTATCCCTTTCGGGGTTTTGACGGGCGGTTTTAAATACCATTTTCTTAAATTAAAATTTATGTAAAATCAGAAATACAAATTTTTGATTAAGGAGAATAATACCATCCAATAGTAATCACATAATAACACAAATTATATAATAATAATAATAAGCAGTAAATTACCATTTTGCCCCTTCAGTTGAACGAGCTGGATCACCGAGCATTCGAGCTCGGATTGGGCCACACTTGGGCTTTTCTCAAAGTCCTAACCGTAATCTTCGAGATTAACCAGTCAAACAAGATTATTAAGCTAAACTACGCCTAATCTGGGTCAGGGTATTTCAGGAAGATCCAAAGGTGAGACTTCAGAAGTTTCGAACTTCTATTTGGGGTTACGAATTAAGAAGAGGCTAATGTTTTTCCCTTTGTCTAAGCTGGACAGACTGGACGTTCCGAGAACCATTCGAACGTTCCGAACTGCTTAGAAGTTCCGAACAGACCTCGGCAAAGTCCGAGACAGACCGAGACTTACTGTTTTCTGTTCGGAAGAAGATTCGGTCGTTCCGAGACTTGAACTTTGGATGTTCTGAAGTACAAAGCCCAGTTCCAAAGGAACTAACCAACCAAGAGTTCAGGCAGTGGCTCGGAAGTTCCGAAGCCACAGTACTTGGTTGTGTGGCATGTTCCGAGGAACCTAAAACTGATTTTTGAGATTTATCTTAAGTTAAGGATTTCATGTTAGGTTTAGACCCTAGATTTTAATGTGATGTTTTATACTAGATTATTAATTAAAAGTGATATTAACCCTTGTTTGTATTATTATATATACATATATTATGTAATCACTTCCTGACCTGATACTCTCTATCTGTGGTGCAGTGGAATCGCAGCCCGATAGCTATCAGTAGCTGAGCAATTAACGTCGCCGCTCAGCTCGATAGAAAAGAAGGGTTCGGACACTGAGTGATTTTCTTTTATCTCTAGGCCTAACTCAATATACGAGTGGTGGATTGAGCATCTTATATCTCTAGGCCTAACTCAATATGTCTTCATGGTCATTTCCAAAAGACAATATGTGTAGTAGCCTGAGCACCTTTATTATAGCATGTGGGCAAAGTCTCAATACTCTACCCTGGCTAGGAAGAAATATGAGATTGGGCACTGAGTATTATATTGATGGATTATTTTAACTAAAAATGAATAGTAACCCATTAATGAGACTCATATCCATTTTCCTTGAGTTTTCCGAAAATAGGATAGGAGGATTTGAAATACTATGAATGTATGTTGTATTGTAAATATCAGTGTATTATGTTTGATTATTGACTATATGATTTATTATATTTCTATTTGTGTGTTTGACAGATACTGTAATACCCCACATATATTCGATGAGGAGACTTAACATTGTAATATGGGTAAATCAGGTTAAAAAGATCTAGTGCAATGAGTGGCTTCAAGGATCAGAAATAATGAACCCACTTATATGCCTAGATATGATGCACTATTATGAAATGTGATTATTGATACTAACGATGTTTATCGTATATTGTGATTATTGATGATGAAATACTCTATTATGAACATGAGCATTATGATAATGATACTGCTTCCACATACACTCAACTGTTGAACTATGATAGACATATGTTATGTTATTATCGGCCCAGGTGTGTCGATTACCGGCCCAGGTGGGTCGGTTTACTTCTATTGGCCTAGGTGTGTCATTTACCGGCCCAGTTGTGTCAGATATGCTCTTGTAAGATGCTGCATTTTTACCGTGTCGGGACTTAGCGCATTTATAGTCAGTGTAGTGCTTAAGTGTTACTGTGAATATTGGCAGTAATACTAATGACTTAATATATTGGCATGGTAGACCAATTATGATTTCAAATGGTGATAATAAACCATTATGATGATATTGATTTATCCAACTTGATGATTATTATTATATATTGTTATGTTCTCTTCACTAGGCTGGTTAGCTCACACCACTCACATTTCAGGAGATGTTCCCAAAGAGGAAGAACCTCCATTTCAAGCTTAGAATGTTAAAAGTTGTTGATGTTGCTTGTATCTCCCACGGACGGGAATTACATTCTACTTTGTTACATGGGTGGCTTAACCACATTTTGTATAAGTACCGCATGTGGTGCTTATTTTCCTTAATCATGTATTGAAACCACCATGTTACCGTTAGCAACTCTAGTTTAATATGTTCAAAATATTTGTTTGTATGATATGTCTTATATATGGGTAGACATATGGTATATGTTTGAGTCCACATATAAAGAGCATGTGTGACATTTTATTTCTGGGCTTCACCATAGACCTTAATGATCCAACCCAGTTAGGAGTTTATCTGATTGAGGATTATATAAAAAAAATTAGTAATAATCCGAGCCCACTAAACAAGTCGGGACATTACAACTTGGTATTAGAGCGTTGGCACAAGCTCTACGTTATACCCTTCATGACTCGTTTAGGAATAACCAATTCATGGGTTGGTTGGAGTGTCATAGGAAGAACTATAATGAATCCGGGTATTTGGAGTTACGAAGGTGTGGCCGGGGCACATATTGTGGTTTCTGGCATGTGCTTCTTAGTTATCGTTTATCTCCAGCTTGTGACCTTAGTCGATGCAAAGGTATATGATAGCACCCAATTTTTTCGATTCGGCGGTTCAATCTATGATTTCACGGGTAATGCATGATTAGAACCTATTTTTGGATTAGAATTGTATATGTTATTGACATTATCTAACGATTTTGGTGAATTGTGTTATACAGATATGTCAAGTAACAAGGAATATACTGAAATTTGGGACAAGGAACACCTAGTTGCCCAATAGCAGTGGATAACACTACCGACAACTCCAGCACTCAATATGGGAATTCAGGAGCACTGTCAGTCTTAGAAGTGTCGTCATCAGTAGGCAATCAGCTTCGCCCGAGTATACACCATCCACTGTAACACCTAGGATTTTCAAATTATTATTTTATATGAAAATTATCCATTTTAATTGTGAATTTTAGATTGGATCTTATATAGATAAAGAATTGGGCCATGACCCAATTAGGACCCAATTGATTGTGGAGTTGGTTTTATTAAAATTAAAGTGGGTTGAATTAATTTAGTCATGCATTATGTTCAAAATTAAATAAAAGATTATGCATGGCCGTGTATGGGATAAGATTGGCCGAATTTTAGATAATAAATCTAAGATATGCGCATGGAAGAAATTGATGAAAGATTTTAGGAGTTGCAAAGGTTTGTGTGGGATTTTCATATCCACATAGATATGATAAAAAATCTTGAGAAAAATTAAATAAGTGTGTATGGCCGAAATTTAAAGATAGACAATGCATGTTTATGCGCATGAACTGGAGATTAAATTAGGAATTTCCCAAAGTGGGAAGCCAAGGTCGGCAATGGCTAAAATGGACAAGGGGCGCACGGCCAAAAGGGGGGAGTAGCTATCTTAAGCACTACCTAAATGTGGACCAAGGGAAAATTATAAAAGGGAAGAGGGACAAGGGCACAAGGTTTACACCCTATCCGAACTTTCGCTCTCTATCTCTCTCAATCTCTCATTCTCGCCAAAGAGCAAGGAGAAGAAGAAAGCAGCCAGCAAAAGATGTATTTGGTTTGGAAAAACTAAGAAGAAAGGAGAAGGATTGAAAGAACAAGAAATCGGAAACGGTTAGTATTTTTATTTGATAAAATTATTTTGAAATAAAAGAACCATAGGGTTCGGCCATGGTGTATGGCCGAACCCCATAGAAGAAGATTAGAGATGGGTTCAATGATTTGAATGGAAAGAAAGAACCATAGGGTTCGGCCATAGTGCATGGCCGAACCCCATGGAAAGTTATGGTTTATTTTGGTTGGGTTATGAATATTGAAAACCATGGAGGAACATTGATTGATTAATGGAAAGACATGGTTCATTTTGTTGAATCGAAACCATGGAAAGTCATGGTCTAATTGTGGGTTTATGTTCTTAGATTTCAGATCATGAAAACCTTGGATGGTTAGGTGGTTTGGATTTAAAAAGAGGAAAAGAATGGAACCATAGGGTTCGGCTATGAGTATGGCCGAACCCCATGGAAAGGAAATTAATTTAATGGATTAAATGTTCAAGATCATGAACCATAGGGTTTGGCCATGGTGTATGACCGAACCCCATGGGGTGGTTTTGGAATGGTAGATGGATTTTGGTTGCTAAGTTTGGAAAGCATTCCAATTATGGAAAGATGGTTTCTCATCTAGGAAACTATCTAATTATGGAAAATGGTTACTAATTTGGGAAGTTTCTATTTTTGGAAGGAGTTGGCTAAATTAGAAAGCTTCTAATTTTGGATGATTATCTTGGAAACCTTATAAGTATGGAAGGACTTATGGTAAATATGGAAACCTTTTAATTATGGAAGGGTGGATGATTAATTAAGAAACTTTCTAAATATGTACATTTTAATTGTGGACTTGTTAATTATGGAAGTTTCTATAATTGGGAAGTTATACACGTAGGGTTCGGCCAAGGTGTATGGCCGAACCCCATGAACCAAATTAAGAGATCATATGGCATTTTAAATCATGGTTAATGGCTGATTTATGAATCGAATTATGAACCTATTTTATGAGTTTAGATTGATGTATTAATGAACAAAAGGTTGGAAATAATTAGGCCAATGGCAAAGCTGTAATTACATGCCAAAGTGAGGGATCATGGGTTCGGCCATGGTGTATGGCCGAACCCCATGAGGAGTATTTGATGGACTTGTTTTGGTTAAGGAAATTTTATAGGGTCTAGTTATGGTAGATTTAAATGAATGAGGGAAACAATGTCAATTTTGTAAATGTATGGAAATATTGGACATAGGGTTCGGCCATGGTGTATGGCCGAACCCCATGATTTAATTATTGGACTATGTGATTGGATTCAAGAAGTGTGTATTATTTTGGAACCTAATCAAGGAAAGTGACTATGGCTATGTACAATGGCATTATGGTAATTAATTGAATTAATGGACCACCGGTTCGGCCATGGTGTATGGCCGAATCCCATGGGGTTTTGTTTATGGACTTAGAACTTTGAAAATCAAGTGGGACTTGGTTATGATTAATTGTTATATTATAAGGTAACGGGACCTCAGAAGGCGTTTACAATCTTGAGCGGTTACTGGAAGAAAGACGCCATTACACGTTAGCGGTCTTTGGTAGGATTCCACCTCTTTGAAACCATGGTTTATGTACTTTGTGTTTATCTTATTTTGATGAGATTATGTTTCAAAGGATATGCTTTATTATTGAATTTCAAATGCTATGTTTAATTGTATAAATAACATATGTTGATTATGTTTTAAAAGGTGATTTTAAATGCTATGTTTATGTTATAAAATAGTATGTGTTTCATTGGCATCTCATGCATAGCATGGGGTGGAGGATTTATAACCGGAGGGGTCATACTCAGTCGGGGCGTCCGAAAAACCTATGTGCGGTGCCTTGATGTGATTTCCATCAAGAAGATTCCGGAGGGTCCACACTCCGCCGGGGCATCTGGAAGACCTATATGGTGGGTACTTTTATGTACATGTGATGGGTGGGACTCATTGCATATGTCATCATTGCATGGCATGGTTTTTACCTGGTTTTATATATTATGTTATAATATATGTTTTGTACTAACCATGGGTTAACCGTAACTGGAATACCTACTGGGCGTGTTGTTCTAACACCCTACTTCTACCCTAGTTGATGATAAAGGAAATCAGGGGAATGACGAATGTAAGACGGGCCAGGCATAGGAGCTTGGAAGATTTATTTTATATGTTTTGAATAAAGTTACTCATGAACTTGTGTTTAAGTATTTTGATTTCAGAATGTAATAACTTAGATGGATGTATGTTAATTTTGATAATTATGGTATTTGAATCATGATTAAGGACTTGACATACTTTGCTATCTGAATGGAATAGAACTTGGTTCTATTCTGATTCTGCAAATTGATGTTATGATTCTGCAGGTTATGATTTTTATTTCGCAAGTTGATATTGTTATGTGTGAACCATTTTCGTGGACTTGGTCCATACACACATAGGGTTAGTCAGTTAAGGGTCGGACTTTAGAAGTTCAGACTTAGCTCGTATCGTGACGTCCCGCGCTCTATCACTCTACTCTGTTATAAAAAAAAAATAGACTCTGAATTTACGGGAAGAAGCGAGTGAAAAAGGGCGGGGCGTTACATCCACCCCCAATGCTGACGACATTGTAGTATACGCTTGCGGGCTATGCAATCAAGATGGGCATTATGAAATAGACTGTCCTTACCCCCTCAACATGATATGCCTAGTATGTGGATTTAGTGGACATGGGAAAGACATGACCAACTGTCCTTACATTGGAGGTCCAGAGATAGTACTATGCCTGACATTTGGAGTGCGGGGATATATGTCAGCAGCATGTCTTGACAATATTTTCCTCAACTATGATGCTGATGTGGAGTCCTCTACAGATGATTAGACAGGGGAAAGGAAATGAGAGAATATTGTAAAAATATGAATATGAATATATGTGTGCGCTATACTAAGGGTTTACAAAGTCTACCAACTCATGTGTATGAATAAAACTTGAGTTATATAATATTGTGTGTTGAATGCATGTTTACATTTTTACATAACTTATATGGTAGGTCTTGATAAATTTTCGAATTATTTGTGACATTTACAAATGTGAATGACAGGAAAATATCAGGACCATTTGGAAATACCAGAGGCCGAAGAAGGAGGACAAGTCCTCAACCCCGTGCCAATCAAGATGTACTCTATGAGACTGTGTGCATAGCAATGAAGGCATTCCAGAGGATTGCGGAGGATATGCGACATCCTCCTGCTAGGACCCAAGACGAAATAGTCATTATGGCTCTGAAGGAGTTTAAAAGATTGAACCCGACGAGCTTTTCAGGAGTTGAAGATCCAAGTGTCGCAAATAATTCGACCACCTAGATTGGTCGGATTCTCAACTCCTTGGCCATTGCAGATGACCTGCGAATGACCTTGGTCATATATTAGTTGGAAGGAAACACCTATGAATGGTGGGAAACAAAGAGTCTGACTCGGAATCACGAAGCTACGATCTGAGAAGAATTTTCAATTGCTTTCCTTGCCCGCTACTACCCTAAGACGGCGTAGGAAGCAAAGAAAAGATAGTTTCTCAACCTACAACAAGGATTCGATACTGTGGCACAGTATGCCACAAAATTCATTGAGCTGATGCAATATGTGCCTTGGATAGCACCAAACGAGGCTGAGAAAATTCAGCACTTCGAGAATGGACTCTGTCCATTTCTACAACGACAAGTGGTTGGGCTGACTTTCAATACATTGGAGGAAATCATCGAGCAGGCTTCAAAGGTTGAAGCTGTAGACTCCACCAACAAGAGTACCGAAGGTTTTCAGAAACCCTCTCCCAATAAGAAGGCTAAGTTCAACCAAAAGAGGTCATTCTTTAAGAAGAACCAACCTTCAGCAGGACAGACAAGCCAAATAGACGCATGACAGCTGGTGTGTTATTTTTGCAACCAGCCGAGGCATACAACTAGAACCTGTCCAACGCCAAGAGAAATGACATGCTACCACTACAAGCAGACAAGACATGCACTTAGGGATTGCCCCTATCTTGGCAGGGTTGTACCTTCACAAAACACGGGGCTAGCTCAATTTGTTACACAATCATCCTATGGCAAAAGATCTTAGCAAACTTCCAGAGGCTCGGTGGCACCTAGGAATGGACCACCAAGGAGCGGACAAGGAAGGGGACAAGGATGTCCTCAGACCACTCAGGGGAGAGGCTACACAATTGGGACTCAAATGGAAGAGCCGATCGAGAATACAATGATGGAAGGTACACTAACTTTTTTCAGCTTATTGGCACGAGTATTTTTTGATACCGGTGCTTTGCATTCTTTTATTTCTAGATCTTGCTGTGATAAACTGAATTTGGAACCAGTAGAAGTAAGTAAACCTTTGATGGTAGTGTCACCTTTGGGTAAAAATACATTAGTAAACCTAAAATCCAAGTCATGCATTTTGTGAATTTGCGGTGTAGATTTGTCCTATAACTTTTTAGTCTTAGAAATGATGGACTTTGACATCATCTTAAGCATGGATTGGTTAGCAGTATACCAAATCTTGATTGATTGTTCTCAGAGGAGAATTTTTGTGGTCTCTCCAACTATTGAAGGGTTCATAGAGAAGTTATTATCCTATGAGAATATGAGAAGTAAATTTTCTATCCTTAGGGCATATCCTGGTAGTGTGGTGGCTAGTATGGGATGGGAATATGTAGGAGGCGTAGAATCTGATGTACCTCGGGTAGTGTGTGAGTTTATGGACGTGTTTCCTGACCAGCTTACTAGACTACGTCCACGCTGAGAGAGAGAATTTGTTATTAATCTATAGCCAGGGACATCTCCTATTTCCATGGCACCCTACCGGATGGTGCCAGCTGAACAAAGAGAGTTTAGCTACTCAGGTAGATGAGCTTCTCAGACTTGGTTTTATTCGACTAAGTAATTCGCTTTGGGGCATACTCGCTCTCTTTGTGAAAAAGAAAGATGGATAGATTAGTAACAATCCGGGTCCACTAAACGGGTCGGGGTGTTAAAGCTTTAGCATAAGGCAACTAACGACTTTGCTTTAAGCCTCCCATTTAGGAAGACCCCAATTTTTCGGTATGTTTTTTCGATTCATCTCCCTCTTTCCTTCTCCAAATGGCAACAAATCTTATCTCTCCGTTTCTAACTCTCCCAATCCTAATTCCTCTCAGACTAACCTAGCCAACCCCTTTTTTTCTAGATAATCCATGCGATTCCAGTCGAGTTCTTCTCCTTATCTCGATATCTCTCTTTATTTCGAACGACAACTCCACATCATCTAGTCTCCATCGTTTCTAACCTCCGAGCCCAGACAAAGTCGAGTGTTCAACCATCGTTGCCAGGCCTCTCTTCAGCCATCCCGAGCAGCCAATACTTCTTCCTTTTCACAATCTCTGACCGATTGTTCTGCTTTCAACGAGCCTCGTCAACTTTTCCAGGGGTGTTATACGTTTTTCTTTTTGCTCACTCTTTCCTTTTCTCCACAAAAGTAGCCCTTTCTTATCTACTTCAACTTCAAAACTGTTGAAAATATTTTTATTTAGCCTTTCCAACGAATTGAGTTTTCAACCCTTTTATTTGTTTGAGATTGCCTTTCTTATTGTTTCCATTATTTATATGGTTTGCATTACTCTTGGATTTTATTGCTTATGATTTTCATTTATGTAGTTAACTCATCTAAAGTAATTGATAACTCATGTTTTAATTATTTATGATTTCAATTTAGTGATTTATGAAAAGACCATTATTCTCAAAAGGAAAGGAAATTAGATTTTAGATAAATTATTTTTATTATATATAATTAAAATTTTAATTAAATATTACTTTAATAATATGTTAAATACCTAGAAGACTTCATTTAGAATTTTTTCCTTAGGCCTCAACTTGTGCCAAGATGGCCCTGGTCCATCCTCACCATGGTAGTAGGTGTAGAAAAATTGGCTGGACCGAGATTTCAGCAGATTTTTAATGTCGGTCGAGATCTCGCTCGCATTTTTTCTCTCTCCAGACCCTTTTTTTTAAAAAAAAATCGAAAAGAATTACAGTAAATGCAGATAATTATGTGTTTATTGAATATGTTTTTTCTTTTTTCATAAAATATTGGGCATTTACATCTTCTAATATATTTTTGAAGTTACGATATTATGAAATTATATAATTAGTAATAAAATGGTGAAAATTACAAGAAGAAGCATATAAATGAGGAAAAATTGTAGAAATAATTTTATAATTTATTTTCGTAGTCAATGAGTGTTATTTTATAGAAATAAAAAATAATTAATAAAATGATTGAAAATTACATAATAATGTAGAAAAAATATTAGAAAATGAAACTATTGGCGTCCTAATCGCTTGAACTGATAACCACACAAATGTCATACATTTTTAATTATAACAAATTCCATTTAAATCATTACCTGAAGAGTTTTTAAAAATTAACTAAACAAAGAAACTTTCAAGATCTAAACTCAAAACGAGTCTCATACATTTCAGCTACATTTTAAGACCAACATTTGATAAATACAGTAAAAGTAATATCAATATGGAGGAGGTTCTTCAAACTCATAATCGGGGAAGTTAACGTTAAATATAAACCTCGCATATTGATCCCGTGGATAATATTCATCTGTTGACATGTTGTCGAATGGAGATGAAGATGGATACGGATATTGCCAACTAGCAGAGCTTTGGCGTGATTGCTCATCAAAAATGGACATGGAATGCATGTTACTTGAAAGAGAGTCAGCGTCCACGTATCCATCAGCCGAACTACCCCAATTGTTTATTGGCATATATCCATGCCATGCTAACCCAACACAATGTCCGGGCATGTTTGGATCGCCATGAGGAGGTGTAAACTGTGATTCCTCCCTTGTCTAATAGACCTGACACATGTGGAGGTGATACCCCTGTGAAATCCTCTGGTCCTCATCCTTCGCAGCAGCAACCCCAACTGGATTACAGTCACTCCAAAGATTCCATCATTTGAACCACCATTGTCATCGGTAGAATCATCAGACGTGGCGGGCCCATGGTCCTGACGACTTGGTGCTTGACTGCTGGGAATGACATGTGGTTTTCCTCTCTCGATCCTCCTCCTTTGTGCTTAGGCACTCTCTCCCGATTGGCCAGACGACCTCTCACTAATAGAATGGTGGCATGGTGCCATCGCAGTACGGTCACGTCGCCTATTCGAAGATGTGGGCGATCACTAATTGAATGGCAACGACCGGCATTCGATGTGTCCTCGTCATTTTCAGCCATTCCCAACTCCACTTCTCTTAGGAGATCATGTGTGTTGAGGTTGTGCAGTAGTGGCTCCCCACGTTCTTCTATCCATTTTCCTAGTGTATCATCGAATGCAAATATATATACAAGATCTATAGGCATGAATAAATCCTCAGTAGTAGCATGTGTAATCTCTGGATACCTCCTTAATTTCCTCGCCCTAAGGTGTTGATTATAATGGAGGTACACTAATTCATTGAGTTTTTCTGATAACAAAATATTTGGCGGCCGACTATATACATATTTGAATGTTGACCAATTTCGCTCGCAATTATTTGCATTAGATGTTTGGCTAAGAAACTTTATTGTATACTGTAGCCCAGAAATTGACCCGAGAGGGGGGTGAATTGGGTCAATGCAAACTTTTTGGGTTTTCTTAAATTACACAATTTAGAAAAATAAGATGCAAATAAGTAATAAATAAGTGTCAGAATATAAAAGAGGAGATGAGAAGAGATGGAGAGATTGAACTCGAGATTTTTACGAGGTTCGGCGCTTTTGCTTACGTCCTCACATCAAATACACCACTTGAGGATTGAATGCACTAAACTTCTCCTTCAAGGGTGGAGAAGAAACCTGTTACAATGCTTGTAGAGAACACTCTCTGATTTGAAGGTGAAAACACCCTTCTCCTTCACAAGGGTTACACCAACCCTTTATAAACTTTATCTCTCAAGGAAATGTAGATGAATACAATGTAAAGTTTAGGAATAACTATCAAATATTTACAAATCAAGTTTACTAAGAGTTACTCAAAATTTGAACTAGAATGGCTAAAGGTAAGATTGCAAGAGATGGATTTTGAGCTAGAGTGTGCTTAGGATTTGACTTCAATAAATTCTTTCTGATTCCAAGTAAGTCAACACTCCTTATGCCCATTGATGCTTGGTTTTATAAGTTTATCATGTTTAAGACCGTTGCCAAGCATTAAATGAAGGAAAGGGCCGTTGGTGAGGGCATTTATGATTCAAAAAATATTACCGTTTCGCGATTCAGTCGACTAAAAATGTCCTGGATATCAGACAGTTTATCAGTGAATAATTCAGTCGGCTGAACCTGAGAATTCAGTCGACTAAATCTAAGAATTCAGTCGACTGAAATCACTTCCCATGAAAAATCCAGAATTTCAGTCGGCTGAAACTTTAATTCAGTCGACTGAAATCACACACTGTGAAAATCCAGAATTTCAGTCGGCTGAAACTTTAGTTTAATCGATTAGAAGTGTGAGTGATTAGGTTTTCTAGAAAAAAATTGGAAAGGGTAGATTTTGCAGATATCAAAAAAATAATAAAAAATTAATGCATGATCGACCACTTAAATGCAACAGGACGCCGTACACAGGGATGGGACTGGAAGAAATTTCTTGACATGTGATATCTCGCTTAATATGTCGGACATGAAATATGGTTCGATTTATAGGCAAAATTTTGCCAAGACAAGGTTGGGCCCACGTCCGGATTTCTTTGTTTTTTTTTAAAAAGGTTGGCATATTCAATAGAGATTCTCACCGATATATCAATCATCTCGGCCGTTATTTATAGAAGTGTAAGTGATTGAGTTTTATAGAAAAATATTGGACAGCGTAGATTTTGCGAATTTCAAGAAAATAATAAAAAATGCCGACAACCGAATACAGTAGTACGCCGTACACAAGGATGGGTTGGGGAGAAATTGTTTGACAGGTGAGATCTCGCATGAGATTCGCCCGATATATCGGACATGAGATATGGCCCGATATATCGGACATGAGTTATGGTCCGATATATCGGCCAAATCTCACAGAGACAAGGAAGGGCTCACGTCCGAATTTCTGTGTTATTTTCTAAAAAAATCGGCTCATTCGTCAGAGATTCTGATCGATTTATTGGCCATGTCGGCCGATATTTATAGAAGTGTAAGTGATATGGTGTTATAGAAAAAATTTGGACAGCGTAGAATTTGCAGATTTCAAAAAATTAATAAAAAATTAACACATGGCCGACCACCCGAATACAACAGTACACCGTACACAGGGATGGGAATGGGAGAAATTGCTTGACAGGTGAGATCTCACCCGATATATCAGACATGAGATATGGTCCGATATATCGGCAGAATCTCGTAGAGAATAGGTTGGGCCCATGTCCGAATTTTTTGGTTTTTTTATAAAAAAATCAGAAGATTCAGCCGAGATTTCGACCAATATATCGATCATCTCGGCCGATATTTATAGAAGTGTAAGTGATTAGGTTTTATACAAAAAATTTGGACCGAGTAAATTTTAAGGATTTCAAAAATATAATAAAAAATTAACGCATAACCGATCACCCAAATACAGCAGTACGCCGTACACAGGGATGGGATTGGGAGAAATTGCGTGCCGATATATCGGATATGAGATATGGTCCGATATATCGGCAAAATCATGCAAAGACAAATTTGGGCCCATGTCCAAATTTTCTTTTTTTTCTAGAAAAATGGCAGATTCGGCCGAGATTCAAACCGATATATCGCCCATGTCAGCTGATATTTATAGAAATGTAAGTGAGAAGGTTTTCTAGAAAAAAATTTGGATAGCATAGATTTTACGGATTTCCAAAATAAAAAAAATTAACGCATTGCTTGACAGGTGAGATCTCGCCTGAGATCTCGCCCGATATATTGTCAAAATCACACAAAGACAATGTAGGGCCCAGACAATAATCCACAACAGAGTAATAATAGGGTGCTCAGTCAAAACTCATATTGTCTTCTTTGCATGATTAGATTGACTTATTGAGTTAGATCTAGATACTCAGGTCATTTCTCGGTTGTCTTTTGGATAGGACCAGATCTGACATGTTGAGTAAGGCCTCGAGATCATTCAGTGCCAGACAAATATAGTGTTGACCTGTAAGTGAAATCCCTCAGTGCCCTACCAATAGAGTCGGTCTGGAAGTAAATACAATAGAAGATGCACTATAGTAATAAGAGAAGTGGGTTAGTACATTTTTAATTTATTAATGGGGTACTAACATCACATGCATCAATAATCAAACAATAAGCCTCAGAACTAGGTACTGTGGCTTCGGATCATCCGAACCAATGCCTAAACTAGTCACTGACTTCGGACCTTGGGTCTGACTTCGGATCGTCCGAAGATCAGGTCTCGAATCGTCCGAAGGTCCTTCCGAGCCGAAAAATCTGAAAAAACTGGTCTTGGTGGGTCTGTGTCTCGGCACATGCCTAGTGGGACTTGGATCGTCCGAGTGGGGTTCGGTCCTTCCGAACTCGGCTCGGAACATCTGGGCAAGTAAGCTTGCCTCGGAAGCTTCGGGACTTCGAGCTAAAGCTCGGAACGTCTGAAGGACTCCTCTCGGACCGTCTGAAGGGTATGACTCTCGGACCGTCCGAAGCTCGACTCTCAGACAGTCCGAGAGTCGTCTTCCTCCACTGTTTGCAACAACAGACAGTGACGGGCAGTCACAACATGAAATACGAATCCGGAAACATGGGTTTCCCGGATTCGATTTTCACATCCAACCGGTGAGATGGACTCCTCAGTGAGTCCTCTTTCCATAGGGAGTGATTTAAAGTTTTAAAACTCAGTAGGCCATTAGATTTTAAAATGAAACCCACACTGGTACAAGAAAACCCATGATTTTTCTTAAACTCAAAAGTGGTTTTACACACTCAAAACTTAGCCAAAATCAGTTTTTCTTGATTCTAAACCACTTAAAATTTGAAAAGGAACACAGTGGTTACCTTTACTCGAGTTTCTGGGGCTGAAAATCTGACTTTTGAAAATCTTTCCTTTAAAGCTTACGGTTAACCAAAGTTTGGAAAACAGAGAGGGATCGGCTGGGAAACCAAAGAGCAGAGACTAAGAGAGAAGATGAAGTTTGGAGGGAGGAAATCAGCTGAGCTGAAGGCTGAATTTATAGATTATCTGATCAAAGGGTGGCCACTGCATGCCTCTGCATGAAGCTACTGCCGACGTCCCAAACAATGTAACCATTGTTCGGTACTCTCGGTTGCAGATAAGTTCCTCAAATTTTCAGTTTTGCGAATAAGTCTCCAATTTGATAAAAACTGGATTTTTAACTTAAAAACATGATTTTGAAAGCCCAAAAGCTTAATCCAACCTTATAGATAAGTTGGGTTTTAAAAATTCTAATTACCATAAAAATTTGGAGACTTAAAACTCACTAAAAACCAAAGATTTAAATAAAAACCACTATTTAACACTATTTACATGTTTTAACTTCTGTTAAATAAAACAATTTAAAGTCCTCATTTTGGGGTTTGAAAGAATAACTTGACCATACTTAAAATGGTCTAACATACTATACTTGTTTGAAAATTTATTTCATTTCGAAAACTATTTAAAAATATTTATTTCTCTTTCGGCGTTTTGACGGGCGGTTTTTAATACTATTTTCTGAAAATAAAATTATTTTAAAATTAGAAATAGGAATCCTTGACTAAGGAGAATAATATCATCCAATAATAATCCCATAATAACACAATTTATAAAAAAATAGTAACAATAAGTGGTAAATTACCATTTTACCCCTCTAGCTTAACAAGCTGGATCATTGAGCTTTCCAACTCTGATTGGGCCACACCTGAGCTTCTCACTAAACCCTAACCGAAATCTTCGAGATTAATCGGTCTAAGCAAGATTATTAAGCTAAAGTACACCTAATCTGGGTCAGGGTATTACATCCTACCCCCCTAAAAGAAATTTTGTCCTGAAATTTAAAACAAACTTATACTTTTTTGGCAAGTGAACAAGCTAGGGTACAGCTTCCACATTGTCGATTCAGGTTCCCATGTCTTGTGTTGCACATTGGGTTTTTGCCACAGCACTCGCACTAGAGGAATAGACTTCCTCCTGAACTCTTGAGTCCGGCGTCCTTGGATCTTTACTTGTACTTCTTCGAAAGTTAGGTCCTCTGAGACTTCTATGTCTTCAAAACTTATCATATGTGACGGATCAGGCACACACTTCCTTAACATAGACACGTGAAAAGTACTATGCACTCTCTCCAAAGCTTGAGGAAAATTCAACTGATAGGCCACTTCCCCTATCCTTTTCAAGATTTCAAAGGGTCCAACATATCGAGGTGATAGTTTTCCCTTGCGCTTGAACCTTTGTACTCCATGACGTGGTGCTGCACATAAGAAAACTCGGTCGCCAACTGCAAACACCAAATGTCGTTTCCTTTTGTCAGCATAATTCTTTTGCCTGCTCTGGGTTGTCTTGAGACGCTATCTGATCAATTCAACTTGTTCTGACGTCTCACACCCTAGATCAGGTCCTAGCAGTGCTTTGTCTCCTACATCTGTCCAACAAAGAGGTGATCTGCAAGGTCTACCATACAGAACTTCGTAGGGTGCCATCTGTACACTGGAGTGATAACTGTTGTTGTAGACAAACTCGATCAAAGCCAAGTGATCTTTCCCACTTCCCTGAATATCCATAACAGAGGCTCTTAGCATATCCTCTAAGGTTTGAATGGTTCTCTCTGACTGACCATCTGTCTGAGGGTGAAAAGCAGTGCTGAAGCACAACTTAGTCCCCAACTTCTCTTACAATCCTTGCCAAAATCTTGATTCAAACCTAGGATCTCTATCAGATACAATGGATACTGGTACTCCATGCAATCTGACTACCTCCTTTAAATACAGTATACTTAGAGTAGCCAAAGAATCAGTTTTCTTGATCAGCAGAAAGTGAGCTGACTTCGTCAATCGATCGATTATTAGCCAAATAGCGTGGTTCTTCTTAGGAGACTTCGGGAATCTAGTTACAAAGTCCATCGTGATATGCTCCCATTTCCATTCAGCCACTTCTAAAGGTTGCATCTTTCCACCGGGTCGTTGATGTTCCACTTTCACTTGTTGACAAGTTAAACACTTAGATACAAAATCTGCTACCTTTGGCTTCATACCTTTCCACCAGAACAGTCGCCGCAAGTCGTGATACATCTTTGTACCACCAGGATGCACTGCAAAGCAAGAACGATGAAAGTGATCAAGCACTTTTCTCTTGCACTTGTCTGACTTTGGTACAAAAAGTCTATAGTTGAAAGTCAGACCTCCGTCCGCCTTGATCTTCCAATCTTCTAGAGTTGCTCCTCCTAAAAGTGGAGTCGCCAACTCCTTCGCTTTTAGGTCGTTCTGTTGTCCTTCCAACACCAATCTAATCACCTTGGGTTGCAGAACCAAACTGTGGATTCTTGCTGACTTGCTTCCTTCGATCAGTTCTAGATCATACTCTGACAGAACTTCCAACATCCTCCACTGCAAGGATGTCATCCTCGCCACGTTTCTGTGAGACTTCCTGCTCAAGGCATCACCACTACGTTGGCCTTCCCTGGCTGATAAGAGAGATTGAAGTCGTAATCTCCAGGTACACCATCCATCTTCGCTGCCTCATATTCAAGTATTTTTTAGTGAAGATATACTTGAGACTATGGTGATCCGAAAACACATTGAACTTCTCACCATACAAGTAATGTCTCCATAACTTTAACGAGAATACAACGGCTGCCAACTCCAAATCATGAGTAGGGTAGTTCTGCTCATGTCCCTTCAATTGCTTGGAGTCATAAGCTACCACCTTCCCCTCTTGCATCAGCACACAACCCAAACCAAACTTGGACGCGTCACAATACATATCATAACCTCGTCTTTGCTCAGGTATTATCAAGATTGGAGACGTAGTCATCTTCTCCTTCAGCTCCTGGAATGCTCTTTCATAAGCTTTGCTTCATTCGAACTTAACGTTCTTCATCGTCAATCGATTCATTGGCACAAAGATCTAGGAGAAGTGTGGGATAAACTTTTGGTAATATCCTGTTAATCCCAGAAAGCGTCTGATCTATAACACGTTCTTGGGACTTTCCCAAGTCTTTACTGTTTCTACCTTCGCTGGATCTACCGAGATTCCTCCTGGAGATACCACATGTCCAAGGAACTGTACTTGAGTTAACCAAAACTCACACTTGCTCAGCTTAGCGAACAGCTGATGATCTCGAAGAGTCTGAAGAACAATGCGTAGATGACGCTCGTGCTCCTCCTCTGACGATGAAAAGATCAAGATATCGTCTATGAAGACTATCACAAACTCTCGCAGGTATAGTTGGAACATGCGATTCATCAAATCCATAAACATGGCTGGCGCGTTGGTTAGACCGAAAGGCATCACCACAAACTCGTATAAACCATACTGCGTCCGGAAAACGGTATTAGGAATGTCCTTCTCTCGAATCTGCAACTGATGGTAACCCGACCTCAGATCGATTTTCAAAAAACATCTCGATCCTCTCAAAATATCAAAGAGGTCGTCGATTTTAGGCAAATGATACTTATTCGTAATAGTTACCTGGTTAAGCAGCCGGTAATATATACACATCCTCATCGATCCATCCTTCTTTTTCACAAAGAAAGCAGGTGCGCCCCATGGTGAGTTGCTCTGACGGATAAAACCAAGACTAAGAAGCTCATCTACTTGCGTAGCTAGCTCTCTTTGTTCAGCCGGCGCCATCCGATAAGGTGCCATGGAAATTTGAGATGTTCCTAGCTGTACGTCTATAACAAACTCTATCTCTCGGCGTGGAGGTGGCCCAACCAATTGGTTAGGAAACACATCCATAAACTCACACAGCACCCGAGGAGCAACAGACCCTACACCACCTACATCTTCCCAACCCATGCTCGCCACCACACTACTAGGATACGCCCTAAGGCCAGAGAAAGTGACTCTCATATTTTCATAGGGTACCAACTTCTCCATAAACCTCTCATTGGTTGAGGAGACCCCACAAATTATTTTCTGAGAACAGTCGATTAGAATCTCAAAAACTGACAACCAATCCATGCCAAGGATGATGTCAAAGTCCGTCATTTCCAGAACCAGAAAATCATGGGACAACTCTACACCGCTAATTCTCAGAATACAAGATCTACACCTTTGATTTACCAAAGCCTTCTTACCCAAGGGTGATACTACCATTAGCGGGTTATCTACTTCTACCGGTTTCAAACTCAATCTATCACACAAGTTGTAAAATTCATTAGAAATCATTCAAATTTGCATTACAATTACAAGGGTTAGTAGGGTTTGAAAACCCTTCAAAACATTAAAACAAGACTCAACCCTTAAAAAATAATCTCTCCGATTCCCCGACATACTCTAATCTAATCCTCCGAAGAAGATCCTGCATCATTACCAAAGTAAAAGAAGTTGAAGTTGTCAGCGGTAGTCGACGACTTATGCCCGAACACTCCACATGTCAAACAGGGTATGATCCTTGGTCCCCAACATAAGGACAATTAGTCCTTGCGCTCCCATGCCAGCGAAGTCCGCAAATAGGACAGATGACATCAATAGGGTAGGGGCAATAAGTACAGTTGTGTCCCTCCTGATTGCACAATTCGCACATATAGTCCGACAACTCTTCCAAAGTCGGAGTAGCCGGAGTATACTCAGGCGAGCCTATCTCCCCTACAGACTCTTCTAGGTTTGGGACATCTCCCACTTCCTTTTCTGGAGCAGCCCCAACATGGTACTCGGGCGAAGCTACTTTCATGTCCTCATTAGGCACAACTTCATTGACGAAGTTTGGAATGCTAGAATCATCTGAAGAAACCAGGTCTATCGGACAGCTAGGGGTCCCTCTGTCCCACAACTCGGTGTACTCTACATTACTTGACATGTCTGTATCACAAAAATAGGAAAATGTCAATAACAATTGCAGTTCTAGGTCAAAAACAAGTCTAACTAGGTTGTAACCCATCACAGTCCTAGAGTTTGAGTCGAAACTCTGATACTAAGTTGTCACGCCCCGACCCAAAAGGCGGGCCCGGAACGCGACTGATTTATTTATTTATTTATTTTAAAACTAAGACGACACTCAAGAAGTCTAACTGGGCCTGATCAACAGTCGGGCCCAAAGGTCACACATGATCCTAACATGTGGACTCAAACATATACCATAAGTCTACCCAACATAAACATTAACACATAACATGAACACATAAATCCAATACTGAATTATCATTAAAACATCAGACTAACTACAGTCGCATGGTAGTTCAATACATCACGTTAACACAGATCAAGTACCACACCCGGTACTTTACAAAAACAAATGGTTCCAAGAACCAAAATGCAAAGATAAGGGTATTCCCCTCAGTGGGAATCCCAAAGCAACGTCGCAGCTTATCCACCCTAAGCTTTGAACAGAGGGTTCTCCTCCTCGGGTTCATCTCCTGAAAGGTGAGTGGGGTGAGCTAACTAGCCTAGTGAAGGAAATATAACAGTGCAGTTTAAGTAAATATCAGGTTAGTAAATAATCAACAGTTGCAATAATATCTCATGCTTGACAATAAATTTAAGTATAATCTCATCATCATTCCACATTTCATTATCTTTTCCATTACTGTTATCATCCAATGTAACGCCTACATACTACGCTGAGACTATCGTGTTAAGTTCCGACACGGTCAAAATACATCCTTACAAGTACATCTCCTGCTCTCACATGGCCGATACTGACACTCCTCAAGTCAGCAACTGTCGACACCCATGGTCCAGTAGACGTAAACCATCTCACACACATGGCCGATATTGGTTCAATAGTCAAGGGCACATGGAAGCAGTATTACATATTTCATATGATCAACATCATAGCATTCATAAGCATCATAAGCACTTCTTACAACAGTGAATCATGTTTAGGCACATGAGTGGGTTCATCAAATCTGAAACCACTCATTGCTCAAGATCCGTCTCAATAAAAACCTGTTTACACCTACTGCAAAGTTAAGTTCACTTACCAAAACTGTGTGGTATCACGGTCTCTATTCAACAAGCAAACAAGTGCACAATCAATCATAAGTCAACATACATAGCATTAAAAATGCATACACACAAGCAATATTTCAAAACCATACTTGTTTTCCCAAAAATCTTCAAGGTATATGGAATTGAATCTCCTACTTGGTTTCTAACCATTTTAAGTTACAATAATCCACAACAGAGTAATAATAGGGTGCTCAGTCCAAAACTCATATTGTCTTCTGGGTATGACCAAATTGACTTATTGAGTTAGGTCTAGATACTCAGGTCACTTCACGGCTGTCTTCTGGATAGGACCAGATCTGACATCTTGAGTAAGGCCTCGAGGTCACTCAGTGCCCGAGAAATATAGCGTGGGCCTGGAAGTGAAGTCACTCAGTGCCCGACCAATAGAGTCGGCCTGGAAGTGAATACAATAGTCACTGACTTCGGACCTTGGGTCTAACTTTGGATCATCTGAAGATCAGGTCTCGGATCGTCTGAAGGTCCTTCTGAACCAAAAAATCTGAAAAATTGGTCTCAATACATGCCGAGTGGGGTTCTGATCGTTCGAGTGGGGTTCGGTCCTTCCGAATTCAGCTCGGAACGTCCGGGTAAGTAAGCTTGCCTCAAACGCTTCGGAACTTTGGGCTGAAGCTCGGAACGTCCGAAAGGCTCCTCTCGGACCGTCCGAATGGTGTGACTCTCAGACCATCCGAGAGTCGTCTTCCTCCACTGTTTGCAATAGCAGATAGTGATGGGCAATCAAACATGAAATACGAATCCGAAAATAGTGGGTTTCCCAGATTTGGTTTTCACGTCCATCCGGTTAGATAGACTCCTAGTGAGTCCTCTTTCCATAGAGAGTGATTTAAAGTTTTAAAATTCAGAAGGTCATTAGTTTTAAAACGAAACCCACACTGGTACAAGAAAACCCATGATTTTTCTTAAACTCAAAACTGGTTTTACACACTCAAAACTTAGCCAAAATCAGTTTTTTTTTTATTCTAAACCACTTAAAATTTGAAAAGGAACACAGTTGTTACCTTCACTCGAGTTCCTGGGCTGAAAATCTGACTTTTGAAAATCTTTCCTTTAAAGCTTACGGTTAACCAAAGTTTGGAAAACAGAGAGGGATCGGCTGGGAAACCAAAGAGCAGAGACTAAGAGAGAAGATGAAGTTTGGAGGGAAGAAATTAGCTAAGCTGAGGGCTGGATTTATAGATAATATGATCAAAGGGTGGCCACTGCATGCCTCTGTATGCAGTTGCTGCCGACGTCCAAACAGTGTAACCACTGTTCGGTATAAGTCCCTCAAATTTTCAATTTTACAAATAAGTCCCCAATTGATAAAAACTGGACTTTTAACTTAAAAGCATGAGTTTGAAAGCTCAAAAACTTAATCCAACCTTACAGATAAGTTGGGTTTTAAAAACTCTAATTACCATAAAAATTTGGAGACTTAAAACTCACTAAAAACCAAAGATTTAAATAAAAACCACCATTTAACACTATTTACGTGTTTTAACTTATGTTAAATAAACAATTTAAGATCCTCATTTTGGGATTTGAAAGAATAAGTAGACCATACTTAAAATGGTCTAACATATTATACTTGTTTTAAAATTTATCTCGTTTCGAAAACCATTTAAAAATATTTATTTCTCTCTTTCGGGATTTTGACGGGCAATTTTAAATACTATTTTCTGTGTCTTTTTCTAAAAAAATCGATAGATTTGGCCCAAATTCCGACCGATATATCGGTCATGTCGTCCGATATTTAAAGACGTGTAAGTGATTGGGTTTTATAGAAAAAATTTGGACCAAGTAGATTTTAAGAATTTCAAAAAAATAATAAAAAATTAAGGCATGGCCGACCACCCGAATGTAGCAGTACGCCATACACAGGATGGGACTGGGAGAAATTGCTTGATAGGTGAGATGTCGCATGAGATCTCATCCTATATATCGGACATAAGATATGCTCGCAGAGACAAGGTAGGGCCCACGTCCGAATTTCTGGATTTTTTCAAAAAAATTCATCAAATTCCACCGATATTACGACCGATATATTGGTCATCTCGATCGATATTTATAGAAGTGTAAGTGTTTACGTTTTATAGAAAAAATTTGGACAGGGTAGATTTTGTGTGTTTCAAAAAAATAATAAAAAATTAACGCATGCCCGACCACCCGAATACAGGAGTACGCCGTACACAGGGATGGGACTGGGAGAAATTGCGTGACAGGTGAGATATCTCCTGATATATCGACATGAGATATGGTTCGATATATCAGCAAAATCACGCCGAGATAATGTTGGGCCCATATCCGAATTTCTTGGTTCTTTTCGAAAAAAATCGACAGATTCAGCCAAGATTCTGACTGATATATCGGTCATCTCGGCCCATATTTATAGAAGTGTAAGTGATTGGGTTTTATAAAAAAAATTGGAAAGGTTAGATTTTTCGGATTTCAAAAAAATAATAAAAAATCAACGCATGGCCTACCACCCGAATACTACAGTACGCCTTACATAGGGATGGGACTAGGAGGAATTGCATGACCGGTGAGATCTCGCCCGATATATCGGACATGAGATATGGTCTGATATATCGGCAAAATCTCGCAAAGAGAAGGTTTGGCCCACGCTAGAGTTTCTTGGTTTTTTTCTAAAAAATCTACAGATTCGGTGGTGATATTGACTGATATATTGATCACCTCGGCCGATATTTATAGATGTGTGAGAGATTGGGTTTTATAGAAAAAATTTGGAACAAGTAGATTTTGCGAATTTCAAAAAAATTGCGCCCACGTCTGAATTTTTAGGTGTTTTCTAAAAAAATCGGCCGATTCGGCTCAGATTCCGACCGATATATCAGGTATCTCAGCCGATATGTATAGAAGTGTAAGTAATTAGGTTTTATAGAAAAAATTTGGACATGGTAGATTTTGCAGATTTCAAAATAATAATAAAAAAATTAAGGCATGGGTGACCACCCGAATACAATAGTACACTGTACATAGGGACGGGACTGGGAGAAATTGCTTGACAAGTGAAATCTCTCCCGAGATCTCGCCTGATATATCGGACATGAGGTATTGTCCGATATATCGGCAAAATCTCGCCGAGACAAGGTTGGTCCCAAGTATGAATTTTTGGGTTTTTTTTCTAAAAAAATCTGCAAATTGAGCCAAGTTTCCAACCGATATATTAGTCATCTCGGCTGATATTTATAGAAGTGTAAGTAATTAAGTGTTATAGAAAAAATTTGGACCGGGTAGATTTTACGAATTTCCAAAAAATAATAAAAAATTAACGCATGGCCGACCACCCAACAGTACGCTGTACACAAGGATGGGATAGGGAGAAATTTCTTGACAGGTTAGATCTCGCCCAAGATCTCGCCTGATATATTGGACATGAGATATGGTCTGATATATCGGCAAAATCTCGCTGAGGCAAGATTGGGCCCATGTCCAAATTTCTGGTTTTTTTCTAAAAAAATCTGTTGATTCGGCCGAGACTACGACCGATATATCAGTCATCTGAGCCGATATTTATAAAAGTGTAAGTGATTGGGGTTTATAGAAAAAAATTGGACCAGGTAGTTTTACGGATTAAAAAAAATAATAAAAAATTAACGCATGGTCGACCACCCGAATACAACAGTATGCCATAGATAGGGATGAGACTAGGAGAAATTGCTTGACAGGTGAGATCTCGCTCGATATATCGGACATGCGATATGGTCTAATAAATCGGCAAAATCTTGCAGAGACAAGGTTGGACCCAATTCCGAATTTCTAGCTTTTTTTCTACGACAAATTCAGCCTAGGTTCCGACTGATATATCGGTCATAACGGCCAACATTTATAGATGTGTAAGTGATTGAGTTTTATAGAAAAATTTGGACCGTGTGTTGCAGATTTCAAAAAAATAATATAAAATTAACGCATGGCCGACCACCCGAATACAGGAGCATACCGTACACAGGGATGGGACTAGGAGAAATTACTTGTCATGTGAGATCTCGCCCGATATATTGGACATGAGATATGGTCCGATATATCGGCAAATCTCACTGAGACATGGTTGGGCCCACGTCTGAATTTCTGGGGTTTTTCTAAAAAAATCGGCAGATTCGCCCTAGATTCTGACCGATATGTCGGTCATCTCGACCGATATTTATAGAAGCGTAAGCAATTGGGTTTTATAGAAAACATTTGGCTAGGGTACATTTTCCGGATTTCAACAAAATAATAAAAAATTAACGCATGGCCGACCAACCGAATACAGCAATACTCTGTACAGAGGAATGGGACTTGGAGAAATTGCTTGACACGTGAGATCTCGCCTGAGATCGTGCCCGATATATTGGACATGAGATATGGTTGTAAAGACAAGGTATGGCCCACGTACGAATTTTCTGGGTTTTTTCTAAAAAAATTCATCAGATTCGACTGAGATTCTGACTGATATAACACTCATCTCGGCCGATATTTATAGAAGTGTAAGTGATTAGGTTTTATAGAAAACAAATTGGACAGGGTAGATTTTGCAAATTTCAAAAAAATAATATAAAATTGACGCATGGCCGACCACCCTAATACAACAATAATTCATGCATAGGGATGGGACTAGGATAAATTGCTTGATATGTGAGATCTCGCCCGATATATCGGACATGAGATATGGTTCGATATATTGGCAAAATCTCGCTGAGACAAGGTTGTGCCCACGTCTGAATTTCTGGGTTTTTTTCTAAAAAAATAGGCAAATTCGGCCGAGTTTTCGACCAATATATCTGTCATCTCGGCCGATATTTATAGAAGTGTAAGTGATTGAGTTTTATAGAAAAAATTTGGACAGCTTAGATTTTGCGGATTTAAAAAAAATTAATAAAAAATTAATGCATTGTCGACAACCTGAATACTGCAGTACGCCTTACATAGGGATGGGACTAGGAGAAATTGCTTGACATGTGAGATCTTGCCCTATATATCAGACATGAGATATGATACGATATATCGGCAAAATCTCGCAAAGAGAAGGTTTCGGCCATGTTAGAATTTCTGGGTTTTTTTCTAAAAAATTCTACGTATTCGGTCGTGAGTTCGACTGATATGTTGATCACCTCGGCTGATATTTATAGAAGTGTGAGAGATTGGTTTTATAGAAAAAATTTGGACTGGGTAAATTTTGCGGATTTCAAAAAAAATTGCGCCCACGTCCGAATTTTTGGGTTTTTCCTAAAAAATCGGCCGATTCGGCTCATATTCCGATCGATATATCAGGCATCTAAGCTGATATTTATGGAAGTGTAAGTAATTATGTTTTATAGAAAAATTTGGACAAGTTAAATTTTGCAAATTTCAAAATAATAAAAAAAAAAATTAACCCATGGGTGACCACCGGAATACAGCAGTACACCGTACATAGGGATGGGACATGGAGAAATTGCTTGACAAGTGAAATCTCTCCCGAGATCTCGCCGATATATCAGACATGAGGTATGGTCCGATATATGGGCAAAATCTCGCCGAGGCAAGGTTGGGCTCAGGTCTGAATTTTTGGGTTTTTTAAAAAAAAATCGGTAGATTCAGCCGAGTTCCTGACCGATATATCAGTCATCTCGGCCGATATTTATAGAAGTGTAAGTAATTAAGTGTTATAGAAAAAATTTGGACCTGGTAGATTTCACAAATTTCCAAAAAATAATAAAAATTAACGCATGGCCAATCACCCGAATACAGCAGTACGCCGTACATGGGGATGGGACAGGGAGCAATTTATTGACAGGTTAGATCTCGCCTGATATATCGAACATGAGATATGGTCCGATATATCGGCAAAATCTCGTCGAGACAAGGTTGGGCCCACGTCCGAATTTCTGGATTTTTTTCTAAAAAATTCGGCAGATTAGACTGAGACTACGACTGATATATTAGTCATCTCGGCCTATATTTATAGAAAGTGATTGGGGTTTGTAAAAAAAAAATTGATTGGGTAGATTTTGCGGATTTCAAAAACATAGTAAAAAACTAACGCATGGTTGACCACCATAATCCAGCAATACGCCATACACAGGGATGAGACTGGGAGAAATTGCTTGATAGGTGAGATCTCGCCCGATATATCGAACATGAGATATGGTCCGATATATTGGCAAAATCTCGCCGAGACAATGTTGGGCCAATGTCCGAATTTCTAGGTTTTTTTTAAACAAATTGGCAGATTTGACCGAGATTCTGACAGATATATCAGTCATCTCATATTTTGAAAATTTGGCTGATATCACGACCGAATTTTAGGCAAAAAATATGGTCTTCTCGAGCGATATTATATTCGTACAACCGCTACTATACATATCGGCCGAGATTTATCGGCTGAGATATATCGGCGCTCGAAAACCCGATACATTTCAGCCGATACGCACAGCATCGACTGATCTTTCTACCCCTGCATGGTAGTCAAGGTACTAACATAGAGCTTTTATTGACCTATGTCCGCCTGTATCAAATATAGAAAGCCCGAGCCACTATTGAAAGCTAGTCTTATGTGTAACTCAATTTTTTATTTTAAAAATCAGTAATTTAGATTATTTAAACAAATGAACCTTAAACCCACTTTTAGAGATTACTTTTAATTTTAATTAGGTAATAAGGTCTCAATTTCTATTCAATATTAAAAAACATTCTAAAGAGTTTCTTAGCACCTATTTATCCAAATAAAAAAACTAAGACAGATAATCCAAAGAAGCTAAAAGCCCAATGAGCTTTGTCGGGAGTCCAGCCCATCAGACAAAAATGTATGTTGTTCAAATCCATTTATCTTGGTCGGATTCAATTGTGTCATGGGTCGTGTTCCGGTGTCTTCCTTCAATATCCTTTTATTTAAAAGAAAAAAAAGAACTTTTGAAACTCATCTAAGAATGGAACATTTATAGTCATGAAAATGGATTTTCAAGAATATTTCTAATAGAAAAATAATCATATAAAAGTATTCTCTATGTGATTCATTTTAATAATACATATTTGATGTATTTTTAAGATACTTTTCTCACAGATTATATATTCTTTTGTATATTTTTATTGATCCATGCGACATGGATAAGTAAAAAACAAAAAAAAATAGTGAAAACCCATTTCAAAGATGGGTTTGGATCCAAGGTTTTAAATAAAGAAATTAATCAATTCAACATAAACTCAATTAGAGCTTATAATTTATGATCAAACGGTCAATCCAACCTAAACTCGACCTAAATAATAGTAGTTGATTGCGTAGATTTACCATTTTAATAAATGATTGACCAAATTAATTCCATTTACTAAATTGTGGTCCAAGTTAATTCAAAATAATTGAGCAGATCGCCCGAAATGAACGAAACCTTAGTCAAACCTAGTACTATTTTAGTTTCAAGTCTGACCAACAAAATCAAATTATCGGGCCAAAATTTCGCTGATTTTTTTAAGGGCCAATGTCATATTTTTGGTTTTGACAATTATCGAAAATGATAATATAAGATGAGTTAAAATTTTAGCAAATTTTATTTTAAAAAAATGAGGTCTAAAATAGCTAAATATTAGTAAAAAAATTAGCTCATTAAAAATTCAAGATACTGTATTTTGTTGAAGATCTTAATTTGGAGTATGAGCTAAGTTGCAAATTTTGGTTAAGAAAAATTCTCGGTCTTAGTAGGGAGCAAAAAATTTCAGTTAATATATTAAAGTTTTGGCTGATATTTTTAAATATCAATTATTTTTTAAATTATATATTTTGGATTGGATTCAGATAAAAAATTAATTAAAATTTTGAACTACAACCAAATTTTGTAACCTAGAGTAATTGTTTAAAAGCATGTAAAATCTCATATGAGTCCATCTCTGTTGACGTAATTTAATAGAATTTTGAGTCAAATGAGATAATGAATTTTATTAATTTTTTTGAGTTGAGTCTAAAGACTCATTTGAATTATTTGAATGATGAAATGGAAATTGCGTGTATATGAAGTTTTGCTCAATATCCTCTTATTAAGCGTGAATCTTGAATTTCTTACTTGTAAAAATAACAATAATAATTCGAACGCAAAAATATAAATACTAAATGAAGTGATGTCTTTCCTTCACTAACTTTTTCAAACTTCAAACTAAAAAGGTCAGAACTTCACGCCCATGTCAGGTCTTAAATTCTTCTCATCTCTCTCATCCAAAAACCCTAATAAATGTTTGGCCACGTGAATCCCCTCTGCCTGTCAACCCTTGGAAGAAAAAGAAATCCCTTACATAAGAGACAGGATTTTCTTCCTCTTTCCCTCTCTTATTTTGTGGGGGACACACAACAAATCATGTGAATCAAAACTCAAAAGTACTCGCCGGGGATCATGTGAAGTTTACCAGATATGTCTACCCGTCATTTAAATCACCCTTCGCAGCAATGCTTATATATGTTTGTGCAGCCACCACCACATTCCTCCACTACCCCCACTTGATGATTTTGATTTTCTGATTTTATTTTATTTTTCTACTGTCTTTGGTTCTATCTCTTTTTGGGTGTTTTAGTGTTGAACTTTTTAGACCTGGGTTGTTGATAAAAATGAAGCAGCCCATCTCCCATGGAGCCCTCATGGCCCCTGTAGCTGCAATTCTATTGTCCTTATTGGTGGTTGCGACAAGTTTCCGGTCAATGCCCGGTGAGTTTCGCTCTATTTTTCTCCTCCAATCTACAATCTACACTGTTAAGATATGTTACAGTAATATCAAGAATAGAAAACAGTACAATCATTAGGATTAAGTGTTCAATCCCATTATAGCTTAAAATAGAGCTGAGTCAAGTTTTAAATGCAAGGCTCATTTTACATTGAAGAAAACATCGGATGACACTATTTCTTCATGATAGAACATTAGAACAAAAATTGATTACTTATGAGACAAGTTAGGGTTAAATTGGAATAAAGTACAGAGTCTGTTACGGTCCTTCGAACAATGATCAGGAAATGTTGAAATCAGATAGTTTTATTCAACCTTATGTAATCATTTCTCACATAACATCATCGAATGTTCTAAGCTAAGCTCACATTTATATGATTTTGAAAGTTTGATTTGCAGCTCTCCAAGAATTTTTTTTTTTAATCTTCTTTCAACCTTTGTACTTTTAATTAATTTCAATTTCTCCTTCTTTTATGTTGATTTTTTTTTTTTTTTTGTTTTTTAACTTACCCATTTAACTTTTCAGACAATCCTACAGGCATGAATGGCTTGAGTGAAGATAAGAACCGAGATACACCCAAGGTCTGTAATTTAAATACCATTCACCACATAATTCCATGAGTCTCTGAGCTTCTTCTATTTAATGAGGATCATGGTTTTCTTGCTTGCACTTTAAATGATGAAAAGCTGGGATTTTATGATTTCTGTCCCCTCATACTCTAGAGTTTATGTCCTCAGCAAGTACCATAACGGCTCTCACCAAAAAGTGAGTAAAAAAAGGATAATACGTATTGCTGCATTTATGATTATATTCTTCAGTGTTTAAAATAGAAAAAAAAAAATACTTTGGTTTGAAGTCATTTATCATTCTAGTATCATACAGTGATGCCTTGTATTTTAACATTTAATATTCACTCATTTAAAAGTTAAAAGGCGAAATAGTGGATGCAGATTTGAGCTTCAGAGAAAAAGAAAGTGCCAAATTTTTATTAACATCATTCTGCTGTTGCCCATCAAGAGTCTTTTACTATGTTTTCATGTTATGGGAAACTGTTATAGGCAATGTGACAAATATTTTAATATTTTTAATTTTAGCATATTTTTATCGACAAAATACTAATTATCATTAATATCTTGAGGTTTATCAGCATTGCGGTAAATTCTCGATAAATTCAAATAAATAGTAATATCACGATAATATCTCGATAAATTTCTAATAAAATACCAGTAAATTCCATATTGATATTTTATTTTATTATATTTTTATTATTTTTTAAATATTATATTTTTCACAAGATTTTCCTTTAATTTCGCAGTAAAAATCCAAGAATTTAAAAATATCTCAATATTATCAATCGCCGTTAATATTCTGAGAACGGTATTTATGACTATGGTTATAGGAACCAATCATGGTTCAATGGTTAAACCGCCTTGAACCAAACCATTTCATCCAATTTGCAACCAAATCAAGGGTTTTTCACTATCATATTGGTATTATGGTAACACACTGACACTATTATGGAGACCAACCATGGTTGAACCAAGCCATCTTGTTCAATGGGTCAATATCTCGATTAGGTCATTTTTTAAAACACAGGATCACCTTCATGGATTAAATAGTATGAGTTATTCATTTTGTACGTAGGAAGAAGGCAAGGAAGAGCTTGGGTGGGGCATCTTTCCGACCGGTTCGAGCTTGCCGGATTGTTCGCATGCGTGCGGGCCATGCTTTCCATGCAAGAGGGTGATGGTGAGCTTCCAATGCTCCATTGCCGAGTCCTGCCCCATTGTCTACAGATGCATGTGCAAAGGAAGATATTACCATGTCCCTTCTAATTGAAATTCTCCTTTATGTACCTGTATTAGAGCTCCTCAACTGTCTCCATTTTTTAATTTCTTGCGAAGAATTGAGGTTTCTATAATTGTTTATTTGAGATCATGAAGTTTGAACTTCGGTCGTGGTTGTCATTTGAAAAGAGAAAAAGAATCAAAAGAAAGAGATGAGAGGTGAAAACAAATCTTGTAAATAGTAGTCAATTTTTATGTTTTTTCTACTTTAGTAGAATTAGGTAGCTTTTTATTTTGAGTCGTGGAAACCATAGCACCCATTTATGCTTGTATGGAGTTGTGATTTAAGTTTTAATTGTGAGCCGAAATGAATTTAAGGGGTCTCTTGATGGCTAAGGATCTTGGCTGAAATATTGGTTTATTTTGGGAATTTTTCCATGGCTGTCATTTTTAATCATCTTATTTACTGCTATTAAAAAATTATAACTTGATAATATTTTTAAGGTAGAATTCACTCCCAAAAGCTAGTTGCTGAGAGGAGGGGCCTCAAGTATTAGATAGAATCATTGGTTTCTTGAATTAAATAATGTTGGACTTTTTGTACGTGGACCTTATGGTTGTACGTGTAAACTTGACATATGTGCAATAACGTTATACGCCTACACGTGGAAACTTCATACTCGCTCTCACGTGTGGTCGACACGTGAAACCTGCTGACATGATAACATTCTTGATATACAACTCACTTTAAAAAGCTAGCTGATAAGATGAAGGTGTCTCAAATGTTATATAGAGTCATTGGTTTATCAAATTAACCAATGTGAGACTTTTTCACTTCATAACAGCAATAAAACTAATTATTGAAATAAATTAAATATTAGAAATGACTAATGGAGTTGGCTTTCCATTCATTTATTAATAGAATGTTATCAAACCTGACCCAACCCGCGGGTCAACCGTGACCCGGCTGAAACACAGGTCATTTTAAGACACTTCTAGATAAAAATCCCTCTGCGACCCGTAGGTCAACCTGGTTTTTCTAATAAACCCGTGACCCTTGACCCTTAAAACCCCTTGGTTTCTTTAAATGAAGAAAATGAAAATGAAGATTTTGGCTCTTTTGAAAATATGATTTTTGGTTATTAATTTTTAGTATTTACAATTGAGTTTGTAAGAAGAAAAAAATACTTTTATGAAATATAACCTTATTAGTAATTTTATATTATTTATAATATTATATTAATAGCACGAGTTTGACCGAGTTTGACTATGGGTCAATCCGGTTGAACCTTATTTAACCCACCCTTCCTTCAAAAAGGGTTGTTGCACGGGTCGGATTTTAAAACTTTCATTAATAGAATATGCAAATTCTTTAGAGGAGCCAGTTGGCCCGACCCACATTAAGGGATTATTCATTTCAAAATAGTTAATTTGAAATATCATTTTTCAGTAACACTTTTAGGTGGATTGGATCATGTGTCAAGTCTTTAAGCAATTAGAAGCCTAAGTTTAACCCATTTAATTACTGAGCCAAGATATTTGACTTTGGATAAGCCCGTGGGCTTAGACTCCAACCATATCCACTCCCATTTGGGCCGCACTTGGGCAAACCAATCAATCAATCGTTTAATGTTTGCAACCCATGGACCGCAACATCTCAATATTTAGGGCCAAGTGGCCTACGACTCCCACCGAGTTACAAAATCGGTCATTTTAGGAAGAATATTAGGGGTCTAATATTGACCCCTAGACACATATCCTAGTATCAATATCATTGATATTATGGTCCGGGATGTAATATTGGCCCATTTTGGCCAAAACGACAAAATGTATTAGAAGATAAGCCGGGCGCAAAATGGGCTAACAAGGCTGGAACATTTATCAATATTTATCGGCCCATTAAAGGCCCAATATGTTGGTTTTGACCGACATTTTGTACTCTGGTCCGATCTATACTCCACATATTCATGGATGAAACCAGCATTGCTTTTACACAAGTGGATGCCAACGGGTTGAATTCAGGTTGGGTTTAAATCAAGTCTATGAAGATGCTAATTAACTTCCAAATTATTGAATTTTTTTTTTGACATTTTCTGTATTTGTTTTTATGATGGAGAAATTCAAGATTCCACCACTCTTCGATTACGAAGACATTGAATAAAACTGCATTTGTTAAAACATTTCCTTTAACTAAAATAACATTATTATTTTATCTATTTGGAAATAAAGATAACTTAAGTTGATGAAATGATAACTAAGCACTCGGGCTTAGTCTTCTCAAACTCTCTGAGAATGCAAGATTTTTTACTTGAATGGTCGAATTGGATTTATACGTTCGGATAAAAATTGTGCGAGTGACAGATATTTTTAATAATTAGTTAGAGTGAATTGAATCGGACAGAGAACTTGTCAGCATATATAAAAAGTTACTTGTGCACATGTATCCATGCAAATGTTTTTAAGGTCACGTTGGGCAAAAATTATAAAATAGTCATAATATCCATTTACTTACAAAGAGAGAATGGTCGAAATTATTTACTCAGAGAGAGAGAGAGAGATTTTCTTCTTAAATAAAAATATTTATTTTTAATTTTTTGTTATTAAAGGACTTGCATCCTTATAACTTTTTCATTTTCTTTTTCTTCTTTTTAAAATTTTATTTTTATCTAACTTAGATGAGAAGATCAAGATCGGATCAACAATTAGTGCTTTAATTTGATATTTCATATCTACAAATGTATATCTTGCATATTTCAAGACAAATGAAATTTCTATAAGTTGTTTGTTATTTTAATTTGAAAAATAAAGAAATTGCATAAAATTTGAATTTTGAAATAATTGCATGCTACAAGTGGCTTTGCAAAAAGGAGATATGAAATTGAATAATGACTTTATAAAAATTCTTCCCTATTATTGATTTCTACGGAATATTTGCTGAGAGTCTAGGAAGGTTGAGGATTGATTTCCAATTAAATAACCTTTGAATTTATAGAAAAATATTCCAACGGCTAGTTTGACTTGTCAACAGTTAGTTTGACCACCAATGACTTGTTTGACTTGCCAACGGCTACTTTTACTTCCAATAATCTTTATACAAAATCTTCATCTTTCATAGGCAAGGTTTTGACAATTTTTTACAAAATTGACAACATGGAAATACGAATAAATTGGAGCTCTAACAATCTCCCCTTTTGTCAATTTAATGACAAAATCTAAACCCTAAAAATACAATTCTTTTACACCAAATAAATATTTAATTATTACATGCCTTGAATAAAAAATTACGCCCAATACATGACATTTCAAGACTCAATAATTCCATCGGCAGAAGACATATGACAAATTTGGTGGGATATTTTTCAGTCTCCCCCTCAACTTTAGTCCTCAACATTATCACAAAAAAATATCACAATATGCTATAACGATTATGCTCCCTATTTCTCTCACTTTTTGTCATAAATTGACAAAAGGTGCAAAAAAAATATAATAATAATGGAAAACAATATGCCATAAAATAAAATTACATGAATACCACTTGTGAGATTACCAAAAATATAATATTCAAGCAAAATATATCATAGAATTTTACTGTAAAATCATAAAATTTTGTGGAGAGAAACCACCGTAAGCTCACAAGATGAAGGCCATACATCAAGATTGAGTAATAAAAAATGGTCAACACATATTCAGACATCATGCATAATTCAAATATTAATTGTCTCTAAAAGAAAATACACAAAAAATATCACATTGACACAAGTTAATTGGGTTTTCTGGATCGTTTTATTTTTAGGAGTCCATTTGAAGTTCAGGTCCACTCCTCTTTTTCCAACCTTTCTGTATTTGGGCTTTTTAAGATGCTCATACTAAATGTTTTGCCCTAATCCATGAATTGAAAGACAAGACAGTCAATAAAATATTCCAGTCCATAATATTTGGAGGTCTTGTCATACCCCTATAACATGTACCAATTTCACTTAAGATGAATGTGTGATTGGGTATTGTGTTTCTTATGGAAATTCGCACTTTTATTTGGTTTTTCTACCTTTTTGAAGTTTGAGTGTGATCTTTTATCAGTATTCCTCATTGCACCATTAAATTGTTTTACAATTTTATTATATTTGAGGTGTATATTAGTTTATTTTTTATTTTTCACTTTTATACTAATTTACAAAATTCTTTTTAGTATGATGTTCCTTTCTTAGATTGCATTCAAATCTTAGGTGCCCAGTTTTCAACAATAATAACATGTCACCATTTTATGGTTGAATTTTCTATGGAGGAAGACTTGCCCTTAACAAGACACTTGGAGTGATTGGTCCTTTCAGATTTTTTGATAACTTATCAAAATCAAGACATGTCTTGTCTCCATATTGTTTACTTAATTTAAAAAAAAAATCAAAATTTTCTTCTTCTTTTGGGAATTTCTGTTCAAATCTCACATTATGTCTCTTTAGATCATTAATTTCTTGAATCATCTTTTTATTTTCATTTTAAATTCAGATTTAATTTCTTAAAATTTTAAATTTTCTTCTTCAACAATTTTCAGTTTTTCTTTGGTGTTTTCTTTCTCTAATTTTTTTGAATTTAATTGATTTCTTAGTTTTGAATTTTCTTCTTGGGAAACTTTCAAACCTTCTTTAACTTTGTTTAATTCTCACATAGCGTTTTCTTTTTCTATTTTTTTTTTTTAAATTTCAATTGATTTGTTAGTTTTGAATTTTCTTTCTTAGACTTATTTAACTTATTAGCCAAATTCTTGTTCGCCAAAAATAATGCATTATAAGTTTCTTGTATATCATCATTTTCATCATCTTCATTTGAATCTTCATTATTAGATTCACCGTTTAATTGTTCCAGAAGATCATTAGAAGTGGAAGGCATAAGATTTCTATGAATACCCATATCTCCTAAAAGTGTGTCCTAAAGGGAAATACGTTTTAAAGCAGTCAATCTTTCATCTTTATACATTATTCTAGCAAAGGATCAACTCAGAAGGTTATGTTCAAATTTGAGTAACCAGGCTCTTGATGCCACTTGTAAATCCAGGCTAGACCAATGTATAGTCCTAGAAAGGAGGTGAATAGGACCTTTCCAACTTTTATTACCCTCTTTAATCAATCAAATGATTATGTGCGGCGAAATAATGAAAATAGCAAATGACCAAGCAATAAAAGCAAATCACACATGGACAAAGATTTATAGTGGTTCGGTTAATTAACGTACATCCACTCTTGGACTCACCCAACCTTGTGTTATCTGGACTCACTATGAAGGGGTAACTTACCCAAACAATACACATCTAGTTTTGAAACGTTCGACCACTGATGTCTACTCTTTGGCATCTATTTTTTATAGTGGTTCGATCACAAAGGTCTAATCCACCGTACATGAATTGAAAGAAAGAAATAAAGAACACTTGCCTTAGTCTTGAGCACAAATCTTGATTTGTTTTCTTTAAGAGTTGCCTCTACACTCCAATCTTCAATGCTTGATGTTGATGTTTTAAATTTGTAAATCTCGCAAGAGCACGAACCATGTATAGTATAGCGATTGATTGCGAGGTCAAACCCAAAGGAAACATTCAAAATATATGAAATTCAAAACACACACGCTTCAATTTTTATATTTCTTAGAAAACCAAGATTCATAATTAAATCTAGGATATAAAATCTAGATCTAATTAAATTTAATCTAACTAGTAAATCAAGTTGTTAGGGTGGTTTTAAATACATGAAATAAATACATTTTAAAAGAATTAAAGATTTTAAAGTAAAAACTAAAATACAACATTCAAGTGAAACAAAATAAACATGAAAAATAAATTGGCAAGAAATAAAAATGCAGTAACGTAAAAGGTGGTTGTTTGGAAAAGACCGTTCATCGTCAAAAACATTTAAATAAACAAACAACCTATATTTGACATTCACGTAAAAATCTAAGTTCCAGTTCATGTTTATCATCGATGTTAAAAATTGAAAGTTCCCTTTACAAGGGTCCTAGAACAATATGATTGGCTGTAGAAGAGAGAGAGAGAGGGGGGGGGGGGGGGGGGTTGAATAGGTCAATCTAATTTCGTTGTTCCTTTTTGAATTTACTTGATTGATTAGTTAAATGCAGTGGATACAACAATCAAGAGTGTGTGTGTTAACAAATGTGATTAAATAATCAACACAAGAAAATAGCTCTAACACCACAAACATAAGGACACAAAATGTATAGTGGTTCGGTTCGCCAACCTACATCCACTGTTAGGACTCACCCAACCTTAAGTTATCCCCAAATTCACTTTGTGGGGACTTACACCCTCACAATTAGAGTAGGAATTCCATCTCATTCAATTAGCTGGGAATTCCACCCACCACTGTGCTAGAGACGACGCTATAGCGTTTTTTATAGTGGTTCCGGAGAAAATCCCCCTTAATCCACTTTCGGATAACAAGTTTTAAAAACAAAATTAAAACCAAGAAGCACTTGCCTTAAAGCTCTTTCTCTCATTGTGACAAATACCGCTCTCTGGATGTTAACAGCAATTGGTAATAACAGGATATTTTTAAATTCTCGGATTTTTACCGGGAATTTAACGGGAAAATCTCGCAGAAATTATAATATTTAAAAATAATAAAAATAGAATAAATAAAAATATTAATGAAATAAAAATGGTAATAAGGAATTTATCGGGATATTATCGCAATATTACCATCTATCGCTTTTTTAACTCGATTTTATTTGAAATTTACCAAAAATTTATCGTCGTGGTGATAAAAATATGTTTTTAACGTGATAATGGTATTTTTCAGATAAAAACGTGGTAAATTTGAAAATACCGCCGATATTTGTGATAACGTTTTCTTGCTGATGTGTGCCTCTTGAAGATCCCACCCAAGTTGTATCGACGCTTCTTCTTGCAGCCGTCGTGTAGCAATCACAATCTCTGGGTCTCAAGGAAACTTCGCTTAACCGAACTTTACCTAGTTTATGGCTTTCTCACTTGCAAACTCAATCTGAAGAATGGTAGTTTATGATATTTCTCTCCTTCTATCTTTCTCACTTGCCAACACAATCAATAGATTGGTTGTTTATGATCTTTCCCACAAGAGTGTTGATCGTTCTTTAGAGTGTATAACTCTTTTCAGCTCAAGGAAGATGGTAAAACGGTCATACAACACTCATATTTATAGAGGAGTTTTAAATGTCATTTAGACTGTCTTGGACTGACAGGTCGGTGGCACCGATGGGTCAGTGTTCATATTTATTACCGTTCAACCACCCAACCGTTGCGCATTAAATGCACTCTCAAATGTAATATTCTTTCCCGGTCGACATGTCGTTGTCGCCGATGGGTCAACACTTATGGTACCGAGAGGTCGGTCCATACGAGAGGCTTGTTCTGGTGCAGAACATGTTTGACAGTAGTTTCATCTCTAGATACCTGTTACCCAGAACGATCTGTCGCCCTTTACTGAGGGGTCGTTCTTGTTACTCTCGATTGGTCGTGATATACCGAGATGTCTGTTTTATCGAGAGCCCTTATGAGTTCACAGTCCAGAACTTATAAGTTTTATACCGACGAGTTGTCGAACACGAGGGGTCGTTTAAGTTCATTATCGAGGGGTCGGTGCATATGAGACTCTCGTCAGAGATATATCCAGAATGATAGTTCGTAGTTCCAAAACTTATTTCAAACTGGCCAACCAGTCTTTGACCACGACGGGTCATTCCTGACTACACCGAGAGGTCGGTGAGATAAACTTGTCGTGCTGACAGTGAACATAATTCATATTTTCAAGTTCACTTCCAATTCACTATTCAGCATCCTTTTTAGGCATGTTATGTTTATTACCAACATATGCAACTAACCCTAGGATTAGTCCTCTCTCAAGTGTAGGTTCCACCTAAGGTCATCTATGACCATATACCTGTTTTTGTGATTGCCATGACGATGAGCTTTAAACTTGGTGGAGCATGATATTTTTCCTTGATCATCTTGACTCTTCAATCTTCTTGGCAAGCGCTTCTACCCGAGTTATGAAATTGACAAATGGGGACTCGGCGAAGCCGGGGCACTAACAATCTCCCTATTGTCAATTTCATGATAAAACCTAAAAGCTAATCCAATTACAAGTCCACCCTTTATTACAACACATCTGAATACAAGATATTACATCAAATACATGTATACTCAAATGGATAACAAGATTATGATCTTCATATTCTTGCTCAGCTTACTTCATTTTTATTTTCCTATTTAAGCACAAAATCAATCAACACTAGACAATCATTAGATGGGTTAGTCCAAACCATAAACATCCATGGACTAAACATGATTAGCACTCAATATCCCCCATACATCAATGATTTGCTAGCCTCCCCCAATCTCCTTGAGTTGGATCTTCCACCAATTATTCTCTTAATTGGTTTTTAAGCTTTATAGCTTCTACTAATGTCTCCCCCATTTTGTCATACAATTGACTAAGAATTAGTAGGCAAGCATCAAGATTAAGCACTCCCCCATGCTTCTTACATTAGTGCTTAACAGAGATCTATTCAAAGTCATGGTTCTCCCCATGGTTCAATGCACATTTTTTTGTGCAATAAGGTTTGTTTGCCATTACTTAAGCTAATTTCCAACTAATTTCTTCATGGGGTAAGCTAATGTCCTTAGCTTCTTCGAGTTTCCTCCCCCATTTTCTAAGCTATCTTCTTAGTTTTTTCTCCTCAGGTCCCCCATAAATTTAGCTGCTCCTAAGTTTAAACTTCATTCTAAGCTTGCATTCACCTTTTCCCCCTTAAGCTGTCATGACCAGTGACAATAGCTAATTAGCACATATTTTGTGCTCTCCCATACTCCAAGGATGTGTGCAGCAATACAGCCCGATCCCTTATCTTACGCAAGAGATAAATGACACATATACACATTAATACACACATCACACTAAACCAAACCATATCATTTCATTGATAAACAAAATATGCATTGAGTATATATGGTTTTTGCTATGAGGCATTATGGATGCTTAGAAAAAAATACCAAAAGTATAGTTTTTCAAAAATAGATATCACAAGAAACTATCCTAAGCAGAGCCATCCTAAGGGATGCTGGAGGAGGGGGAGATGGAGTATCTGGAACTCGGTCAGAGAAGGAGGTAGCTGCAACTAGATCCAGGACAATCAGCCGGATACTCTCCAAACTATTTTCAAGATAGTCCATTCTTCTTTCTAGTCTTGAGACCTTTCTTCCCAAATTGACATTTTCTTGAGAAGGGTATTCATATTCTTCTTCCTTCTTAGAGTATCTCCAAAAATCATCTGAACTGGAACTATCCTCTTCACTACTGTCATTGGGGATATCAATATGGTCTTCATTACTAATTTGACAACCGTTCCATTCTTCAGCACATTCTCTCCTTACTTTACGTTGCTCTTCGATGAAGATGACACCTATGTCAACGAGGGGCTCTTCTTCCTCCTCTGTTTGGGTTTCTTGTTGATCATGAACATACACAGGATTTTCAAAGCTCAACCCAGGACACAATCGAGAGGCAGACCTTTTGGTTCGTTTGGCCCATCGACTAGCACGACTGGATTCGCCACGCTCTATAGTGGTCTTGAGATGTGACAGAGTTGCCATATTTCTAGGCATGGTTTTTCCTACAGAAAATTCTCAAACAATGGCTCGAAGAAGGGTGAAATGGAAATTGACCCTTACCGGATCTACGAAAATCACAAGCACAGTGATTTTTAGGCTTTTAGAGACTTGAGGAACGAAATCCCTATGATTTTCCAGTGAGAAATCAATCTAAGAGGTCCTATCGAATGGTCTAGGGCATGGGAGGAGAAGGAGGGACCACAAGACCTTCGCGGGAGAGGGGTCGACAGATTCGAATGGATTGTCGCTTTCGCAGATAGGGTCCCCTTTTAATTCAAACTTTCTGTCTCACCGACATGCCAGTTTCATCGACAAGTTGACTTTTTCGACAATTTCCCCCTTTTCAATAGTGTTCAATTTAGCATAGTATTGACATGTCTGTCGTACCGACCGATCGTATTCACCAATATGTCAATTATACCGAGAGATTCCAGATTGCAGTGCAATCATCCTTGATATATGCAACTTGATGAAGTCCTATTCTAAGCGTGGCACTCATAAATTCATTTCAATGCATAAATATGCCAAACATAATTCATCAAATCATCAAATATGCACACAAACAAAATTCACATTCTAAGACACATGCAATTCAAAAATACTTTGAATGGAATGTATGGCTTTCCAAGTAGAATATGTACTATAGCCAGGAGAAGTACATTGTAGACTTGTTTTTAGCCAATTTCTCTCCTCATGTCATAGCATTTCTCTGCTATGAGAACTCACATGGTCTCTTGTGAGTTTATTTGTAGTGGTCTAAGATATGGAAGTGAATCTTAATCCACAACAAAACATGATTAGTGGTCTATCTCCTAGGTATGAAGATTATGGCATTTGGTGTTTCATACACACCCCTTTGACTGTACATTTGATGACCAAACCTTGGATTCATCAACTCTTTTAAGACATGATTCATCTATCTTAACAAAAAGTCTTGCCTTGTATCCACCTTCCTTGGATTTCTTTTAGGATTAGGTGTTGGTGGATATCTTTTAACCATAGGTTTTATTGGATTTTGTCTTTTTGATTTCTTTTCCAGGTATCTCTTTAGATGACAGCAATTTCTTTTGAAATGCCCATCCTTATGGCAGAAATTGTACTTACCCATTAAAGGGCGAGAGATACCTATTTTTCTGAACACTTTATGGTTCATAGGTACATTGGTGGATGAGGCACCAAGTCTAGCCTTATCGCCATACTGTCTACCCGAACCAAGGAGTCTTTTCAGGCTTTCATCTCCTTGGCTAAACTTATCTTGGAATTTTTCTTTATGATTTTTTAATATCCTCACTTCCAAAGACAGTTTCTTAATATCCTATTCAAGAATTTTGTTGTGATACCACAAATTCTCGACGTCCTTGCAATGTATACTTATTTCTTCTTGAAGAGTCTTGTTTTCTTCTTTAAGTTTAGAATTTTTAACATCTGAGAGATTATAAGAGATTTTTCATCTTTCAACTCTTCCACTTGATTGGAGAGCTTAAGGTTTTTATTTTTAACCTTGTTGAGTTTTTTATCCAGCCTTTCACTATCAAGGAACAGGGCACTGCAGAAAGTTTGAAGATTTTCATCATCTTCACTCTCATCTTCCTCTGTTACAATTGTGGGATTTTCATGATCACAAATGATCAAGGCTGTGAGACCTTTTGACACAGTAGTTTTTGTTGGGTCTCCTTATTTGAATCGCTCTCTGATTCATAAGTTTCCACATGGGTCACACCCACATTCATAGTCTTCTTTATTTTATCTGAGGGACATTCATTCATGAAGTGCCCTTTTCCCCCACAGTTGTAACAAGTCTGTTCCTTGGTTACTTCTCTCTCCACCCCTTTTCCTCGGTTATTTTCTTGCCTTCTTGGGTATCTTTTAGTTGTTTCACCCTTACCCATTCTTCTCAAGTTATTTATTTTAATAAAGTTTTTATAAAACTTCTTGGCAAACATTGCCATTTCATCACTGGAGAGATCATCTTCTGATTTTTTTTCATTTTCTTTAGTTTTCTTTTCTTTTAGGGAAGATTTTAAGGCAATAGATTTATCCTTTGGTTGTTCAAAGTGTAGTTCATAGGTTTGCAATGAACCAACCAAATCATCTATGTTCATTAAGGACACATCTTTGTTGTCCTCCATAGCCACAACATTGGATTGAATCTTTCTGCAAGATTCCAGGCAATTTTGGTATATACCTTGTCCTCGGGTATCCCTTCACCTAAAGTGTACATTTGATTTACAATGTCATTTATCTTGGAATAGAAATCCATGGAGACTTCATCCTCTCTCATCTTAAGAGTATCGAACTGATTTTGGAGGATCTGAAGTTTAGACCTCTTGACTATTGAGGTTCCTTCATGGATTCTCTCAAGGACTTCTCATGCATCCTTTGTAGTCTTACAGGTCATGATTCGCCTGTATTCAGTGTCAGAGACTGGACAATTAAGGGCATTCATGGTGTTGGCATTAGTTGTCTGAGTAGTTTTCTCAGTGAGGCTCCAAGAGGAAAAAGGTTTGGGTGTTAACAACACAATTGTGGCGGATGTTACCATTTGCTCTTCCATGGTTTCTTGCATTTCAGTCTCTACAATATCCCATACTGATGAGTCTATGGAAACAAAAAAGCTTCTCATTTTGGCCTTCCATGAGGCATAATTTGTTCCATCAAAGTATGGAGGTTTGGATATTGCATCACTGTCTCCCATGGTGTTCTAACTTGGATCTACTTGGATGGTTAAACCCTTATAACGAGCACTAGACTCTGATACCAATTGAAAGTTCCCTTTACAAGGGTGCTAGAACAATACGATTGACCCTAGAGGGAGGGAGGGGAGAGAAAGGGGGGGGGGGGGGTGAATAAGACAATCTAATTTCGTTGGTCCTTTTTGAATTTACTTGATTGATTAGCTAAATGCAGCAGATACAACAATCAAGAGTGTGTGTGTTTGGAAACGTGATTAAACAATCAACACAAGAAAATAACTCTAACACCACAAACACAAGGATACAAGATGTATAGTGGTTCAGTTCGTCAACCTAGATCCACTGTTAGGACTCACCAAACCATGAGTTATCCAAAAATTCACTATGTGGGGACTTACACCCTCACAATTAAAGTAAGAATTTCACCTCACTCAATTGGTTGTGAATTTCATCTACCAATGTGCCAGAAACGATGTTCTAGAGTTTTTTATAGTGGTTCCGAAGCAAGTCCCCCTTAATCCACTTTCTAGTAATAGGTTTTAAAAACAAAATTAAAACCAATAAGCACTTGCTTTAAAGCTCTTTCTTGCTGATGTGTGCTTCTTGAAGATCCCATCCAAGTTGTGTCGACGCTCCTTCTTGCAGCCGTCATGTGGCAATCACAATCTCTGGGTCTCAAGGAAACTTGGCTTAACTGAAGCTTTCCTAGTTTATGGCTTTCTCACTTGCAAACTCAATTCGAAGATTGGTTGTTTATGATCTTCTCTCCTCCTCTCTTTATCACTTTCTAACACAATCAATAGATTGGTTGTTTATAATCTTTCCCATAAAAGTGTTGATCGTTCCTTAGAATGTATAACTCTTTTCAGCTCAAGAAAGATGGTAAAACGATCATATAACAATCATATTTATAGAGAAGTTTTAATAGTCATTTAGATTGTCCAGGACCGACAGGTCGGTGGCACCGATGGGTCGGTGTTCATATTTATTACCGTTCAACCACCCAACCGTCAAGCATTAAATGCACTCCCAACGGTAATATTCTTTCCTGGTTGACATGTCGTTGTCGCCGATGGGTTGACACTGGTACCGAGAGGTTGGTCCATACGAGAGGCTCGTTCTGGTGCAAAACATGTTTGACAGTAGTTTCATCTCTAGAAACCTGTTACCTAGAACGACCTGTCACCCTTTACTAAGGGGTCGGTCCTGTTACTCTCGATCGGTCGTGATATACTGAGATGTCTGTTTTATCGAGGGCCCTTATGAGTTCACAGTCCAGAACTCATAAGTTTTATACCGACGAGTCGTCGACAACGAGGGGTTGTTCAAATTCATCACCGAAGGATCGGTGCATACGAGACTTTCGGTCAGAGGCATATCCAGAATGACAGTTTCTAGTTCTAGAACTTATGTCAAATTGGCCAACCAGTCTTTGACCATGACGGGTCGTTCCTGACTACACCGAGAGGTCGGTGAGATAGACTGGTCTTGCTGACAGTGAACATAATTCATATTTCCAAGTTCACTTCCAATTCACTATTCATCATGCTCTCTAGGCATGTTATGTTTATTACCAACATATGCAACTAAGCCTAAGATTAGTCCTCTCTCAGGTGTGGGTTCCACCTAAGGTCATCTATGGCCATATACTTGTTTTTGTGAATGTCATGACGATGAACTTTGAGCTTGGTGGACATCTTGAGTCTTCAAGCTTCTTGGCAAGTGCTTCTATTCGAGTCATGAAATTGACAAACAGGGACTCGGCTAAGCCGGGGCACTAACAAAAATAATAAACTTTAAATTATAAAATCAAACCTTAGTAACTTAGATCTAAAAATCATAACCTAAGTCCTAACTATTTCATGTCCGATTAAATAATTAAAGCATACAATCTTAAAATCGAATCAAATGGGCTGTCCGTTGATTATTTATTGGAAAAATTAGGTACAGGATTGATTGAATATAAGATATTTGGAAATTGAAATTACAAAAGAAACTCACTTTAAAATTCGAATTCTTTGTGTATCTTTGAGTCTTCTCTTGGTCTTCTCTTCAATCCTTTGATCTTCTTTGGCTCCAGAGTCAAATTCGAGTTTTGTATGTGGGATATTGGGTTATTTATAGGACTTGGAATTGAATGGATGGCTAGGATTAATTCTAGGTTTAAGTTGATGGGTATAAGGTTGGGATTAGATCTAACTTAAATTGGGTGGGTAGGATTAAAAGATAGAAAATCTAGGGCTTCCTAGTGCTATGGTCGAATTTAGTCAATGGTGGCTTAGTGGCTAAGGTGTCTTGGGAGAAAAAAAAAAGGAATGAGAGAAATTAGGGATTGGATGTGGCTTGGTCAAATTTGGCATGGTGTTTTAGGGTTTTGGGTTGTGCAATGACATGAACGGCTAAGATTAAATGGATGCATGAATGAATGGATGAGATGGAGTAGATGACATGGAGGCTATCTAGATGAGATATGCGCATGAACGAGATAAAATCAACGCAAAATTCGAATGATGCATTTGTGATAAGGTGATGAGGTGTATGTAATGAACCTAGATGGGATTAGAATCAAATACATGGAGAAAATATTGTGTTAAAATAGAGCAAGGTGGAGATGAAATAGGATCTAGGTGAGGTGGCGGGTTGACCTATGAAATTCGAATGGGATAGAAAGGAGATAGGTAAAAATCGTGTGAAGCATGGAGGATTGGGATGATGAGGTCTGTAGGGATCTTAAGAGTGTATTTGGATGGATTTTTGTCTAAGTGCATGGAGAAATTATTGGGCTAAAATCGTGTGTACCTAAGGAGAGGAGGTGGAAAATTGTGTATGGCTATGTTTGGATTGAATTGGGAGACAAGTTAGGATCTAAGTGACGTGGAGGGATATGATAGAAATTCTAGGGATTTTCCATGGAGTATTCGCATGAAGTGTTTCTAGAATGTGTGTGTCGTGTGGAGTAGATGGGATATGCGCATGAAGTCCTAGATCATAGGATTTAATAAGATGCCTAGGGTTTAATGAAATGAAACATGAAATGGAGGGCTAGGATTAAATGATCCTAGATCTAATGGCTATGATGCATGATGGATGATCTAATTGGATGGATGGATAGATGGTGCATGGATGATCCTAATCCTAAGGTTAATCTATATGATAGATGGTTTGGATGTCCTAAATCTAATCATGATGCATGAACGAGTTGGATTGACTAATGGGATGTAGGGTTTGATGATATGAAATACATGGGATAAATGAGAAACATGAAATGAATGTTTGGATTGGTTGATGGGTCAATGGATGGTATGGATGGGAGATTGGAAATTGAATGGTTAAGATTGGATGGATAAGATGGGTCATGGACTTTTGGGTTTTGGACCTAAAATGGATTTGGGTTAGGGTTGGTGAACTTGGATTTGAACTTGGAGCATTGGATCTTTAAATTGGACTTGGACTTGAATTGGAGACTTGGACTTAAGCTTGATGGGCTTGAATTCACTCTGGCCTGGCTCACATTGGGAAATGCGCCTGAAGTTCTTGGCCTGGCCCAGTGCTTGGCATTTGGAGCAAAGCTTGGCCCAATTGTAGTGGATCTCTGGCCCATGGATCTTGATTTCAACTCTTGGCTTTTTAATTACAGACTTTGATTTTAAAATTAATTAAATTAATCAATACCACTATAATTCTAAATATTGAATAAATCTAGACTCTTATAAACAAATCCAGATTATCCAATTTACATTAAAAACCCTAAAGTGGCATGATTAAATTATAATATTTGATTTTAGGCTCTCTTCCATTAATTATCAACTGTTTTATGCATGAATCCCGTTTTTCTATCTTTTTATCTACAAAACTAGAAAAAACCATTAAACGTATATTTTATATACAAAATCAAGGCTTAACATAATCATAATTAAAGGGTAAAAATGTAAGATTTTTAGATTCAACAGTTGAGGATCTCTAATGTTTTGCACAACTATAGGAGACTAGATCTAGGATTAGATAATGATGCTACCAGATTTCTCTATTTAATGATGTCTTAATCACACCAAGGAAAGATGAAATAACTTTGAGTATTCCATAGACATTTGTGGGTGTGAATAAGAAATGCTTAGAGAGGTTAAATGGCATTTGACAATGATGGAAACCTCTAGTGAGAGTCTAGGAAGGTTTAGAATTGATTTCCAATTAAATGGCCTCTGAAATGAGCTCTAAATTTATAGAAAAATGTACCAACAACTAGTTTGACTACCAATGGCTTGTTTGACTTAGCAACTGCTAGTTTGATTTCCAATAATCGTCATGCAATATCTTCATCTTCCATAGGCAAGGTTCTGACAATTTGTTACAAAATTGACAACACGGAGACACAAATAAACCGATGGCGTAATAACTAGTTGCAAAGATGTGGTGAACTGGTAGTACACTGACAAACTGTGAAGATTTGTTGAAATGACAACACACTGACTGGCTGTGATGATTTATTGTAATGGCAGCACACTGATTGGTTGCAAACTGAAAGGCAGTAACATAGATGGTAATCGGGAAAAAAGAGATTGATTTTTTTTTAAAGATTTTTTTTGCATGAATATCTGAAATGGTAGTCTTGCGGAGCGCTGATAAGGGTGGTCCAACAGACCACCAAAGGAGGAGAGAGAGATGGGTTTCATTTTAAAAAAAAACAACTTCTCTCTCATAGTTGTAGAAACAGAGGCTTTCCTGTCAGGATCTAGTGGTGCAAGAGCGATGGGACGAAGATGGGGATGGAAATCACATCCCATATGTAAGTCCGGCCTAGAACAATGCACGTTCCTAAGGAGACGGGAGGGAGGGGGAGGGGGGAGGGGGGTGAATATGACCAATTCCAATTTTTAATTATCTTATTAAACAAATGTGCAATGGAATAATCAAGTCTTCAAACAATAACCAAAACCACAAATAACTACACATGCACAACGATTTATAGTGGTTCTGTTCATCTAAACCTATATCTACTCTTGGACTCACCCAACCTTTGGGTTGTCCAAAACTCACTATGAAAGGGTAAACCACCCTTACAGTACACCTAGATTTTGAAAGGTTTGATTACCCTGATCTAGTCCTTGACACCTATTTTTTATGATGTTTCGATCACAAAGGTTTACTCCACCTTACAATGTTTAATAAATAAATAAAAAGTCACTTGCCTTTATAGCTCCCAAACGATCCTGAGTTTTTGGAAGATGCCTTCTGAATTCGGTCCTTGATGCTTGAAATGCTCCAGTGATTTGCAACTATAGGAGCTGCTGAATCTAGGATAGGTCTAAGATGCTACAATATTTCCCTATTAGATAATTTTCTTAATCACAATAATGAAAAACTAAAATAGCTTTTAATAGTTCATTGGCGTTTGATGGTGATTAAAGAAGATAATCAAAGGTTTTTGATTTCCAAAGGTTTAGAACCTTGTTAGAGAGTATGGGATGCTTAGAATAAATCTCACAATTAATAGGCCTCTGAAATGAGATATGAATTTATAGAAAAATTGTCCCAACGGCTAGTTTGAATTGCTAACAGCTAGTTTAACTTCCAACGACTAGTTTTACTTCCAATAATCTTCATGCAATATTTTCATCTCTCGTAGGCAATTTTGACAATTTGTTAAGAAATTGACAACATGGAGACATGGATAGACCCAAGCTCTAATAACATACACTGAACAAAGGGAGGCAATGTGTGCAGAATGAAGGTCGTCGGGCGTTGAATGCTGAGATGCCCAGATGTGGCAAGAACTTAATGGGCAGTGTAACGACGCTACCCCAACTTCCCAGTGTGATATTGTCAGCTTTGGGCCCACCATGCCCTCACGGTTTTACTTTGGGCCCTGGCCCACATGGCCAAGCCCAAAAGGCCTCACACATGGGAGAGGGGGGCTTCCCTCATATTAACACCCAACCCACCAACCTCACTACCGATGTCGGACTTTCTTCGAGGTGGGTGGGGGTATTACAATCTACCCCCCTTAAAACCAGAGCCACCCTGGCTCTATTACATCACAGAGGTAGAGGGCCCACACAATCCGAGTGTTGAACCGTGCACTGATACCACTTGTAACGACCCTACCCCAACTTCCCAGTGTGATATTGTCCGCTTTGGGCCCACCATGCCCTCACGGTTTTGCTTTGGGCCCTGGCCCACATGGCCAGGCCCAAAAGGCCTCACACATGGGAGAGGGGGGCTTCCTCATATTAACACCCAACCCACCCACCTCACTACCGATGTGGGACTTTCTTTGAGGTGGGTGGGGGTATTACAGGTAGATCTAAGGCTCAGATCTGTGAGGAGCATCACGGATAGTGGGCGCCGATGAAGGTGGAGTGAGAGATGACCAAAAGATCCAGAACTGCAACATGAAGATGCAGATCTGGATGCACCGAGAGCCTGAGTAGTGTAGATGGCCCCTCCTCGGTACAGATTTGATATCTGAGAGTGATGATCATGTGATTTTTTTTATCAGCGGGAAGATGGAGAAGATAAATAAATAAAAGAGGAACATGATCTTCATGGTGGTGGAATCAAAGGATCCTCCTCAAATGAAAGTAGAAGGTGAGGAATATTTGGACAGGTACAGGAGGGAGGAAAAAAATGGTTTTTTTTTTTTTTTTTTTGAGAAGAAGATCGAAGTAGGGAGGGATGTGGACTTAGATTTTTTGTGTGTAGCAGACAGAAGAAAGAAGAATATTATCCTCTCTCTGCTGGTATGGTTGTAACCAGTAGAGGGAGACGGGCTAGGATGGTCTTTCTCTTACTCACATGACGAAATCAAACCCACAAATAAGGTCGAACTGAGGCTCTGTACCATGTAAAATAATATTGTGCTCATTTAATCAAGGAGAGACCCTGGACTTTATTTATAAAGAAATTGAATAGAAATATAGAAGATAAATCAATAAAAGAGGAAAACAAATAAATCTAAATATGTCTAATATTTGAATAGATTTTAATTACTATATCTCCACGTTTCTCCCTGAAATTCCATGACCCATTTCTCAAAACCTACAAAAAAAATCCCCCTAATGATCCTAAATCCAATACCCCTTTCTTTGCAACTTCCATCTCCAGCACCATTTTCCTTCCAACAAGAGAAATCATGGCTTCCTTAGAGGTTTTTCAGAAAACTCATCAACATAATCAATTTCTCCTTGAATCGGGCCAAGAAGAAAGTTACTTCTAAGAACGAGATCTGAGGCAGAAGATCTTGTTCGGACTATATTGAGGAATGTTGACGACGAGAGATCTCTGGTTTCGACGTTTAACAAATATGTTCAGATTGTCAGAATGAAGCATTGCTTCTTTCTATTTGAAGAACTTGGAAAGAGAGATAAATGACTTCAATGCCTTGAGGTTCGTTAATATCTCCACTATTAGGTGAACTCTATGTTTATTCGTTTCCCCTTTGTACTCAGTTTTATTCTATGAGTTGGGTCCATATGTCATTTTACTTAATTTTGAAATACTATCACCATTGGCATAAGCTCAAGTCACGATTATAAACCCTTTGTACTCAAACTTGTGAATCAAACTCAAGTCACCAATTTTCTCCCTCGTACTACCTTACGAATTAAGTTTAAGTTGTCGATTTTCTCCTTTAAACTCATTTATCTTACGAATTAAACTCAAGTCATCATTTTTCCCCTTGGTACCATGTTATGAATTATGTTCAACTAGCTATTTTTCTCTTTAGTCACCTTATGATTAAGCTCAAGTTGTCAGTTTTTTCCTCACACAGTCTCATGAATTAAGGTTTAAGTCAGGTTAGACCTGGCCCAAGTTGCACAGTTAACCCCACCTTCATTTCTCAAAATCTGGGGCATGAGCTCTTCTGCAACTACTATTTCCAACTTCCTAATTCCACACCTAAAAAATCCAAGCAATACAAACATGGTTTCACTAGAATCACATAATATCTCTCCATTTCTCCACGAAATTACATGACCCATTTCTCCAAACACATAAAAAATCCTTAAAATCTTCCTAAATCCAACACCCCTTTTCTTCGCAACTTCCATCATCTCCAACACCATTTTCCTTCAATGCAAAGAAATCATGGCTTCCAGAGAGGTTTTTTCAGAAAACCCATCAATTTCGGTTTGAGTCGGGCCAAGAACAAAGTTGCTTTGAAGAATGAGCAGTTGGAAGCATAAGATCTTGTTTGGACTATACTGAGGAATGCCAATGATGAGACACCTTTGATTTCAAAGTTAAACAAATATGTTCAGATTGTCAAGACAGAACATTGCTTCTTTCTATTCAAAGAATTTGGAAAGAGAGATAGATGGCTTCAATGCCTTGAGATTCGTTACTTTCTCCGCTATTGGGTTGACTCTTTGTTTATTCAGTGCCCCTTTATACTCATTTTTATCCTATGAGTTGGGTCCATATGTCATTTTAATTAATTTTGCGATGCAATCACCGTTTGCGTAAGCTCAAGTCACCACCATTTTCTCCCTCATACTCAAACTTGTGAATTAAACTCAAGTCACCAATTTTCTCTATCGTACTATCTTACGAATTAAGTTTAATTTGTCGTTTTTCTCCTTTATACTCATTTATCTTATTAATTGAACTCAAGACACAATTTTTCCCCTTGTAACCATTATTAGGGCCTCGGTTTGACCGAATTTATGTATTGTCAATTCCTTGTTCGAGTGTGTGTCCTTGCCATGAAAAATTGAAGATCCAAGATCAAGAGCAATGGGGGACATCTCACCATGTGTTTGGCAACCATTGGTAAAATGGCCTTAGGAGACCGTACGTTGATCCAAACACACTTAGGAACTCAGACCAAACATTAACACCTTAATATGAAAAATCTCATATTTTCTTGGTCGAGTCCTCCTTCTGGGTTCTAGGTAAAGATACTTTCAAATATTGTTACTCGCAGGTCGAGCCCCTCGAGCTGAGATCAACTGCCATGACTTTGAGAAGCTCTTACAATCTATCAAATGTGATCAAATACAATTTCATTCTTTATCATTATTTAAAACATTAAAAGTGCTTTCTGAAAAGGCTAAGATCATCCAAATACGACTTGTGTAGCTCAAGTTATGAGCATTTTAGTGAATGGGGTGCAAAATAGGACAAAACTGTTGCGTGTAAAATTTACCCTCACTTGGAGAGCTCATTTGAACTATTAAATTAATTAATCAATTGGTAAATTTATTATGATTGGATAGAGCATTGAAAGAGCTTTCCAGAAAGTCCAAGATCACTGAATTCATTTTAGTGAGGCGCACTGTAGTAGTGAATAATGACTTCGAGGCCCTCTACCTGGGGATAGTGCAGAATCTCTGTTTTTATCACTGTTGAGCACTGAAATATTATATTTTTGCCCCTTATTATTGGACTAGTTAGCCCTGATTTTGTATATGTCACATGCATTTAATGTCATTTTATAGTTTTGTAGATAAATATGGAGAGTTCAGAAAAATAATCTTAAAACAGTGGATAATTGCAAGTTTGGTGCTTAATTTGGAAGACCTATAATTTTTATGATTAATTTCATTCCACTTTTAGGGTTTTCATGTAAATTAGTTAGTCTAGATCCGGTTATAAGAGTCTAGATTAAATCAATATTTTAGATTTTAAAGTAGTGAAGTTAATTATTTAATTTTGGAAGAGAAAATCTGCAATTCAAAAGGTAAAAGCTAAAATTCAAGATTAATGGGCTAGAGATCCACTTCAATTGGGCCAAGCTAAGCTCCACAGGCTATCATTGGGCTAGCCCACAAGCAGTCCATGTGCATATTACAAGATGGACCAGGCTAATGTGCACTCCAAAGTCCAACAAATGTCCAAGTCCTCAAGCTCAAGTCCAAGTTCCACTAGTGGCCCATGTGCTCATTTATAGATTCAAAACCCAAGTCCATAACCCAATCACACGCCCAAGCCTTGTCCATTTCCTTATCAATCCACACATCCAATCTCCTCTCCAATGCAATCTTAACCACTCATCTTCATCCCTTATCCTAACCATTCATCTCATGCATCAAAATTATGTCAAAACCTAGAGTCACCTATTAAATCCAACCCATACATTCATGACATCAAATCTAGGCCATCCAACCTATCTATCACCTAGATCAACTTTAGGACCATGACCATCCATGCATCATCTCATCATCCATCCATCCAGATCAACCATCACTCATTAAAGCCATTAGTTTAGGACATTTCATCACAACCATCCATTTCATGCATACATTTTAGGTAAACCCTAGAGCCTCCATCCCATATCCATTGCATACATAAATCATCTTAGATCTAGGCTATTCATCACATCATCCCTCTTGATCAACCTTTAAATTATAACCCTTAGGTACCTCATCATTCCTATATTTTATTTCATCCAATTAACCTTAGAGCCATTAAATCTTAACCCAAAGTAATCTAAGCCATTCATTCACAGAAACCCAAGGATTATGAATAAAGCCAAAATCCCATCTAGGTTCATGCCACATCACCTACACCTATTCATCTCATCCACACAACCACTCCATACGATTTTGCATCTCTCTCTCTCCCTCCATATGAATTTCACAAGTCCATATCCTAAGCCACATCACCTTCCATGCATCTAACCATCCATCTATTTTAGCTTTTAATCATGACCATTCATATCATTGCATACATTGCATAAACCCTTAAGTCCACAACAACAAATTTGACCAAGCCACATCAAAACCCTATATTTTCTCTCTCCAAGCTATCTTACATTCCAAGTCACCCACCATCCAAGCAAGCTAGAATTCGCCCATACCTAGTGTAAGCCCTAGTTTTCAATCTTAAATCACATCCATCCAAATTTCATGAGATCTAATCCAAGCCATTCACCAATCACTCAAACCAAGATTAAATCCTAGCCGTCCATTCTAACCCAGAGCCTATAAATAGAACACTAAGCAGAACACAAAATTCGAATTGACCTGGAGCTCAAGAGGACCAAAGGCCGAGGAGAAAAAAATTAAGAGACAAGAAAACAGGAGGTCCCACACGATTTTACAAGTGAGAGTTGTAAATTTATGTCTTCATTTAGTTTTCTTGTTCTCAATTTTATGAATGTCTATACTTGAATTTTTCTATGAAATGAATAAGAGATGTGCCGTTAGAATCCTAGAAAGTTTGATTATTAAGACTTCTTTTTATACTCTTTTTTAATTTTAATTTGTATTCTTTGTTTGATTAAAGGACTTAGGTTATAAGTGTTAAATCTAAGAACAAGACTTTAATTAGATTAAAGATTATAAATTTTAATTACATGGTGTTAATTGATATTTGAATTCTAAGCATTGAATTTCAGATCTAGATCTCTTATTTATTTATTTATTTTGTGCGATAAGAGAAGAATTCCATAACCACCTTTAAATTATGTATTTATTTATTCTGTCATTTACATTATTTGTCAATTTATTTCTTGTTTTTAGTTACATCAGTTACTCTGTATGTTTGTTGTATAAAAAATGTTCAATATATGTTTTTAATGTGAATCCTGTATGTTTAATTTTGAATTCTTTAATTCTTTGCATTCAAACCCTCTCTCTCAAGATTCTTTAACTAGGGTTGGAGTTGTGATATTTTGATCTTAAAACATGTGATTTTAAATTAAGATGAGACTACCATTATTCATGTTTCACCAATTTAATAATAAAAAAAAAGGATTTGATTCTCGACTTGTTAAATTTATGAGTTAGATAATAATGGTGATAATTTTGACTTTCTAAGATCTAAATTAAAAAGTGTAATTCCATGAATTTGATTTCTTAAAATTACATATTTTAAAAGATACCAATTTAATTTAAGCATACATTTTGTGGATTTCCTATGGGTTCGACCTCGCACTCAATCGCTATACTATTAAATGGTTCGTACACTTGCGACAGTTATAAATGTAAAATTTGTACATCAACAATCATAGAGCTCTCAGCAGGAGGCCCTCGACCGTTGTCAAGACCCTCAAAACTTCGAGGCTCTCGACACAACATTGAGGCCCTTGAAACTTCGAGGCTCTCGACATCGACATCGAGGCCCTCGAAGATGACCATTTTCTAGCCGTGGGAAAATCACTTCCAACTTTCCAGGTGGACTCTTTTGACTTGGGGAATGTCGAGGCCCTCAATGAATATCCATTGGGATGAGTTTTTGGCTATAAATACTCATGGTTTTGAGTTGTTTTTGACACTGGAGAATTCCCAACTTGTGTTTGAGCATTCTCCACTCTCTCTAGGCCAAACATATATGTAAATCAAATGCCTCTTTGAACAAGAGATTGAGCAAGAGAAAACATCTAGGATCGATTGTAGAATCTATATCCTAGACCTTTCCATTTCTTGTGGTTGCACTCACATTGGTAGACATCAAGTATTGAAGACCAAAGCTTGGAGATTTGGAGAAGAAACACCTCAGTTGAACTTCTAAGGCAAGTGTTCTTGATTTGTTTTACACTTTTTATGATTTTAAGGTGGATTTTTATTTTGTGTTATGAACAACCATAAAAAAAATAGACGATAAGGAGTAGACCTGGGTGGTCGAACCTTTCAAAAATAGGTTGTAATGTTTGGGAGGGATTACCATACATAGTGGATTTGGGATAACCAAAGAGTGGGTGAGTCCAATAGCTGATGTAGGTGGAGTTGAAATCGAATCACTATATATCGTTGTGTATGTGTGATTGTTTTGCATTGTTATATTTGTCTATCACTTCTACACATGATTAATTTATTCCGCTGCACATTACGATTGATTAATTAGATTTTAAAAAGGCCATTAAATTTGGAAAATGTCCTACTCAGCCCCTATAAGACTGGTATTGTTGTAGCTCAGGACTTTTAACCATCTTATGCCGACTCAAATTGCATTATTAACCTCACCTTCATTTCTCAAAATGTCATATCCCGCCCTCCACCAACCCGATGGGGCGCTATTTGACTGCACAATATAAAATAAAATTTTCATCTAAACAAGTCTTACATCACAAATCCGCGGCTAGAATTTTTTTCTCAAAGTAAATAACACCAACATTTATAATGTTGACAAATTCTTCATGCCCACTAACACCAAATATATTATAAAGTCCGAAATTATTATTCCAAACCTGTAAAATTGAAAAGTAACACAAGAATAATTCTAATCTCACAACTTTGTTCACATTCCAAACCCATACTAAAATAAAATAAACCAGTGGTCTCAAATTTCTCAATTACTTGAACTTATTGTCCAAGTCTCACAAACCAAATCAAAATAATGAACTCTTTAATGAGTTTCAAACAATATAATCAAATCATAAATGAAATATCAAAGTGCGCATCTCTCTACTTAAATAAATAAATCTAATTTACTTCTAAGTTGCTCTTGGTTCCTTAATTCTGTTCTTGATTTTTATCAAGGCATAAATCCACTGGATTTCCTGCAATATAAGGGGTGTGAACTCGAAGCCTAGTGAAGAAAACAATAACACATATATCTAAAACATGATCCATTTATTTTACATAACATAGCATAATTTCCACATGCACGAAACATAACAAATTCAATGAGCATTTAATATCCATGCCATATGCTTAATGCCAATACACAATGTTCAATGCTCAATGCTCAATGTAATCCAAGTCCACTAACCCCATCTACTATTACTTGGTGGCCATCCCGACGGATCAAGGAAAACACAATCTACCACCGAATTGGCCATCTCACCGAAGTGAGGTATACACAACCTTCCACTAAATAATAGCCATCATGATTTTTTTACGGAATACACAACCTTCCACCAAAGTGGCCATCCTGACGAATAGAGGAAAATAAAACTACCACTTAGTGCACCAAGTAGCCATCATGACAAAATTACGAAATACACACTCTCATACCCAAACCCATGAATATGAGAATGTCATGTAAAACTTCATCATAATATCAAAGTTTATTGATTAAGAATCAATCATACATTCATTCATCATTAAACTTAATGTTCAACATACCGAACAACATAACCACAAGATCTGAATCGATTAATGCTTAAAACACGGATCAATCTTAATGTGGAAATCATTAATGTAATAATTATAAGACATACCTGGATCCATTGATGAAGAAGAGTGAGATCTGATCTTCCCTTTAATATGTCAATACTTCTTGAAGTCCAAAAACACGAGAAAACACCCATCTTGGAGTTTCTGCCTCTTTCCTCCTTAATGCCTTCTCCCAATTTCGTGAATAATGTTTTTTAGACACTGTGGTTAGCTTAAGTTAAGGGATAATTATGGAGAGGGACTCTTTTATAGGCAGAGGGAGGCCCCTAAGGCAATTAGAACTTTCCGTTGTTACTTCCCATCAAAATAGGAAACTAACCCCCTTTAGAACTCTCCTAAAATAGACCTTCCTTATTTAAATACAGTTTTCCTTATTTAATATCCTCTATGTGGAGGCCCAAATTTAATGTGGATCATATTTAGTCTTACATTCTCCCACTTGGCCCACATTTATACTTCATGGGATTTAAAACAGGTATATCATAAGGTGTACACGTAAACTGTATTTAACAACGTAATATGGTCAATATGCTAATACTAAACAAACCACAAGTGCGAGCAATGGCGGTTGCACATCATCTTATCCCGACATGATCCATTCCATTACTACAACACAAGTGACCTACCTAGCATAGCCCTTAAATGAGAGATTTTTCATAATGATCCACATAAGTGTCATAACACAATGACTATTCATGTTAGTGTCAAAATAAACACACATAATGTATATATAACAATAATAAATAGGAACAATAATCAGAAACGCATATATGAGTACTCAAATGTCAAATAGTGCACATTTATTCATAATGCAGTCCAAAATACATAATTACATCATAATAGATTACATTCAAGACCCATTCTACTGGCATGTTCCTTAAAGGTCTTTATAGGTAATCCCTTCGTCAACGGATCTGCCACCATAAGTAAAGTACTAATGTGCTGAATAGACACCGTCTATTTCTGAACTTCTTCTTTCACGACAAAGTACTTCAATTCCATGAGTTTCGATGCATTCGAATACTTGTCGTTCTTAGAGAAAAATACTGCTGCAGAATTATCAAAGTAAATTCTCAACAGTTTGGCAATGTTGTCTACAATTCCAAGTTTAGAGATAAAGTTCTGCAGCCACATTCCTTGAACAGTGGCCTCATAGCACGCAACAAATTATGCTTCCATGTTGATGTTGTAGTGATAGATTGTTTTGCACTTTTCCATGATATTGCTCCGCCAGCCATAAGGAACAAATAACCAAACGTTGACTTACTATCAATGCAACCACCAAAATCCGAATCTGATTGCCCAATGATCTCGAGATTATCGGACATCTTAAACGTAAGCATGAAGTCTTTAGTACCCTATAAATACCTCATTAATTTCTTTGCAGCTTTCCAATGATCTATTCCAGGGCTGTTGTGGTATCTCCTCAGTATACTAACAACAAATCTAATGTCGGGTCTGGTGCAGGTCTAGGTATACATCAGGCTACCTATAGCTGAGGCATAAGGAATTCCTTCCATTTGTTTCTTTTCAAGTTCATTATGAGGACATTGATTTAAGCTAAATTTATCTCCCTTCTGAATAGGGGCATCTTTATAGGAACAATTTTGTATACCATATTTCTCTAATATTCTTTCTATGTAGCCTTTCTGAGACAGCCCAACACACCACGTGTTTTGTCACAGAATATCTCTATTCCAATCATGTATGTTGCCTTTCCCATATCTTTCATTTCAAAATTATTGGAGAGAAACTTCTTCGTTTCAAACATCATACCAAGATCATTAGTGGCGGGCAAAATATCATCAACATACAATATCAGAATGATAAACTTACTCCCACTGACCTTCATGTATATACACCGATGAACGATGTTTTCTTTAAAACCGAAGAAGGTAATATTATCATTGAACTTAAGGTGACATTGCCTGGAGGCTTGCTTAAGGCCATAAATTGATTTCTTTAATTTGCATGCCATATGTTCCTTACCCTTTATGGACAATCCTTTAGGTTGTTCTATATACACTTTTTCATCTAAACTACCACTAAAAAAAGCAGTTTTAACATCCATTTGGTGAAGCTCCAAATCATAATGAGCCACCAAAGCCATAATGATTCTGAAAGGGTCCTTTATGGATACAGGAGAGAAAGTCTCTTTATAATCAATGCCATGTTTCTGAGTAAACCTTTTGGCCACAAGTCTTACTTTATATTATTCGATATAGCCCTTAGAGTCTCATTTGGTCCTAAAGACTCACTTACATCCAACTTTCTTACATCCCTGAGGCAATTCTATTAGATCCCACACTTCATTCTGGGCCATGGACTTTAGCTCATATTTCACGGCGTCTAACCACTTATTAGAATCATCACATTCTATGGCTTTTTCATAAGTGACCAGATCCTTAATAGCCCCTAAATCATAATCCGATTCTTATACATATACCACATAGTCATCCGAAATAGCAGGTCTCCTTTGTCTTTCACTTGTGGTTGTTCCACAATCGGTTCATTATTGGTAATGGTTTTGTCATGGAGTGATTCATCATTCAGATGTTCTTCATCAGGTTGTTCAGCAATATTAGAGATAACAATTTCTAAATTTAGGGGTATAGGGACTTGTACCCTTACTTCTTGTACACCGACATTTCTCATTATATCACTCCCACTAACCTCACCATTTTCAATAAATCTAGCATTACCGGTCTCCACAATTCTTATACTATGGTTCGGACAATAGAACCTATGCCCTTTGGACTTCTTAGGGTAAACTATGAAGTAACCACTGAGTGTTCGTTCATTAAATTTTCTTTCATGCGAATTATAAATTCTTACTTCTGCAGGACAACCCCATACATGCAGGTGTCTCAAACTAGGTTTCTTTCCCATCCACAGTTCAAAAGGAGTCTTAGGAACTGACTTAGTAGGAACCCGATTAAGCAAGTACATTGCGGTTCTTAATGCATACATCCACACATAATGGGTACAATGCTATTATATAACATACTCCTAATCATGTCCATAAGTGTGCAGTTACGCCTTTCAGCAACACCATTCTACTGAGGCGTACCGGGCATCATGTATTGTGTAATTATACTGCGACTTTCAAGTAGTCTAGCAAAAGGCCCCGGGTGTTGACCCATTTCATCATACCTGCCAAAATATTCACCACCTCTATATGAGCTTATGACTTTCACCTTTCTATCTAGTTGCCTTTCAACTTCAGTGATAAATATATCTACGGTGTTAACTGCTTGAAATTTATCATGCAACATATAAATATAACCATAACGTGAAAAATCATCAATAAAGGTGATAAATAGGTCTCCACCAAAAGATGGGACATCAAATGGGCCACAAATATCAGTATGGATCAACTTAAGTAGCCCTTTAGATCTTGTGGCTCCTTTCTTAGTGTGTTTGGTCTGCTTTCCCTTAATGCATTCTACACACACACCTAAATCAGTAAAATAAAGATTCGGGAGAATCACATATTTTACCAATCTTTGAATTCTTTCACGGGATATATGTCTCAAGCGTTTATGCTACAAAATAGAGAATTTTCATTAATCAACCCACGTTTAATACCAATATTATGATGCAGGATTAGTACAGAATTAACAAAGGAATCATCAACCTTTAAATAGTAAAGGCTATCAATTAATAATCTAGGCCCAATAAAAGAAGGACCTTTAAATAAACTGAAGGCATTATATCCAAATTTGAAATAATAACCATTAACATCAAATTTGGAAATTGAAATAAGGTTTCTGGCAACAGAAGGAACATAAAGACTATCAAATAAATCTAGTGATGGCCAGTGTCGAGGAAAAGACGATAAGTCCTGATGGCTTCAACTGGAACCTTTTGTCGGTTTCTCATGTAAATGAAGGTTTATTTAGATTGATGCTCTAGGTCGTAAGATATCCCTGCATCGTATTAAAAACATGAGTTATAGCCCCAGAATCAAGCCACCAAGTGTTAGAGCAAACTTTATTGAGATTATATTCGAAACATATAGAAATGGAATGGTTACCTTTATTTTCGAACTACGATCTCCTTTTATGGCAGTCTTTCTGGAAGTTCCCTTGTTTCTTACAGAAGTAGCACCTCACACTACCTGTCCCTTGACTCTGAGTTCTTGAAGAAGTACTGGCCTCAAATGGTTTCTTTTCGGGTTTCTTAAATTTCTTGGGCTTCCATCCTCTTTTTTTACCGGGTTCTTGATGTGTTAGATAGAGTGAGTGATGTCCCATCTGCTTAAGTCTGCTCTCCTCTTGAATCAACATACTTGACAGTTCATTTACTTGTAATTTATCTTTCAAACTATTGTAATTTATTTGAAATGGCCCATACTGAGGAGGCAGAGAATTGAGAATGAATTGTACAAGAAAAGTATCATCAACACTCATCCCTATATTCTTCAGCTAAGCAGCAATATTTGTCATCTCCGTTATGTGTTCATACATGCCACGACTTCCATCGAACTTATTGGTGGTCAGCCTAGCCATAAGTGTCCCTGCTAAGTACTTGTCTGCTGTTTTGAATTTATTTTCAATATTTTGGAGGTATTACTTAGCACTTTCAGGTTTGGGTAGCGAAGTTTTGATATTATTTGCCACCGTCATGTGTATGAACACAAGGATGAGTCTATTTGACCTGATCCATGCTTCATAGGACTTTTTCTCAAAAGTCGTACTTGTGCCCATAATAGTAGGCTTATCAGAAATTAATGTTTTGTTAAGATCAAGCACACCAAGGTGAAATTTAACTTGTTCTTTCCATTCAGAGAAATTAAGTCAAGTCAACATTGGAATAACAGAAGCTTGCGAATGCAGTTTAATAGGGAGAGATGCTGCGAAGATTATATAATTTCACGCTTACTTACATTACACTATGAGTTAAACTTAATTGAAACACACAAACAGTCAACATTAGTAAACAATATTACCGGATCTACCTTTGGATAATCTTATGGCATACTATTTCATTATGGTGATTCACAGTCACCGATAGAACTGACTAACAAAATACAAGTGATCAAATACCGCCACCACCTTTGGGTGTCCGGACAAATTCCAACCACAAATACCCACCAATCATCTTATCTCAATCCGTTAACCACTCGGAACGGTGCACCTTTGGGCCAACCTAATATCTCTGTGATTAGGGATCGCGATTAGCAAAGTCATTATTATCTAACACTTGGGAAGAGTGTTGGACCACAATTATATGACCTTCCGATTGGGCCACTTTGGTGACTAACCAAATCATATCATAATATGGTATTAGGTCAAGAATAATTGTTTTGCTCATTATTTGTTTCCCAAAAACATAAAAGGAAAAACCTCTAGATTTTAAGTCCATAAGATCCATTAACCATAATCTTAAAATCCATAAACTTTTAAACTTCATAATTTTAAAATCCATAATCTATACAATTTTAAACTCAATAATTTTAAAATCTATAAACTTTAGATCTATAAAAGGTCATCTTCTTCCTTGAGATCCGAAAATTTTATTTCTTTAATTATTTTTATTTCAAGCAATAATTGATCCTATGAGCCAGACTCTTGATGCCACTTGTAAAACTTCATCATAATATCAGAGTTTATTGATTAAGAATCAATCTCAATCTTACATTCATTCATCATTAACCTTAATGTTCGACATACCCGAACAACATAACCATAAGATCTGAATCGATAATGCTTGAAACACGGATCAATATTAATGCAGAAATCATTAACGTAATAATTATAAGGAATACCTGGATTGATTGATGAAGAAGAGTGAAATCTGATCTTCCCTTTAATACGTCAATACTTCCTGAAGTCCAAAAACATGAGAAAACACCCACCTTGGAGTTTCTGCCTCTTTCCTCCTTAATGCCCTCTCCCAATTCCGTGAATAATGTTTTTAGACACTGTAGTTGGCTTAAGTTGACGGATAATTATGGAGAGAGACCCTTTTATAGGAAGATAGAGGACCCTAAGGCAATTAGAACTTTCAATTCCTACTTCCCACAAAAATAGGAAACTAACCCCTTTAGAACTCTCCTAAAATAGACCATCCTTATTTAAACACAGTTTTCCTAATTTAATATCCTTTTATGTGGAGCCCCAAATTTAACATGGGTCTTGTTTAGTCTTACATGTCATCCCATTGCCATGCCTATTATGCATTGATCTCCCCATCACCATGTCACCAATCTTATCAACATATTACAATTTCCATAACATGCTCATAAAATTTCAAAATTTATTCTAAGCATATTATCCAACATCTACACAAATTCCATAGCATAATAATCAAGTTTCTCACCACTATAGCATGCTTATAAATCAAATAACGCATTAATAATCCAACATAGCATGATGCACAATAAACTTGAAATAATGCAATTAAACTGCACATAACTCATAGCATGCCAATACGACTTCAGAAGTTCTCACAAAAGCATCAAAATGTTCAATTTCACCTCGCAGCAAAACACAAAAGCCATAGGTCGTCTTGACCACAATCAATCGAATATAAACACTAGACCTTCCAAAAAGGTTAATGGTTGATTTCCAAAATTCGGGCGGACTAAGTCTCCTCACGGCTGATAAAACATTTTAGCCCAAATACCATTTACACTATTGTGAGTTTTGCACTGATTATAATCATTATTCTTGTACCACCCCGTATTTCCAAGTTATCAATATTTACAGAATTTGCCATTTAAATTGTGAATCAACGGATATTGGATAAGGTTCAATTTAAAATAAATGGGTAAGATGTATTTAATTGGGTCAAAATTGGTAATTGGGTCTAAATGCCCAATTGGGACCCAATGGGTCGTGGTTGACTTGGTTGACCACCAGGTGAGTTCAAGCTTAATTAAATTGGGCTGAATTAAGTTGGAAATGGAATTATGTAATTAAGTTGTTTTTAAGTGACGTTAAGTGAGTTTAGTTTAAAAGAATGAAAAATAATTGAGTTATGGTGAGTTGGAAGGGAAGTTATTGGGACTCTTATCTTTAGTAAGTGGAGTGGGAAGTTGAAGGGATTTGTTGGTTCAAAATATACTCCAAGGGGTTACACGTTGGAGCTGTGGGAGTTTCATCTCATAGGATGAAACTCCAAAGGCTCATTAAGGAGGAGATGAAAGGGTTTTGGGGGTTACACAATTCTTACCCAAGCTTACACTGTTGGGACATGGGAGTTTCATCTCAAGGATGAAACTCCCAAATGAATCATCAATGGAAATGGACGGTTTGGTGTTGTTACACAATTCTTACCCAAGCTTACACCGTTGGGTCATTGGAGTTTCATCTCAAGGATGAAACCTCCAAATGAATCATCAATGGAAATGGACGGTTTGGTGTTGCTACACAATTCAAATCAAGGCTACATGATGGGAGATGGAAGTTTCATCTCATGGATGAAACCCCCAAATGGGTCATTAATGAGGGAGGTGAATGTTGTGGAGGTTACACAAGCTTACTCAAGACAATGCCGTTGGATACATGGGAGTTTTATCTCAAGGATGAAACCCCCAAATGGGTCATGAATGGAGGGGACGGTTTTGTTGTTACACAAGGTAACCAAGGGACAAAACGGTTGGGAGTTTCATCTCAAGGATGAAACCCCCAATGTAAGTATCAATGAGTAGGTGATGAATTATGGGAGTTACAAAAGGGCTTTATCAAAAGGCACCACCCTTGGCCGATCACCCTCATTGAGCAAAGCAAGATTGGCTATCATCTCACTCTCAAGCCCTCTCTTGGCCGACCACTCACAAGGACAAAAGAGAAAAGGACTTAGAGTTTACATCCCAAACTCCTCTCCCTCTCACTCAAGGCCGATCCTCTCTCAAACCCACATAATTTGGCCGAACTCGATCTCTCTCTCAATCTCTCACTCTCAGACAAAGGATTAAGAAGGACCAAAGAGGAAGAAGAGGCTAAGGAAGAAGAAGATCCAAGGAATAAGTCGGAGCGAAAGAAAACTGGAGGAGTCGCTGGAATCGGTAAGTACTTACTAGAATTTTGATTAAGTAAGATGGTCAAGGAAAGTGGTCCAGCCATTTCATGGCCGAACCCTAGTCTTATTATGGCAAAGGACCTCTTGCATGGACCCTATAAGGATTATGATTATGGATCATAGGCTGGCCTAGCATGGCCAAACCCTAAGGTTAATATACATGGACCATGGGTTCGGCCATGCCCCATGGAGAAATATTGTTGGACTTAGGTATTTTTTTAGATCATGGAAATGATGGGAATGGTGGTAAGTTTAATTGATTTTAAACATGGTAAATGATGATAAAAAAGAATGAATCTAAATATATGGTTAAACCCCATGGAGGGACCTTGGTCTGTGGACCTAAGGAGGCTAAATGATTCAATGGATAAATTGGATTTAGACATCATAGGGTTCGGCCATGGTGTATGGCCGAACCCCATGAACCATTTGGTGGATCAAATTATGGACTTAAGTATGCTTTAATGAATGAAATGTTAGCCATGGATAGATTAATGGTAATGTGGTAAATAAGTAAAAATAATGGACCATGGGTTCCGCCATGGTGTATGGCTGAACCCCATGGGGAATATTTGGTGGACTTGGGGTTTTATGTTGTGATTTATGAATCATTTATGAATCTAGGTTATGGATCAATTTTGGACCTAAGCATGAAGGGATGGGAATAATGGCAAATGTGTAAATATGGGAGGAAATGATAGACCATGGGTTCGGCCATGGTGTATGGCCGAACCCCATGAGGAAAGTTTTGTGGACTTAAGTGGTTACTAATGTTTAATAACTATTGTATAAGTGATTAGAGTTATGAATAAAAAATGGCAAGATCTTGGATCAAAGGATTACAAAGAGGGACCAAACTCAAGTGAGTGAGGTTCGGCCATGTTGTATGGCTGAACCCCACTAAGGTGTAGTTTGTGGAATAAGTGTTTAAATGAAGAACTTGGTGATGAGGGCTAAATAAATCAAGAGAGGCACTAAAACCAAGTGAGTGAGGTTCGGCCATGGTGTATGACCGAACCCACAAAGTGTGTTTATGGATTTGGACATTATTGTAAATCAAATGGGACTTTAGTTTGATTGGTTGACATGTTACAAGGTAACGGGACCTCACTAGGGGTGCACGATTAGTGAGCGGTTTTCGGAATGAGAACAGAAGGACAAACTAGTGGTCATTGGTAGGATTCTACCTCTTTGAAAACATGGTTTATGTAATATGGTTTATTTTGATGAGTTATGTCGTAAAAAGATTATGTTCTAAATATGAGATTTAAAATGCTATGATTTGTATAATTGCATAGCATGTGGACTTTTACATCTCATGCATGGCATGGGAGGGATGATATGTAACCGAATGGGCCACACTTCGTCGGGGCGTCCAAAAGACCACTGTAGGGCTACCTTGATGTGCATTTTCCATCAAGAGGTAACCGGAGGGGCCACACTCTGTCGGGGCGTCCTGAAAGACCACTGTGGAGATACCTTGATGAGGAGCTTTCCATCAAAAGGATGTTTTGTGATGGGTGGGACTCATTGCATATGATAGCATGGCATGGCATTGTGTCGGCATGGTTATGATCTTTATTATCATGCAAGGTTTCTGGTTTTTATCTGTATGATTGGATCTCTATTATCATACACTGTTTTGGATACGATGCTTTACAAGTATGATATGGTATATTATATCTGGATTTTATATACTAACCATGTGTAGACCCTAATTGGAATACCTACTGGGCGCGTTGTTTTAATGCCCTACTTCTACCCTAGTTGATGACACAGGGAATGAACGGAACGAGGAACGTGATCGGAGCCAAGCTTAGGAGCTTGGATGATTAAGTTATCTTTTGTTAAAGTTATTCATGGACTATGTATTTGATTAGCTAACATTCGGGATTGTAATATCGTAGATATATTTGCTATGGTTTGAATGGTTGATATTGGTTAATTTAACTTAAGGAAATTATAATTTAGTGTTGGACTACTTCGTTATCTAAAAATGGAATAGAATTGTTATTCTATTATTATTTCGCATGATTTATTCCGCATGTTTAACTTGATGTACGTGTGAACCATTTTAGTGGACTTGGTCCACGTACACATATGGTTGGCCAGTTAAGGGTCGGCTTTAGAAGTTCGGACTTAACTCACGTCGTGACGTCTCGCTCTCTATGACTCTTTTTTTTTTTAAAAAAAATAGACTTTGATTTTCGGAAGGCGAGTGAAAAAGCCGGGGCGTTACAATTCTAATAGTCAGTCTATTTTTACGTCCACACAACACATCATTCATTGTAAAATTTTAAAAATTTCACATTCAAATAAAAGATCATTTGCCAACAAAACATGTAGTGAATTGTCCCCCTTTCTTAAACATTTGTGAACTGTAAGTGATGAATCCACAAATCTCTTAACGCTCAAATTCAGAGTTTGCTGAAATATGACATTTAAAACAAATCCAAATAAAAGTCTATTTTAAGTACTTTCATGGGAGTCCAAAACCACCTTAAACTGACCAACGGGTTAAACCAAAATTCCAGATTATTTTCTGAGTCTTCTAGGGAATTATTACCATTCTATTAATCACCAATGGTTGCCAGTCCATCTATTGATCATGAATTAACACAAATTTAAAGCCTAAGAACATAAAACTCCATGTCTAGATAAAATACAGCAGGACCTTGTAAAATCTATGATATTGCTGCATTTTTTGGGAATTGTACAGTTATTATTAAAATCTCATATTTTTACAGTAAATAGGTCTCTGAATGAGGATTCCAGAAATATGTCGTTTGGCCCGAACAAATTTCCTAGCTCGAGATATCGTTGTTTTACTCAGATGGTTACGTACTGTCAAACTGATTGGAGTTTAAGATGTTTGTTCATATTGCAGACTTTTTTTGGCCTATCTACATAAGTTGAAACATTCCCAAATTTTAACAGTAAGTAAGTCTATTCATTTGCTTGATAATGAGTAAAATTTTTGCATCAATCTGATATCGGTAGACCAAGTTATGGTCGATTCAATTCAATAGATATTGTTGATGTTTGTAAAGTCTTATATTTATAATCTCGCAAGTGCACGAACCATTTAATAGTATAGTGATTGAGTGCGAGGTCGAACTCAAAGGAAATTCACAAAATATATGCTTAAATTAAATTGGTACCTTTTAAAATATGTAATCTCAAGAAATCAAATTCACACCATTGTTAATTTAGATCTTAGAAAGTCAAAACTAACACCATTATTATCTAACTTATAAATTCAACAAGTCGAGAATCAAGTCCATCTTCTTTTTATTAAATTGGTGAAACAAGAATAATGGTAGTCTCATCTTAATTTAAAATCACATATTTTAAGACCAAAATATCATACCTCCAGCCTTAGTTAGAGAACTTGAGAGATAGAGTTTACATACAAAGAATTAAATAATAAAGTACATGAACATGCAAGAATAAAATCATGAAAATAAATTGAATATTTAGAATACAACAAACAGACAAAATAACTAATGTAACTAAACAACTGGAAATAAATTTGCAACTAAAGTAAATGACAGAATTTAAAAGTGCAAATTTTAAAGGGTGGTTGTGGAATTCTTCTCTCATCGCCCAAAATAAATAAATAAATAAGAAATCTAGATCTGAAATTCAATGCATTGAATTCAAGAATCAATTTACACCATTTAATTAAAATTCATACTCCTTAATCTAATTAAAGTTTAGTTCCTAGGTTCAACATTCAAAACCTTAGACTTTAATTAAACAAAGAATGTAAATTAAAAATTAAAATGATGCATAAAAAATAAATTGAAAAATCGAATTTTTCAAGATTCTAAAATGGACGTCTCTTATTTATTAAATGAAATAATTCAAGAACAATGGTTGGAATAGAATACATGAAAAACAATAAAATAAATTTGCAAAATAAATTTCTCACTTTCAAAATTCGAGTATGCACCTGTCCTCAACGTATTTTTCCAGCCTTAGGTCCTCTTGAGCTCCAGGTCAAATTTGAATTTCACTGTTGGATTGGTCTTCTATTTATAGGCTCTAGGAATGAATGGATGCTTTGGATTAAATCTATGTTTAAGTTGTGAATTGATGGCTATGATTGGATTTCATTAGAAGTGGATGGAGGATATTTAAGATGAGAAATTAGGGCTCCAATAGGGTATACACGAATTTAGGGTGACTTGGCTTGGTCGCTAAGCAATGGTGGAGAAAAGATTGAGATTTAGGATTAGTTTGGAAAGTAGAGTGTAAATTCCGTTTTTCTACGCATGTACTATCTTGTAGCTCCATTTTTACCTAGTAAACATCTAAATCATGAAATTTTGTAACCTACAAATTTGTAGACCTTAAAGTCTTATTTCCAACGCAACAAGAATCAATGCAATCGGAAAAAGGAATGGAAAGTTATGGTCAAAAATACCAAAGTTGTGTCAAAACTTATCTTCCAAATCCTATTTTTTCTCCATTTCTTCTTCCACAAGGCTTCACACAAAATTGACAAGTGTACTCCTTCCCTTGTGCGAATTTGGATTGTTTGGAGGAGGGGTGATGAGGTGTAGATGATGTGGCATGAACCTAGATGGGATTTTGGGTCAAGTGAATGGAGAGATTTTTGTTGCTCCGATTTCAAGTTGCTCTATATCTAGGGTTTTTATGAATAAATGGTTATGATTGAATGAGACCTAGATCTAATGGCTCTAAGGTAAGTTTATTAAAATAGATTATTTAATTGGTAGGTTTCCTAATGGAGTGTTGAGATTCAAAGGTTGATCAAGATGGATGATAAAATGCATGGCCTAAATCTAAGATGATGAATGCATGCAATGGATAAGTAAGGTGGCTCTAGGGTATTTCGTAAGTTTATGAATGAAATGGATGGTTGTGATAAAATGTCCTAAGATCTAATGGCTTAACTAATAGATGTATGATCTAATTGGATGGATGATTAGGTAATGGTGGATGGTCATGATCCTAAGGTCAATCTAGATGATGGATAGGTTGGATGGCCTAGATGTAATGTTATGAATGTATGGGTTGGATTTGATAGGTGGATCTAGGGTTTTATCTAATTTTGGTATGAGATGAACGGTTAGGATTTAAGATGGAGATTGGATGGTGTGGATGACATGGAAATGGACAAGGCTTGGGTGTGTGAATGGGTTATGGACTTGGGTTTTGGACCTATAAATGAGCACACGGGCCTCTATTGGATCATGGGCTTGGGATTGAGGACTTGGGTCTTTGTTGGACTTTGGAGTGTACATTGGCTTGACCCATCTGTGATATGCGCATGGACTGCCTGTGGCTTGGCCCAATGATAGCCTGTGGAGCTTAGCTTGGCCCAATTGAAGTGGATCTCTGGCCCATAACTCTTGAATTTTAGCATTTGCCTTTGAATTGCAGGTTCTTTCTTCTGAAATTAAATAATTAACTTCACTACTTTAAAATCTAAAATATTGATTTAAGCTAGACTCTCATAGATGGATCTAGACTAACCATCAGATCCTAGAGATAGAAATCATCATTGTCTTGATAATAGACACAAATTTTACATGATTCTGATGTCTATAGGTCGGGTTATAATTATTTTAGTGAACTAGTTGCAAATCTGCCTTTAGATCCTAATCCGAAATTTAGTCTGTTTTGTAGATTTGATTTGGGGTACCAATACTTAAGCAATGAATCTCAAATTTTAGCCATGGTTAGTTCTCTTTATTAAATTCTCACATACCAAATTTTACATTAAGCAAAGGTCTACAGGTCAAGATAAAAATTATTTGGTGAACCGCCGCAGAAGTTCCATACAGATTCAAGCTGAAAGTTTGGTCTGACTTGTAGACGAGATTTGGGGTATCAATTCAAATCATATGGTTTTGAATTTTTCATAACTAGATCTCTCTGTTTAGTTTCTAAATATGTAAATTTTATTCCGAACAGAGTTTAATAGCCCCAGTTATGATTTTTCTCGCAACAATGCGTAGAAAATTAGAAATTTGAATTTTGCAACTTTCCACCAAATCAAAGTTTCTATAATCCAAACTTAGGGATATTAAACCAGTCCTTCTAATCTTTAATACCAGGTCACTAATCCGGTAATTCAGGGTCGAATATGATGAGTCTTGATCTAAGTTTAAAAATACACATGGTCTTTTCTTCCCATGGCTGAACAACAACAAGAAAATAAGAAAGAAATAATGATAATACATACCTCTTTGATGATTGAAAGAAGAAGATGGGAATCCAAGGAAGAACACAAAATCAAAGCTTTTTTTGAACACGTTAAAAGAGGAGGAAAAAAATCGATTATCTATACACAAATTTGGCCATGGTAGAAAATTTTAGAGATTTCTTCTCAAGGACGAATATGGTTCTCTCCATGATCAAAATTCTAGAATTTAATGAACAATAGGGTAGTCGAATTTTGAAGAAGAGAGGAAGAAGAAGGATAGGAAGAACCATGGGATTTGAAAGGAATTGTTAAAGAGAAACCCACATACCCCAATGAAGAATTTCGTCCAAAGCCAAGGAGAAGGAGAGAGAGTCCAACGATTTTATTTTTTGGTGAGAGGAAGAGAGATATGTGCATGGATATATGGAGACAAGGAGGAGTCGTCGAAGGCATTAAAAATATGCTAGGAGAATTCAAACCAATGCAAGGGGGATTCTAGTTGTTTTCCAACTTTATTGTCTAACTAATTTGGGATTCCAAAAATTAGAAATAAGATAAAAAAAAATTCTAACTAATTCATGCGCCCAAAGTAGAAAATCGATGGGTCACACGAATTTGTGTTTAGATTATCTTCTAAATTTGTTTAATTAATTATTCCCCAAATTATTTTTACTTAATTTAACTTTCTTTCCACCTAAAATTTATTTCCTAAAACCCAAAAGGTTTGCACATCAAATTCGACTATGCTTAAGTTTGTCTTTACAACATAAAATCATAATTTACTTAAAATACTCGAGCCAACTTATTATGTGTCTAATTTAATTAATTAATTACAAGCTTATATGTTTTTCTCTCTTGAAATTGAATTTTTAAAACAATGGAAATTAAAGTTGTGACCTTTCAGCAATTAATATTATCTTTCTAATTTCATTAATTGAACTATTAATTAAATTTTCCTCTTTATTTAATTAGATTTAATATCTAGAGGAAATATTAAATTGTGTAATCTAATTGAGGAGGTGTGTGCATTGGGGAGCTAATTTATTTTAATTTCTAAGCCTTGTGTGTTTTCCAAAATAATTTTGACAAAATAACTAGCACACAGGCACAAACAATCATTTAATTTCTCTAAACTAGCTCTTTCCATTTCTACTGACCTGATACTCAGGACATGTCACTATTTCCTATCCCCTTTAAAGAAATTTCGTCCTCGAAATTTAATTAATGTACGTACCTTGTTCATCAAACAACTTTGGATACCATTGTTGCATTGCTGCCTTCTGCTCCCAAGTAAAGTCCTCCACTCCATGATGTTGCTGTGCCACTCGAACTAAAGGAATAATCTTATTGCGAAGTACTTGATCTCTGAAATCCAAAATTCACACAGACTTCTCTTTTAAGCTTCATCTTCATTGACATCTATGTCTTCCCAATTCAACATAGGGAAAAGGTCATATTGACATCTTCGAAGTATAGACACATGAAAAACATTGTGAACTCGGTGAGATTAGGTGGAAGGGCAAGCTTATAAACTCTCTCTCCAACTCTACTCAAGCTCTCAAATGGTCCAATGAATCGAGGAGATAACTTTCCCTTGCTCCCAAACCTCTGAATACATCTACGAGGTGAAATCCGAAGGAACACATGATCTCTAACTGTAACTCCAAGGGTCTACGCCTACGGTTTTCTTAACTTTTCTGACGAATTTGAGTTGTCTGCAACCTCTATCTCCCTTCACTTTCTCTGTTGTTTACCTGACCAAATTTGCCCTTAAAGTCACTTTATCATTAGGCCCTGCCTAACACAAGGGTGACCTACAGGGTCTGCCATAAAGTGCATGGTTCCATCTTGATACTACATAGTAGCTGTTATTATACAAAAACTCCATGATGGGTAAGTAATCTTCCCAACTACCTTTTGAGTCTAGAACACAAGTATGGAGCATGTCCTCTAGAATCTGAATAGTCCGCTCAGACTGACCATTAGTCTGAAGATAGAACACTATACTGAAACAAAGTTGTGTGCATAACTCTTTCTAAAGACTTGCCAAAATTGAGACAAGAACCTTGAACCTCGATTTGACACAATGGAAACTAGTATCCCATGCAACTTGACAACTTGGTCCATGTACAACTTACCCAAAGTTTCCATAGAATCTGTCATCTTCATAGTGATGAAATGAGCTGATTTTGTCAACCTGCCAACTATAACCCAAACTGCATCATGGCAATTTGGTGATCTTAGTAAACTGGTCACAAAATCCATAATAATGTTATGCCATTTCCATTCGAAGTATCTCAAGGGGTTGCAACTTACCTGTGGGCTTTTGATGTTCCATCTTCACCTGCTAGCATATCAAGTAATGGGCTACGAACTTAGCAACATCTCTTTTCATATTTCGCCACCAAAATTGTCGACGTAAATCCTGGTACATATTTGTACCACTAGGATGCACTGTAAAATGAATATGATGGAAGTGTTTAAATACTTCTTCTCTACATTGCTCCGATAGTGGCACATTGAGTCTGTTTTGGTAGGTCAAATCACCATTTGCTCTCACTGTCCAACCCAATGGACCATTACCACTGCTAATTAAATTCTAAAGTTCCATTACCATTCATTAATCTTCTGCACTGCCAATACTCAATCAAATAAGGCTGGATGAGATACTACATTGCCCAATTGTTCTAGATCCTTAATTAAGTTGGTGATTGTACCTTGAGATTTTCGACTAAAGGCATCAACTACTGCATTAGTCTTGCCTGGATGATATAATATCTCAAAATCAAAATCTCCTAAATATTCCAACCACCTATGTTGCCTCATATTCAGGTCTTTCTGTCTGAACAAGTACTTGAAATTGCGATGGTCAGAAAATACCTCAAAATGCTCACCATATAAGTAATGCCTCCTAATTTTCAATACAAAGACAACTGCTGCCAACTCAAGGCCATGAGTCGGGTAGTTCTATACATGTACTTTCAATTGTTGTGACCCGTAAGAAACAACTTGATTACTCTGCATTAGCACAAAACCCAGTCTCTCTTGTGGTTTGATTGTTTTATTTGATTTTGCTTCCGCTGTGTTGGTTTGATTTGAGGCATTAAAAATCCCAACAAGTTGTTAGATATGGCTCGATTTGGAGCCAGATTCAATTAGGAGATTGTTGAGCACTGAAAATGACAATTTTACCCTTTTAAATTGGGTTAGTTAATCTTCATTTTGTGTATATTAGATATGTTTAATGCTATTTTAGAGTTTTGTCGGAAACATATGGAAATACAAGAAATTGAGCTAAAAATGGAAAGAACTGCTGAAAGTGGGCTCCAATTTCTATTTCTTGGAAAGTGTGTAAAAATAGCCATTAATTCTGGAATTGATTGTGAAATTATCTTAATTCAAATCCGGTTATGAGAGTTTGGATTAGGATAATTAATTCTTGGGCTATATTGTAAAATGGTAAATTCACAACACTAGCACAAATGGGCCCACTCTTCGAGTTTGAAGCCTGAAGTCCAAAGCCTGCAAGTCAAAGTCCATGAACCAAGTCCATCAAGTGAGCCGGGCCAGATAAAGTCCAAGTTTGTGGTCCAAGTCCAACTAAAGTCAAATTCAAGCACAGTGGATTCAAATTTTGCAATTAAAAATTGATGTGGGTCTAATGCAATCTGGAAGTGCCATGTGTCCAAAATTTGGAATACTCCTAAATTCCAAATCCTTCATGATCGTGCAAACCAAGAAAAGATCTGCATGAAGCCATTGCAAATTCAATTGAGGCAAGATGGAATTGTATGACATATTTGGCTTTGAGAGAAAATAAAGGCGAGAAGCTTGGGGAGAAGAACTCTCAAAATCCTTCAAGATAGAATCGAGTAAGGCCAAATTGAGGTTTCGTTATGCGCATGAAATAAAGGAACAATCATATGAAGGGAGGAAAAAGAGAAAATTCGGGATTTGGATATTGGATGAGTCAGCAAAGATAAAATCAAAATCTTTTGGAATTTTCCACTAAATCATGTGCATATCACATACGATTTAATGGAATCACACTCTCCTAAATTCGTGTGCAATCCCAAAAGTCCCACATTGTTTAATTTTATTATAAATAGAGGCCATGGATATATAGAAAAATCGAATTTGAGCAAGGAATTAAGGTGTGCAAGGACTGAAGGCTGAGAAGACTAGAAGAGAAAGGAATACTCGAATTCTGCCAAAGCCTAAGGCTTGAATTGAAAATTTCTCACTTAATGGACATAATGATTTTTTTTTAATTAGAATTTTAATAAATAGATAACATAAATTTATATTTAATAATTCAAGAAGATTTCATAGTTGAGGCCATGGTTTTATCATTAAATGTGATAATATGTCACCCTAATTACTTGTCTCAATTCCATTATAAATTATGTGAATACTTTATTTTATTTGTCATTCTTTTCTTTTATTCATTAAATTCTTTATTTTTTTTTCTTTTGTTTCATTTATTCAATTCTCTCAAATTCTTTTGAACTAGGTTGAGATTGATTTGATTGCATTTTAATTTTGTTCTCTTAAATTGATTTGAGATTATTTACAAATTCTAGATCCATACTATTGTTGTAATTAAATTGTATTTATTGGTCAGATTTTAGATTTAGATGATGATACTCTAATTTTTAGATTTGATTCTTAAAACTGGAGAGCAACTAATTTAAAGTAATACTTGTAAAAATTAGAATTTGATTTTCATATTTAGGTTATTTCTAAAGATCTATAATTTTTTTAATCACAACGTTTCAATTTTATATATTTTGTTGTTTCCTTGTGGGATCGACCTCGCACTCAATCGCTATACTATTAAATGATTTATGCACTTACGAGTTATAAATTTAAAATTTGCACAACTAGAGATCTCCTAATCTCATTCACTGACTTCTTCTCTATTTGCTATTCTCGTTTGGGATTGTTTTGTAAACATAGTAGGAATCTTGGTTTGGAAACCTCTATAAGATAGTGAGAGAGACGCCTCTCTCGATGGCTTGGTGTGGCCCCTCTCAAGTACCATCGAGAGTTTTGGTTTTGGGTGTAGAGAGAGAGAGTTTTGTAGAGAAAGAAATTTAGTGAGGAAAAGAGATTTAATTGTTGGTTTGATATTTGTATTTGTACTTCCATTATAGTGAAACTTTTCCAAGTGTTGCCTGTGGATGTAGGCTTCGGCCGAATCACCTAAATGTTATGTTCGTGTGGATTGCTTGTGTGAGACTGTTTGGTTTGCTTTCACAGATTTGTGGTAATCCCAACAAATGCTATTAGTAGCTTGGGTTCTAATTTGGGAAGTTCACCCTAGACCTGTTCTGTTTTTGTTGAAGAACTACTACAGAAACCCATCCACTTCTCTTGTCGTTGGCTGTTCTACAACTGATGAAGAGGATGTTATAGAAAAGGAGTCTGAATAAAGGGCTCAGATTATCTGTTTTGTTTCTGGTTGAATCTGAAAGAATAAGAAGAAGCAAGGCTAACTAGATAAGAACACCCAGGATCGCCTGGTTGTGTTTCTATAGCTGTCGTCTCCTCTTCTAGTCCATTCGTTCTCGGCCGTAGGTCTCAACACCAGTCCCAACCCTCTCTCCGTTGGTTGCAGCTCTCTGTTGGAACTTTGAATGCAAAAAAAAAAAAAAAATCGATTGGGTTTCTGTTTTGTCGAAGAAGGCTCCTGATTTGTTACAGAAAAGAAAGAAGGAACTCAAAACTGAGAAAGGAGGAGATAGAGAGGCGTTGCGAGAGGGAGAATCGAAGAAACAATTTGGGTTCTTTGTTTTGAAGAAGGAGGAGAGACGATTAAGATCTGAGAGCACTGACAGATTCCTGTTAGCCATCGCCGCTTGCTCCTTTGCCACTACAGCCATTGTAGCCTTGCAGTCGACGTCATAGTTGCTACCCGTCTCACACTTGAAAAAAGAAAGAGAAAGGGGAAAGTGAAATCTTTCTCACTCCAAGCGTTGTTTGGATAATTTTTTTTGGGAAAGACACTCTCCCAACATTCGTTGATGCGTTTGAACTGCATTGGAATTTGGATTACCCATTGCTCTACGAAACAAGGGCAAAAAACTTCTTTCTTTCCTCTATTTGATGGTCAGAAGGACCACACCTTTGGATAGTCCTGCAGGACCACTAATTTATGTAGCCCTCGCGAACCACGGTTTTTTGGGTGTTCCTTTGAGACCACATTTTCGGGTGATTCTTTGGGACTGCAGTTTCGTGTATCATTCGCTTTCGGTGGTCTGTAAGACCACAAAACTGTTCATTTGGTATTCCGCAGGACCACAATGTTTGGTTTTCCTCAAAGGACTATAGTTTTAGGTACTACTTCACAAAAGAAAATGATTTTTTTGAAAGTTATTTGCAGTGCTTTTGTGAAGGTGTTCTGAGTGATTTTAAAGTTGTTTGATGAGTATTTGAAATTTTTTGGGAGCATCTTTGGATTGAAATATGGAAAGACGCTTGCTTTGTTTGATTTTGGGGTGCTTCCATTCGGTGCTCCAGTGGAATTTGAGTTGGAAATTTGCAACTTTGGATTTGGGTTGATATTTTGCATTTGGATACATCGTCCGGTGTATGTTTGGACATATTAGAGTGTATGGCGTCTACGGGCACGTTTGAAGGCAACATTCAACATTGGTTTGTTCACAACGTTTTGTTGGCATGAGATTTCTTGCCAAGGTGGATTTTTTAGAGATCTGTTTGTCTACAAATCTCGCCAAGGTGGAGGCTATTAGATATGGCCCTATTTGGAGCCAAATTCGATTATGAGATATTCTCCTAATCTTTCTCTCCTTCACCGACTTCTTCTCTATTTGCTATTCTCGCTTTGGGATTGTTATGTAAACATAGTAGGAATCTCGGTTTGGAAATCTCTATAAGATGGTGAGAGAGACCCCTCTCTTGATGGCTTGGTGTGGCCCCTTTCAGGTACCACCAAGAGTTTTTGTTTTGAGTGCAGAGAGAGAGAAATTTAGTGAGGAAGAGAGATTTGATTGTGGGCTTGATATTTGCATTTGTATTTCCATTATAGTGAAACTTCTCTAAGTATTGTCCATGGATGTAGGCTTCGACCGTACCACGTAAATCTTGTGTTCGTGTGGATTGCCTGTGTGAGATTGTTTGGTTTGCTTCAACGGATTTGGGGATTAAAATCCCAACACCTTGGTTTTGACGATGAATAAATATGTTCGGATTGTCAAGACGGAACATTGCTTCCTTCTATTCGAAGAACTTGGAAAGAGAGATAGATGACTTCAATGCCTTGAGGTTTCCTTTATAAGTTTCCCCTTTGTACTCATTTTTATCTTATGAGTTGGATTCATATGTCATTTTAATTAGTTTTGAAATGCAATCACAGTTGGTGTAGACTTAAGTCATCACTATTTACCCCCTCCTACTTAAAATTGTGTAAAACTCAAGTCACCAAATTTCTCCTCGTATTATCTTACGAATTAAGTTTAAATTGTCATTTCTCTCCTTTATACTTATTTATTTTATGAATTGAACTCTAAGTCACAATTTTTCCCCTTTAACCTTCTTATGAATCATGTTCAAGTAGTTGTATTTCTTTTTTCCTTTTTTTTTTTTTGTAATATAGATATCCCTTTATAATTAAAGTGAGACTAATCCCACAAGCACGTGTAAACCTCTCAATCTAAATACACTGATTTAGTCGAGGAGTAACTCTATGAAAAGTGGCCTAGAGAAGTTTAGTTGTATCTATCTTTAGTTATTGTTATCTTATGATTAAGCTCAAGTTACAATTTTTTTCCTCACACTTCTTATGAATTAAATTTAAGTCGGGCTAGATCCTGCTCAAGTTGCACAGTTAACATCACTTTCATTTCTCAAAAAAAGGGAGCATGGAGGCCGTCTAGACAGGTTGAGGAGTGATTATTTTTCTTTTTATCCATTTCTAATTTATACAATTTATACGTTTAAAAATATGTTTCTAATATTTTTAGAACATTTAACTATTTTATTTTCAAGGATATTTCTTAGTAAGAATTATTTCAATAAAATTTATCTAATAACGTAAAACTGTTTTATGAAAATCCACTACAAGTACTCAGTCGTTGAGTGGCCAACCCAAGCCGAAAGCTTGACGAATGGCCAGAAATTAAAATAAAAATTATCAAACGGCCCTTACCATTTCTCTCGATTACAGTGGACGGGCCGATATTCTCCTCCAACGGTAAGCTACGTTATCGGAAAATATAATCCGGTCGCAGGAGCCCGGTGAAAGGTTCGCATTCCTCTCTTCGAGACGATGTACAGAAGAGTAGTTTTTTATTTTTTTCTCATTTTTCTGACATCTTTTATCTCTGTTTTTTCAGGATTTCAAAAATTGGGTTTTGTCTTCTCATCTTTGTAAGTGATCTCTTTTTCTTTTCTTCTTGACGGGCACGGTTGTTTCGGCTGCTTTTCTTTCAAAAATGCCGCCGTTTTCCTTTGAGAACGGTTCTGATGTCATATTTGTTTACCATTTCTCACATAAGAAACTCTTTTAACTTGAGAAAATAAAACCTACATTTCTCCCGAAAGGTTTCATACCCTGACCATCGGAAAAGGGCAACGAAATGTTGCCCTCCCATAGCAGTGCTTCTCCTAGCACCTCCCCATCACCTTCTCTCCAGCCTTCGTTTTCATTATTTTTTTTTTAAGACCAAGGTATCCAAGCGTCCCACCTGAATTCCGAGTATAGAACCTAAGGGGAGTAGCCCTTTTTGTGTTTTCATTTTCATTAGTTACGCCCATTCTTCACCGAGATTCTATCTCCGATCCTTACTCACTGTTGGTTATCATATTTTTTCTCTCTCTTTGTTTCCAGATCTTTTTTTTTTTTTGAAATCTTCTCTTTTTTTAATAAAAAAATTCATTTGGCAATAATTTTCAGATTCCCAATATGGTTTTTGATTTCAATTTATATGTTTGACTAGGGTTTTGGGTTTACAGAAGAATAAAAGTCATCTTAATCATGCTTTTTTCTTTTATGTTGTGATTTTTTTCTTAAAGGAATATTGGAAGAGGGGTTGCTTGTGGAAATTGAAATTGAAAGAAAAGAGGGAAGGGCGACTCTGTCTTCTTTTTTTAGATTTTGAGAGAGGATACACTGAAAGTAGAAATGTAAATGGGTTGGATATAGATTGAATTTGAGTAAAATCTGAATCCTTGGTGCTGGATCCAAATCCGACTCATGGTCCAAATTCAGATTTTCTCTTAAGATTTTACACTGCATTACTTAGACTGCATTTATTCTCTTAATTAATAATCCACATAAAAAATTCGATATTAAATTTGGATGCGGATTCAGATAAAACAAATGAAATGGATTTAAAATTTACATCCAAATGCATTTATTTCACATTGGATTTTTTGGTTTTTTATTTTTTTTTTTGGATTTTTGGAGTTTTGAGCTTTGAGTATCCACTTACATCGGTAACAGGCAGGGAAGGGTGGTCTGAAATAAGAAAATAAAAGGGGCTGATTTATCCAAGATTTGAAGTACATATTTTTAATTTAGCTTATCATGTATCTGGTTGTGTTTTTTTATTTCAAAATAAATGAATAAATAACTAGATTTCTTGTTTTCACTTTTGAGTAGTCAGTTCAAATTTTCAGTAACTAAATTGATATTTAAAAAAAAAATAGATTGATTTTTCTCAGGTCTGAGAGGGCCACAGTTTGAAACACCTGAAAACCCATCTTGATCCAGTATTCCTTTGTCATGTACAACTAAAATATTACGCAAAACCCATAAATGAACAATCTTTGAGTGATTAACAACGAAAAATAAATACAAATTTACATCAATACATGATTTTGATTGTCTAGATAATGGTCCCCACAATGAATTTTCATCAATAGATAAACTGAAATGGATTATCAGAATGGGCTTGGAGAAAAACAAATGAATATTTTCTGCATGATACCCATTACCCAACATACTTTGCGAAACAGCTTTTTGAAGGAGAATGGATTGTTTCAAACAACTATTTGACCCGTGAAATGGGTTTAGAAGCCATTCTCATTCTTGGGATGCCCATTCCCTTAGTATTCATTCAAAATGCTTTCTTGGCAATCTGATTCCTTGAAAAAAAATGAGCCAGTATCATCCTTGGGATGCCCATTTCCTTAGTATTGCATTCACATTCCTTGAAAAGAATGAGTCATTCTCATCCCTGAGATGCCCATTCCCATACCATACATTCAAAAATGCTTTTGGTATTTTGCCATATTAACCATGTTTTCATTTTCATTCATTTTAATATTTTGACATTGTTTTTCACCATTGCATTTTATGAATTGATAAATGTCCAAATTTGACACCCTTCTAACTAATATGAGTCATTTGCTCGAGTGGGCAAAGAATAATATAACTTAGTTTAATTGATCACTTTGGGAGTTTGGGGATATTCAAAGCATACCCTAAAATGTCCAATGGGGCTGAAAATTGATAATCCTATAGCCACCCAAACCAACCTAACTCATTGCCACTCCTCCTATATGTGCCTTTGTTCAATCCTATATGTATATATCTTACCTCTCCATGTATTGTCATTTATTCCCACTTGATCTATGTGTTGAGCCTACCTTGTAGTCAATACACTTATCCCCACTTGATCATGTTAGATTGGGATTATTTTATTTGTATAGGGGTAACTTAGTCTTTTGCTTATATTTCACTTAGGGTATTCTCTGTATATATTAATCTCTTAATGATATGACAAATCTATGTTTTGTGGATTCTATCATGGTATCAAGAGCCAACCGTTCTTGTATATGATCTTTAGGGTTCCGTTTTGAATTTTTCGATCGGGTTCTGATCGACGTTTGATCTGGATTTGACGACAGCCGATTTTTTTTTCCATTTTCGTTTTTGGTCTGCACGGTCGACTCCTCTCCGGCGTACTCCCTTCGCTTGCCATTTGGGGGTTCCGTTGATCGTCGCCCATCGCCGATCTGCTGCTCCGTCAGTCTCCCTCGTCTGTCGCGTTGCTTCCGTCTTCCCCTGTTCCAGATCTCTGTGCCACCCGTTTGCGCAGCCCAGATCCACCACTCTATTTTCTCGGTTTGCCAGTCTCGTTGCCGGCTCTGATTTGCACAGCCCCGATCTGTCTTCATCTCCGTCTCCCTGCACCCGGCATCCATTCACTGCCAGATCTACGTGTCTGGGTGGATTCGCAGCCAATCGCGTTTGCCGTCTCTCCTGGCCTTGTAGATCTGCGTTCCCGATAGCCTCTCTCTGCTCGTCGGCCGGACGGTTGTTTCCAGCAGCCGTGTCACCCGACGCTGCTTGTCTACCACCAGTTCTTGCAGCCCCCGCCATCCGTCCATCGCTGTTTGGGGCGCCTGACCTGCGACTATCATTTTTGACGCCGCGATTGACGGAAAGTGATTTCCGGCTGCGGTGTAACCAACACCTGTGGATTCGGCAGGGGAGTGATTTCCAGCAGCCGTGTAACCAGCCACTGTAATGTCTGCCTACTCCGTCTATTTTGATTTCGGTCTCTGCTTGAACTGTTTGGGGCCTTACATATTCTGAGTCTGTAACTGTTTGGGGCCGCCTGAACTGCAACTTCGCCCAGCACCAGGGTGTTTTGCGGAAACGTTGGATTTTCGGACTTCTTGTTTTGGTGGTGAGGGATTTGCCATGGCCGGTGAACGTGATAATTCCCTCCAGGCAATTAGTGTGAAGCTCACTGATAGCACATATACTTATTGGGCATATGTTATGCGAAATTTTTTGACTGGAAATAACATGTGGGGTTATGTCTCTAGAGATATTGTTATGCCTACGGACACCAAGGCTGCTGACTATGCTGCTTCACTGGTTACTTGGACCACCCGTAATTCTAAAATCATCACTTGGATCAATAATTCAGTTGAGCTCTCCATAGGGATGCAACTTGCGAAGTTCTCTATAGCGAAAGCGATTTGGGATCACTTAGAGAGACTGTATAAGCAGTCCAACTTCGCTATACGATATCAACTTGAGAATGATATTCGCTTAGTTCGACAGGGGGATATGAGCATTCAAAAGTTTTATTCCATCATGACTGGATTTTGGGATCAACTTGCCTTAACTGAGCCCGCAGGCCTCAGTTCCGTCTCACTTTATTGCACTTATAGAGAAGAAGGGCGCCTTGTTCAGTTTTTGACTGCTCTTCGAGATGACTTTGAAGCACTTCGGGGCTCTATTCTTCATCGTCACCCCCTTCCCTCTGTTGATGTAGTGGTTCACGAACTCCTAGCTGAAGAAGTTCGTTTGAAGTCACATGGCGACAATCGTCTGCTTTCTTTGCCAAGTCAGACTGTTTTAGCCGTGCCATTCCGGTCTCCATCTAGTTCACAGAATCGACAGCTCCAAGGTGGGAGGATTGCATCTACTGATTGTCGTTACTGTAAACAGAAAGGTCATTGGAAGGCTCAATGTCCTTTGTTATTGAGAAATCAGCAACAACAAGTGCCGCTACCTAAGCCACATCGCACCACTACTGTTGTTTCGTCTGGGGATACGGCATCACCTTTGCCTCATTCTGTTTCCACACCTGGGCTTACGGCATCACCTTCAGCTTCCATATCCACCCTTGCAGAACAGTTGCAGCACTTCTTCTTTTCTCACCAGCCTAACGCCTTGTCTTCTCTAAGTTTGCCTCATTTAGCGTCTTCAGGTATTTCTCCTTCTACCTGGGTCTTTGACTCAGGAGCTACTCATCACATGACTCATGATGTTTCTTTATTCACATCTTTATCTCCTTCTTCATCACATGTTTCTGTCTTAACTGCCAATGGTGTTTCCTTGCCCTTCGCAGGGGTTGGTTCCATTTTGTCCTCTTCTTTACATCTTTCTGATGTTTATTGCATCCCTCATTTTACTCTGAATTTGATTTCTATCAGTCAACTATGTGATTCTGGCTATATTGTTAATTTTTCTCCTACTTCATGTTCTGTGCAAGAGCCTCATTCCACGAGGCTGATTGGGACCGGCCGTAGAGAAGGAGGATTATATGTCTTAGAGTGGCTCCGTGTTCCTGCTGTCGCTGCCTCTTTAATTGATTTATCATCTTTTCGTTTAAGTCCCACTTCATCTAGTTTTTATTTGTGGCACTCTCGCCTTGGTCATGTTTCTAGTTCTTGTTTAAAGTATTTAGCCTCTACAGGAGCTTTAGGAAATTTAAATAGTAGTGATATTTCTGATTGCAGTGGATGTAAACTTGCAAAGTTTTCTGCATTGCCTTTTAATAAAAGTTCATCTATTTCTCTTGCTCCTTCTGATTTAATTCATTCTGATGTATGGGGACTAGCCCCTCTTCCCACAAAAGGGGGGTCTCAATATTATGTCTCTTTTATTGATGATTATTCTCGTTTTATTGGATTTATTTGATGAAACGTCGCTCTGAATTTCTTGCTATCTTTCAAACGTTTCGTGCACTCATTCGCACACAATTCTCTGCCACTATTAAATGCTTTAGAGGTGATCTGGGTGGAGAGTATACCTCTGGTGCTTTCTCTGATTTGCTTGCCTCAGATGGGACTGTTCATCAGTCCTCTTGTACTGACACTCCCGAGCAGAATGGGGTTGTCGAGAGAAAACATCGGCACATTCCTTGAAACTGCTCGCTCTCTCTTACTCTCTGCTAGTGTTTCTAGCCTCTTTTGAGGAGAAGCGGTTTTCACCGCCACTCATGCGATTAACATAATCCCTTCTGCTATCACTTCTGGTAAATCTCCATTTGAACGTTTATATGGCAAAATTCCAGACTATTTTTCCTTGAAAGTTTTTGGTTGTGCATGTTTTGTCCTTCAGTCCGCACAATGAACGCACAAAATTATCTACCCGGTCTGCGCTGTGTATCTTTCTTGGTTATGGTAAGGGTCAAAAGGGATATCGTTGTTATGATCCTTCTACACAAAAATTGTATGTCTCACGTCATGTTGCTTTTATTTAACATATTCCTTTCTATTCTGTTCCTTCTCATTCTAGCACTCTTGGTATGTCTGAGCTTCTATATATTGACCATTTCTCTAATATTGATGATTTGTCTGTGTCTGATCATGTCCCTGCTTTGCCTAACTCTGTTTCTTCTACTGCCTATTGAAGTTATGCCTTCTACAGATAATTCTCCTCCCTCGCCTACAGCTGCCTCTCCTTCGACCTCTGCCGATGAGGATCTTGTTACTTCTCGTTACCCTCCACGACTCCGTAAGCCTCCTTCTCGTTTTGGTTATTCTTTTGATGACTATGCTTATTCATGTTATTCCTCTTCATTTTCTTTGTTTCTCACATCCATTCATACTCTCTCTGAACCAATCTCCTATAAAGAGGCTATTTGTGATCCTTTATGGCAATAGGCAATGGATGAGGAACTTTCTGCATTGCACAAGACTGGTACGTGGGAATTGGTAGCTCTTCCTCCAAACAAACGTGCAATTGGTTGCAAATGGGTGTATAAGATTAAGATCCCGGTCTGATGGTTCTGTGGAGCGATATAAGGCTCGATTAGTTGCTAAGGGTTTTAGTCAGGAATATGGTATTGATTACGAGGAGACTTTTGCCCCTGTTGCGAAAATGACCTCTGTTCGCACTTTACTTGCCGTTTCTTCAGTTCGTCAATGGCCTTTTGTCGCAGATGGATGTTAAAAATGCCTTTTTGAATGGTGATCTTTCTGAAGAAGTTTATATGCTTCCTCCTCCAGGTGTTGGTCATCGTCCTGGGGACGTATGCAAACTTCGAAAGGCCTTATATGGTCTCAAACAAGCACCGCGTGCATGGTTTGACAAGTTCTCCACAGTGATTAAATCTCTTGGCTTTCACTCCAGTGCTCATGACTCGGCCTCATTCGTTCGCTCCACCTCTGCTGGTCGTATCCTTCTCCTTTTGTATGTTGATGATATGATCTTGACAGGTGATGATCTTGATGGTATTACTCTGCTAAAGTTACAGTTGCACAACCAGTTTGACATGAAAGACTTGGGGCCCTTGCGATATTTTCTCGGGATAGAAGTTGCCTCTTCACCGAAGGGTTATTTTCTCTCTCAATCTAAGTATGCTGCAGATGTTCTTCGAAGAGCTCGTATTACTGATACCAGACCGGTTGCTACGCCTTTAAAGCTCAATGTTCATTACACTTCCTCCGATGGTGTGCCTTTGTCAGATCCAACACTATATCGCACTACAGTCGGCAAGTTTAGTTTATCTCACCATTACGAGGCCTGATATTGCCTACGCCGTTCATATTGTGAGTCAGTTTATCTCTTCCCCAACTTCTCTCTTCATTGGGCAGCTGTTCTTCGTATTTTACGATAATTCAGGGCACTTTATCTCAGAGTTTGTTCTTTCCTTTGTCATCTACTTTGGAGCTCCGTGCTTTCTCTGATGCTGGCTGGGCAAGTGATCCTTCTGATCGTAAATCTACTACTGGCTTCTGTGTTTTCTTGGGTGACTCTCTCATTTCATGGAAAAGCAAGAAGCAAGGATGTTGTTGCTCGTTCATCTGCTGAAGCTGAGTATAGGGCTATGGCTTCTACCACAGCTGAGATCGTTTGGCTTCGATGGTTACTTGCAGATATGGGTGTCTCTCTCTCTTCAGCCACCCCCTATGTATTGTGATAATAAGAGTGCTATTCAAATAGCACATAACTCCGTTTTTCATGAGCGCACCAAGCACATTGAGTTGGATTGTCACTTTGTGCGTCATCATCTTCAGCTTGTCACTGTTTCTCTTCCCTTTGTCCCTTCTGCATTGCAACTGGCTGACTTCTTCATGAAGTCTCATACCATTTCACGCTTTGCTTATCTTCTTAGCAAACTCTCGATGCTTACCACTGTAACATCATGAGTTTGACGGCGGGATGTTAGATTGGGATTATCTTATTTGTATAGGGGTAAATAGGGGTAACTTAGTCTTTTGCTTATATTTCACTTAGGGTATTCTCTGTATATATTAATCTCTTAATGATATGACAAATCTATGTTTTGTGGATTCTATCAGATCCAAGTGTTGTGCACGTACTCACAGAGACAAACACGTACTCACAAGTATCAACAATACTGCCATTGTCCACACAGATTGGATGATTCAATAATCCGTTTCATGTCAAACCCCGGTTTGAAGTCTAAGGCTTGCTCACTTGACAAATGATCCAATTAAGATGATTTTTTGTGGACCCAAATCCAATTATGCAGCTTTTGGGTCTATAAATCCCTATGATCACAAGTGGGCCCACAAGGAATTCTTACAAGTTCATGGCCAAAAATCAAGATATCTGTCTATATATATGTGTCTGTATATACATAATTACTTGATCCTAGTTGGAGTTGCGCTTGCCATTGATCCACACCTATATGGCTATATGATCTGATCAAGTTGTTTTTGTGAAACTACATATCAAAGATGATAGGTAGACCCCACAAGGGGGTCAATTGATAGTAGTTGGTTATAAAATCCATGCATGTGTAGATATATATAAACTGTTGTGTTATGTGTGGCAATATATTAGTCATGATGATAATAAAGAGTTGCATTTGATTCTCATTTTTCCTTATATTGCTAATCAGATTGAGCTAGGCTCAAATCCAAAATACAAAATTTTCGAATTGTTTCATGCAGCACAGGTTAGAACCAACCCAAGTGGCACCATTAACCCTCTACCTTCATTTCTCAAAATTCGGGGCTTAAGCTGCTCTGCAACTACTATTTCCTACTTCATAATTCTACACCTCAAAAATCCAAGCAATACAAACATGTTTTTGCTAGAATCACACCATATCACCCCATTTCTCCACAAAATTCCATGACCCCATTTCTCCAAACCCACAAAAAATCCCCAAAATGTTCCTAATTCCAACACCCCTTTCTCTGCAACTCCCATCTCCAGCACCATTTTCCTTCAAACCAGAGAAACCATGGCTTCGTAAGAGGTTTTTCAGAAAACCAATCATCAGAGTCAATTTCTCTTTGACTCGGGCCAAGAAGAAAGTTGGTTTGAAGAACGAGCAGTCGGAGGCAGAAGATCTTGTTCGGACTATATTGAGGAATGCCAGTGATGAGAGACCTTTGGTTTCGACTTTGAACAAATATGTTCGGATTGTTAGGACGGAGCATTGCTTTCTTCTATTTGAAGAACTTGGAAAGAGAGATAGATGGCATCAATGTCTTGAGGTTCGTTACTTTCTCCGTTATTGAGAAATTATCCTAATTCCTTGTGAATTGGTTACTGATTTGGTGGACTCTATGTTTGTATGTTTCCCCTTTGTACTCATTTTTATCTATGAGTTGGGTCCATGTCATTTTAATTAATTTTGAAATGCAATCACCTGTTGGTGTAGGCTCAAGTAACCACTATTTACCCCCCTCGTACTCAAACTTGTAAATTAAGTTCAAGTCACCAATTTTCTCCCCCGTACTATCTTACAAATTAAGTTTAATTTGTCATTTTTCTCCTTCTTACTCATTACTATCTTATGAATTGAACTCAAGTCAGCATTTTCCCCCTCATACCATCTTATGAACTAAGTTCAAGTTGCTGTTTTTCTCCTTCTCAGTCATTGTTATTTATGATTAAGCTCATGTTGCCATTTTATTCCTTACACTATATTATGAATTAAGCTTAAGTCTGGTTACCCCACCTTCATTTCTCAAAATCCGAGGCAGGCATGAGTTGTTCTGTATCTACTATTTTTTTTGAACGGTTATAGAATTTTATTAAAATAAAAGCGAAGGAAAATAAAAATACAATCTCCCCCCCACCCCCCATCAAATAATACTTAAAAACGACCTTGTGAGTTCAAACCCCGAAAAATCCTAGAGCCAAAAAATTAACTTTTGCTCCCTCCTTCATTTTTTTTCTTCATACTATCTTATGAATTAAGCTTAAGTCACCATTATCCTCCCCCTCCCTCCTCCCCCCTCCCCTCCTCTCTTTCGTACTTATGAATTAAGCTCAAGCCACTATTTTTCTCACTCGCACTCATTGCTATCTTATGGATCAAGCTCAACTCACCTTTTTCTCCCTTATACTATCTTATGAATTAAGCTTAAGTCGTAGCTTTTCTACTTCGTAAGCTAAAGCCACCATTTTTCCCCTCTTACGTTGTAATGAATTAACCTTAAATCCTTAAATTGCCGTTTTTCTCACTCATTGTCATTGTTAACTTATGAATTATGCTCAAGTCATCCTTTTCTCCTCTCATACTCATTGTCATCAAGCTTAAGTCACCTTTTTCTCCCTTGTGTGATTGTTATGTTATGAATTATGCTCAAGTCACCATTTTCCTCCCCATACTCATTGTTATTTTATGAATCAAGCTCAAGTGACCATTTCTCCCCTTCATATTCATTGTTTTTTTTTTTAATTGAATTCATACATGATTTGAAATAATATTACCAAAGTATGTGTACCATTGTATCCTTAAGTCATACATATAGCTAAAACTTTGTAGCCTTCAAAACCATACTTGGAATCTTTTTTTTCTTGCAAGTTGGTTTTTGGTTCACCTGCTCTTCACGTGCATAACTTTCAAACCAACTTATCCTGTAAAAGTTAGATAGCTGGTTTACATTGAACAGGTTGACAATGGATTATTTCCCCTCCTATCTTTGTACACTCAGTTTGGATGTGAATATAAAAAGAAATTAGCATTTTTTAATCTTGCATGGACAGAAAGAATATCTTAAAAAAAAAAACCATTGTTTAACTAAAAGAAGAAAGGGATTTGAACATATTTAGATTGTTTAACTAAAAGTTTGCTGAATTTAGATTGTGGCATTTGTATGTCGAATATATTAACAAATATGCTTTTTTTTATTATAGCATCCATCTTTGAATTGTACATTGCTTACTTTATCTTATCTTTTCTTTTCTTTTTTTAAAATTTTTCCTTTTAGTAAATTGTGGAGTGATGGAGGGCATAATTGTTTAGTGTCAAGTGGAAAAACAGAACTAGGAAAGCTGAACCATATAGATGAGATAAGTGGTTTTGATGATGATTTTATCTATATGTTGTATGCATTTGGTTATGCTCGCTATTTTATTTTCCAGTATAAGAGTAGAAAAGCTTGTTGAACTTAGACTGTGGCATTTGCTTGGCCATTGTTGAATTTCCAATATAAGTCAAGTCTTCCGGTGAATTACTCAAAGTCTCAAACATGTGCTAAATGTTTCACTTTTGTATTTTTTTTTTTCCACTTTTGTATTTTTAATGTAAAATTACATTCACATAATTGAATTGGGAAAGCAACCAGTTACTTTCAAGCTTATATTTTGCTGAAACTCTGTAAGTTGTACTTCTTAATTCTTAATCATCCTATCCTTGTCTAAAGTAACCAGTTCATTTTTTTTTTTAACTTTGAAAGCATTATATCTCATCTTCATAAGTTAACATACTATGCCCTATTGCTCTTACAAAACTACGCTGAGGTTTATGGGGCTATGTTGTGGTATAGAGCTACTTGAAATAATGGTTGAATTATCTATGTGCTTACAAAACTACGCTGAGGTTTCTGGGGTTATGTTGTGGTATAGAGATACTTGAAATAATGATTGAATTATCTATGTGCTAAATCTGTGAATTATGGTTTGGTTGAATGTTTGAGAAAAAGGATGGTTATCATTGCTTATTTTCACTTTTAGTGGTGCTGAAATGCGAAGCACTTGAATGGTGATACTATTTTTAAGAGTTTTCTATCTCAAAGTTATATTGGCTATCTGCTTGTATGATGGTTTGGTGCAGAGAAGTGCCTATAAAAGGCTAAAAACCACTAGTTGCTTAAAACATTATAGGCCATAAATGACACCTGTCTAATTTATGTACCTCTAACTCTTTATCAGAATGTTGAAACTTACATTTAAATGCATAACAAAATAGCAAAGTTCCATTAAATTTCCATTGGAAATTATGCAAAAGGATAAGGTCTCTTCCTCAACAGATTTGATTGAGAAAATTAAGTTCATTGGGCAATGGGCAGCGACATGAAAAGAGTTTTCAGGAGTTGAGGAGATCCTTTTGAGTGGAGGTTGGGCAGCTTGTTTGATGGGTATCCTATATTTCCTCTTTGAGCTGGCTCCATTTCATTCTTCTCTCTTTGGTGAAATAAATTTTCTCTCTCTCTCTCTCTCTTCAACTCTAATGGTTATGAAATTACATTGAACTTTAGTAATTAAGCAATGTTAGCATCTTTATGTGTGTAAGTTAATGTGATTGAAATGATATTTGTGCTGCTCACTTGCAGGTATTCAGATGGATGTAGAGACAACGCTGGTATATTGCAGATAATGGTATTTATTCTAAGTTAATTTCAGTAATGGGAAAGAAAGGTCAGACACGGATGGCCATGTGGCTGTTCTCCGAGATGCGAAACAGTGGGTGCCGACCTGACACTTCTGTGTACAACTCTTTGATTACAGCACATCTTCATTCTCGAGACAAATCCAATGCATTGGCAAAAGCCCTTGGATACTTGGAGAAGATGAAAGGAATCGAAAGATGCCAGCCCAATGTTGTTACTTATAACATTCTCCTGAGAGCATTTGCTCAGGCCCGGAATGTTACACAAGTCGAAGCACTGTTTATTGATCTTGATGCAAGCATTGTCTCACCTGACATTTATACTTACAACGGTGTGATGGATGCTTATGGGAAGAATGGGATGCTGAAAGAAATGGAGAATGTGCTTAAGCTCATTTAGAGTAATCAGTGTAAGCCCGACATAATCACATTCAATGTACTGATTGATGCATATGGGAAGCGGCAGGCTTTTGATAAGATGGAACAAGTTTTCAAGAGCCTATTGCGTTCAAAGGAGAAGCCTACACTGCCTACATTCAATTCAATGATAACAAACTATGGGAAGGCCAGGCTTCGTGAGAAGGCAGAATTGATTTTTGAAAGGATTGGCGACTTTGGGTACAAACCCAACTATATCACATATGAATGCCTTATAACTACATATGGATACTGCGATTGTGTTTCAAAAGCCAGAGAAATGTTTGACGAGATAATTGGTACAGGAAAGGAGATGCAGGTGTCAACCTTGAATGCTATGTTGGATGTTTACTGCATGAATGGTTTACCAACTGAAGCAGATATTCTTTTGGATCATGCATGTAATAATGGGTTGCTACCAGATGCTTCAACTTATAAACTTCTTTATAAGGCGTACACAAAAGCTAACATGAAAGAGCTGCTACAGAAATTGCTGCAGTATATGGACAGAGATGGCATTGTTCCTAATAAGAAATTCTTTTTAGAGGCTTTGGGAGCGTTTACTTCTGCCAAGACAAGGTCTGAGTCTAGTGATGCTAAAAACAATTCAAGCAAAGAGGAAGTGCGAACTTGATGGGTAATTGTCTGTTTTTCTCTTTAAGATTGATGTAATAATGCAAGGCTCTGATCACTGATTAGAAAAATTTTTAGTCAAGGCAATACTACATTTTGAGAGAGCTGTTAATCATTTTGATTTTGTTTTAGCATTTGTCACCCCTTTCAGCATGGCTGCTTCACATAATTATCTGGTGCGCAGCATTCAAACTTGGAGACGTGGCATGATGATGTGGCCTAGGTTTCATATAGTGGGTCCCATTATGGCTCTACATTTGGGAGAGAAGTTTCACTGAGAAAAAATCTTGAGCATTCGAAAGGATGTTCTTCCAATTAGTGGCTCATCTGTAGTGGCATCCAGCCCATTGATGGTCTAGTCATTTGACGCGCACACAGATGTAAGTAGGAAGCACACCTCTCATGCCCCTTAATGGATGTGTGCTCCATTAAATCATTTGATAGCTTAATCTTTTCAGTGCTATGTTAAGCCACTTATAAATATTAGATTCAATAACAAGATTCAGTGTCGTGTTAGAAAAATATATTTGCAAAGTGGTCAATGATATGGTTGTTCATTATCTTTTGAGTGTTACTTGAAGTGCAAGCAAATGCCTTTTTCTGGTCTATTTCTGCAGCACTAGCAGCCTTGTAACAGCCATCCCACACTTTTTCTCCTTGCCCATTGCATAAATGACAAAGGTTTGATGTCATGTTAGAAAAGCATATTTGCAGAGTGAGTAATATGGTGGATCGTTATCTTTGAACGTTTATTGAAGTGCGAGCGAATGCCATTTTTCGGTTTATTTCTGCAGGACTAGCAGCCTTATAAGAGCCATCTTGCTCTTTTTCTCCTCGCCTCGCATCAATAACAAGATTAAATCTCACCACTGTGTATTTTCTCCTGAGGTTAATGGCTTTGAGTCTTCAATCTTTTCACTCAAACTCAGCAGCCTCCACAACCCATAGGGGTTCGAGTGATGGCCAAGAACCCACCTCAGGAAGTGGGAGTTTCGAGTTTGATTTCCTCCACTCCAAAGGGCCACTCTCTGTAGAGTTACATAGTGTTTGTGGGTAAGGAGACTTGTACATGTCCTGAGAATTAGTCTGGAGCTCGAGAGACTTTGGTCATAAAAATAAAAAAAAAACTTCAGCCTCCACGGTTGTTTGCTTGTGAAATGCTTATCTTCTTCTAATGGTTGTCCTTTCATTTGCTCTTAGATTGGATTGTTAACCATGTCTAGCTTGACTAATTTTTTATTTTTTATTTAATCTTATACATCATAACTCTTACTTTAATTTAGAGGCTAGTTTATCCATGTTTTTGTCATGCTAATAAATTGACATAGATGTAAATTAGGAAAGATGTATAACAACACATTTTTTCAAAAAGTGATTGGTGTACTAAAACTTTTACCCTTGGTGCACTAAAAATGAGTGAAATATTCATTTTGTCTTTTTTTTTTTTTCTTTCCATCTTCCTATTTGTTTGGACAAAATGAATATTTCACTTATTTTTAGTGCACTAAAGATAAATGTGTTGGTGCACCAATTAATTTCCCATTTTTGCTGCTATAAGACATTGGATTTTGTAGATCATTTGATTAAAATGAACTTTGGAATTGCGGAACTTTTAAATGGCAAATGCCACTAGACTTATAACGGTCAAGAATGAATTTCTAAGAATTTGATTGAAAAATGATTAGAGTTGATAAAAAAAATCACTGAATTTAGAGTCGGGTTGGTTTTAAAAAGATGGGTATCTTTAGTATCTCAAATTAGATCAAATCCATACTTAAAAATCTTATTTAGAGTGATTAGCATAACTCAAAACTCTGATCACCTCTAACTTCGCAACCCTAATAAAGACGATTAGAAATGAGTAGGTTAAGATGAATGTATATAAAATTTTGTGACAATATTATAGTTCTTAATGAATACTTTAAATTAAATTCTTATCCAACTAATTATTTGTCAATTAGATGCTTGTAATGTTATTTAAGTAACAATTTTCAAGAGATAAAAGTACTTTCTTAGATTTAGGTTGGTCAAAGTAAGCAACTATCCACATGGGTGTAGCTCAACAGGTTGCCTCTCGCCTCAGGAAGTGGGAAGTTGCGGGTTCGAACTCCCATGGCCTAACTTTAGTGTGTCTTAGCGTGAGAGTTTTATGAGGACTGTGTCTGAATTTTAGTTGTCAATGCATTGGTCATTGTCCTCTTGAGCTCACGAAAGTAAGCAGATACGGTTTTCAATGATACATCAACATTATTTTATCTATTTATAGTCTAATTTTTTAAATTTTATTTCTTTTCTAACTCATCATAAATCATAACATTTTTCACTTCTACCATTTATCATCTCTCTCTTTGTTCTTTTCCTGTATTTGTCTTTTTTTCTCTCTACTAGTGATATTAAACCTTTAAACTTTGCATATTGAGAACTCTCTCTAATCATCTACTTGTTAGTGCCCTGGCTCGTGCGAGTCACCCATATTGTCAATTACGTGACTCAGTTGAACCTTGCCTTGGAAGAATGTGAAGATCTACTATGCATTGAAGAGTTTACGTCGAACATGTGATTAGCACACAGGTAAATAAACCTTAGGAGACCTTAGGTTAAGCCAAATACCTTATAAGTCAATTGTTTAAATTGAAAAAATTAGAATTTAATTAACTTTTAGCCTCGAGGCCTCGTGCAGTCTGTTGAGGCCTCACAGTTAGTCTTTTGCTGAGTCGTATTTGAGACATTTGTAACTCATCTGATCTTGTGTCTTGCTGACTGAGTCTTTTACAGATTTAGGAAATTAAATCTGTAATCCTTAATTGGGAGTTTATTATGGAAATAAGGTATATCCTCATTTTGAAACTCCAAGTGCCATCTCACATGATTTGAATAAGAACCGTTGGGAAGCTGTAATACCCTTGCCCCAGATTAGGCGTAGTTTAGCTTAATAATCTTGTTTCGTCCTGTTAATCTCGAAGATTATGGTTAGGGCTTTGAGAAAAGCCCAGGTGTGGCCCAATCCGAGCTCGAAAGCTCAGTGATCCAGCTCGTCCAGCTGGAGGGGCATTTTGGTAATTTTATCGCTTGCTGTTATTATTTTTTTATAAATTAGGTTGTTATGTGATTATTATTGGATGATAATGTTCTCCTTAATAAAGGATTTGTATTTCTGATTTTAAAAGTAATTTTATTTTCAGAAAATGGTATTTTAAATCCGCCCGTCAAAACCCCGAAAGGGAGAAATAATTATTTTAAAAGGTTTGGAAATGAAATAAATTTTGAAACTAGTATTTGGTGTTAGACCATTTAAGAATGGTCTAGTTATTCCTTTGCACCCCAAAGTGAGGTCTTTAAATTATTTTATTTAACATTTGTTTAATTAAGTAAATAAGGTTAAATTATGGTTTTTATTTAAATCAATAATTTCTAGTGAGAGTTAAATTCCAAAATTTTTATGGTGGTTAAGGTTTTCAAAACCCAACTTATCTGTAAGATTGATTAAGGTTTTTAGTTTTTAAAATCAAGATTTTAGTTAAAAATCGATTTTTTATTAAAATAGGGACTTATTTGCAAAATGGGAAGTCTGGGGGGGCTAATCAGCAACCAACGGTAACTTCTGCCCATTACTGTTATGAACGTCAGTTGCTGTTGCATGCAGGCGCATGCAGTGGCCAACCGGCCCCTTCTTCCAGCCATTTCTCTATAAATTCAACCCTAGATTAGCTGTTTTCCCTCCCAGCAAACCTTCATCTCTTCTCTCTTTCAACTGCTCTCAGCTGAAACCACCCAGCCAAATGTCTGTTTCTTCCCAGTTTCATTACCCGTAGCTTAAGAAGGAAGCTTTTCAAAAATCCAGATTTTCAGGCCAAGAACTCCAGTGAAGGTAATCACTGTGTTTCTCTTTCAATTCCAGTCGGGTTAGAATCAAGAAAAACCAGTTTTGGCCCTATTTTGAGTGAGAAAAACCATTTCAAAGTTTAAGGAAAAACCATGGGTCTCTTGTACCCGTGAGCTTTCAGTGCTAAAATCGGATGGCTCAGTGAGCTTCAAAGCTTCAAACCTCTCCTTATGGAAAGAGGACTCCTAGAGGAGTCCATCGGACTGGCTAGATGTGGAAACCGAATCCAGGAAACCCACTGTTTTCGGATTCGTATTTCGCACTGTCTCTGCCGTCACTGTCTGCTGGTGCAGACAGTGAGGAAGACGACTCTCGGACGGTCCGAGAGTTGATCTTCGGACGGTCCGAGGGTTAGACCTTCGGACGGTCCGAGTAGTACCCCTCGGACTTTCCAAGCTTCACCCGAAGTCTAGAAGCGCCCGAAGCTAGCCTGATCCACTCGGACGAACCGAGCAGAGTTCGGAAGGACCGAACCCTACTTCGGACGTTCCGAGCTCACTTCGAATGTTCCGAAGTGCACAGACCCATCGAGACCCTTTTTTAGATCTTTTCGGTTCGGAAGGACTTCGGACGATCTGAGACCCGATCTTCGGACGATCTGAAGTCAGACCTAAGACCCGAGGTCAGTGACTAGTTTAGGTGTGGTTCGGATGATCCGAAGCCATATTACCTGGTTCCGAGGGACCCAATTTTTGAAGTGTAAAATGTTCTTGTTTGATGATTTGATTGAGATTGATTGCATGTGATGTTAGTATCCCCTTGCTAATTAAAAATTTGTACTAACTCTCTACTCTTATTAGTATAGTGTATATACTATTATATTCACTTCCACGCCAACTCTATTGGTCGGACACTGAGTGATCTCACTTCCAGACCGACGCTATATTTGTCGGGCATTGAGTGACCTCGAGGCCTTATTCAAAATGTCAGATCTGGTCCTATCCAGAAGACAGCCGAGAAGTGAACTGAGAATTTAGACCTAATTTAATAAGTCAATCTGGTCAATGCCCAGAAGACAATATGAGTTTTGGACTGAGCACCCCTTTTTATTATATTATCTTGTGGATTATTATAATTTAAAAAGGATAGAAACCAAGTAGAAGACTCAATTCTATGTATCTTGGATATTTTCGGGAAAATGTGGGATTTTAAAATACTACTTATGTGTATGTATTTGATGCTATGTATATTGATTGTGCACTTGTCTGTTTGTTTGAACAGAGGCCGCGAAACCACACATATACGGTGAGGGAACTTAACTTTTCAACTTGATGTAAATAGGTTATTTGATATGGATATTGAGCAATGAGTGGTTTCAGATTTGATGAACCCACTCATGTGCCTAGACGCACTATAGTAAGAGTGCTTATGATGATGGTGAATATTATGATGTTGATCATTTGAGATGTGATACTGCTTCCACGTACCTTTTATTATTGAACCATCACCGAGCTGAGGTGTCGGTTACGTCTACTGGATCAGGTGGGTCAACAGTGACTGGCAAGGTGTGTCAGTACCGGTTTGAGGTGCATACCGGATATGTACTTGTAAGGATGTATTTTGACCGTGTCGGGACTTAATACTATTGGTGTCAGGATAGCATCTAGGGGTTATGGTGGATGACAGCAGTATTGGAAAAGAAATGATGAATTATGGGACTGATGATGATATTATGTTTATTTGTTATTGTAACGACCCGACCCGACAACAGGGCTTAGGGTTTGACTCAGTAAGATATTGTCCACTTTGGGCCTCGCACACAGCTCAAACCCGCACGGTTTTGCATTTGGGCCCAGGCCCACATGGCCTGGCCCAAAAGGCCTCTTACTTGAGTTACACACCTAGGGGCTTAAAATAAACCCACCCTTCCTCTTGTTTCCCACCGATGTGGGACTCTAGAGAAGGGAGAGGGGTATCACAATCACCCCCCCTAAAGTCTCGAGCCGTCCTCAGCTCGACTCCGGTCCACTTGACAACTCTAGGGAAAGATGATAGGCCCACACAGTCCGAGTGTTGAACTCGATTCTGATACCATATTTGTAACGACTCGACCCGACAACAGGGCTTAGGGTTTGACTCAGTAAGATATTGTCTGCTTTGGGCCTCGCACACAGCTCAAACCCGCACGGTTTTGCATTTGGGCCCAGGCCCACATGGCCTGGCCCAAAAGGCCTCTTACTTGAGTTACACACCTAGGGGCTTAAAATAAACCCACCCTTCCTCTTGTTTCCCACCGATGTGGGACTCTAGAGAAGGGGAGGGGTATCACAGTTATCAAGCATGAAATACTATATTGTAACTGTTGATTATTGCTAACTTGTTGTTTACTTAACTGCACTGTTATATTTCCTTTACTGGGCTAGTTAGCTCACTCCACTCACCTTTCAGGAGATGAAGCCGAGGAGGAGAACTCTCTTTTTCAAGCTTAGGGTGGATAAGCTGCGGCTGTGTTTTGGGATTCCCACTGAGGGGAATACCCTCATCTTTGCTTTCTGGTTCTTGGAACCATTTATTTTTGTTAAGTACCGGGTGTGGTACTTAATTTGTTTTAACGTGATGTATTAAACTATTGCGTTTCTATAGTGACTCTGATATGATGTGTTTTGAATGATAATTCAGTGTTGGATTTATGTGATCATGTTATGTGTCGTTGTTGTGCTTTTGTTGGTATCAGACTTATGGTAGATGTTTGAGTCCACATGTTAGGACCATGTGTGACCTTTGGGCCTAACTGTTGATCCGGCCCAGTTAGAATGCTTGTGTTGTCTTAGCCTTCAAAAAAAAAAAAAAAACAGTCGCGTTCTACGCCCACCCTTCGGGTCGGGGCGTGACAGGAGCTGGTTGTCTTTACTAAATTGGAAAGGCTCCTCCATGTGATTTACAATCATCAATCTCTATCTATGTAAATTCTTGATTGATGACTGAAATAAATGAATGGTCAATCATGCACAGGTGTCATCCTAATTGACTGGTTATTAGTTGATTTGTAAAACAGAATAATGGTAATCACATGCAAATTTTGTGCTGTCTTTGTTGTAACTGTCACGAGGCCTCATTGGAATCCTAGAGGCCTCGTGGACGTGACTGGCCACAAAACAGACATTGTCTTATTTATATCTTAGAACTGTTTGAAATAAGTTACACAGAAAACCTCTTGGAAAAATAACAGTGTGACCTAGAGAGATTAGCCATCTCCTTTTACACCTTCTTCATCATCTTCTTACATAGATGTTTGGGTAATTAATACCCCAGTTCTGATGAAGCTTAAGGTGTTCCCTTAGGACCTTAAAACCAGTCATATTTATATTCTATACTGTTGTGCCAATAGTCATTTTGATGGAACGAATCTGATGGAAGAAGCACTCAGATCGAGTAAAGAAGAAAACGCTTAAAGAAGATTTGATAAGGCCTAAGGCAAGTGTTTATTCTTTCCTTTATTTTAATCATTGTAAAGTGGATTAGAACAGTGTATTCGAACCACTAAAAAAAATAGGTGTAGAGGATTAGACCATTTGGGTTGAACCTCTATAAAAAATTAGGTTGTACTATTTGGGTGTGAGACCCTATACATAGTATATTTGGGATAGCTCTAGAGAGGGTAAGTCCAACAGTGGATGTAGGTTCAGGTGAACCGAACCATTATATATCGTTGTGCATGTGTGGTTTGCTTTAATGGTTTGATTCATGTGTTTATCACTTACACACACGTTTATTCTGCTGCACATATTGTTAAATCTGATTCATTTTTAAAAGGGAACTAAAATTAAAAATCGACCTATTCATCCCCCCTCTAAGTCGTGCATAATTCTAGTAACAAAATTTCACTACTTACATGACTAACCACTTTGGATGAGTTCTTATTTTATCATCTATTAATACTATCTTTAAAGTATCGTTAGTGTAACCATTCCAATCTCTATATTTTAGAGTTATTCACTTGCCCAACGTAAAATGTTTATCTGTATTGCATTGACTTTGTCCATTTGTCTTTTTTTCATTGTCCAAATATTAACATTTATGTTAATGTGATGTTTATGGTAAATTAATTGATTGGGAATTACAACTCCTTTTGATTGGAAGTTACAGGACCTTTTTGTGTAACATTTATGTTGATTACAATTACATGATTCTTATGTAACAATTTTCATTAGTTAGCATTTTATTTATTTCATTCATTGTATTTTTCTCTCTCTATATATAAGTCAATACAAGCATCTTCTTAATATTGAGGAAGACACACTATATCTGTGTATTATTTTACATGTATCAAAGACAGGTTTCAATCTTTTTCCTGTGTTTGATTTTGTCCATACCCGTGAACAAATACAGCGTTAACTTGTAAGATAACTTCTTCTGCAAGATAATAATAATAATTATAAAATAATAATATAAATACGACATGTGACATCTCAATGGGGTAATAGGTTACATCATTGTTAGTAGCAAAGTATGAATTTGTGAATTAAGCATCTGTCAAAATTAATCAGTATTTAAATAACTCAGTATTATTCCGAGTGACTGCTTTCTAAATACATGCGATAGTGATGGGCAGATCCCACACAAATTTTAGAAGGGTCCCTTTGTAGTGTAGAGGTTTTCACTTGAGTGCAGTTCAAATATACTAATAATTTGCAAATTGGCCCATCTTATAGTTGCAATTTTTATATTGGTCCCACCACAAGAAACTTTCTTATTCCACCATCAACCGTGGAACCCCAGGAGACATGGCCCCCTAACTTTTGTAAAAGAACCCCCATTGGTCATTATTTTTAGAAAGAGAGCCATAAGATTATTTAACAATTTGCATTGTGGTCCCTTACAAATCGCAATTTGTACATTTTTTTTGTTTTTTAAAAGCAATTAGATAAAATATATTTAAAGAATAGTAAAGATATAATAGAAGAGTTCAAGAGACGGACTCAAAACAACTATAATATACAAAGATCTCAAATACAACTAAAGAAAGGCCTCCGAAGAACATTCACAAGTTTATAAGAAAATTTCTTATCCTGTCCTTGCATAGAATCATGAATTTTTTATTTATTTTTATCACTACCATATCTAATCTAAGATCCTTAACTCTGCTTTCAAGATATGTATGGCAGTAATTCTGCCTTCAAAACAAAAGGTGCACTCTCTGTAGCAGTTCCAGCAGAAGTAGCAGGCCTTCATGAGGCTTTGACAAGGATTTAAGATATCGCCATATCTACATTTTCAGATGGTTAAAACAAACAAGGAATTCTTGCAGACAAGGGCTAAGTAGAATATTCACATCAAATGGTAGTCTCGTTAAGCAGGGCTATATTTTCCGCAACATGAAGCTAGCACAGACACTAGAAGCGATTTCCATGTATGGGCCCAAGCCATTTTATAATGGTTCAGTTGGGATCAACATGGCCGGCCCTGACTATAGGCAGAGTAATCCGTTGCCTAAGGCCCCCAACAATGCGACTAATGACTTTACTCACAATCTCAGGACCCCTAAAATCTCAGAGTCTGCACTGCGCCTAGGCCCCCTAAGATTTCAGTGAATCTCAGGACTGGCACTGGAGATCAAGTTGGTAAAGGATATGCAAAAGGCTGGAGGACTGCTAACTATGAAAGACTTGAAGTCATATTGAGTCAAAGTGAAAGAGCCCATTCTTCCAGAGTTCATGGGACATAAGATTTTAAGCGTCGTCTGGAGGGCCCGGAATGATACTTGTAAGTACTTTATGTAGAATTAGCTTAATTTTAGGCTTGAAGAAAATCGTTTTAACATTTTTGAGCTAGAATTCTCTCTAAAAAACTAGTTATTAAGAGGATGGTGCCTCAGTGTTATATAGAGTATTAGTTTTTCAGTCTAAGTAATGTGGGACTTTTGTCAACTTCACGCCCTCCATCAAGTGCAGCGTCTGCACGTAGAACATGTTTTGATACCATGAGGAAAATAATGTTAACATTCTTAAAATAGAACTCATTCTCAAAAGCTAGATATTGAGAGGAGAGTGCCTCAAGTGTTATATAGAGTCATTAGTTTTTCAATCTAAATAATATGAGACTCTTGTGAACTTCACAAAGCCTATTTATTTATAACTTAGGACCTTCAGATGTGAATAATTTTTCCATAGGTGTCATTCACATAAATAATTCCTATTTCATTGGAATGCGTACATATCAGATTCTAAAGTGAGGGTGTACCATTATTAATGTCAACTGGGGTTAAACTGAAGTGTTGCCCTTTATTATATTTCATGTGTTGCACCAACATGCATTTCGTTTGTTTTTATTAGAATATATTTAGATATTAAATATATTTAGTATTTTCTTAATATTGTGTTTACTATATTTAGGGATTTCATCCTTTATATCTTCTATATTTGTATTTCATTTTTTCGATAAATAAAATTAGGAAGTCTCTCCTTAATTAAGGAAGACACCACATTATTCAACAGTTTTCAACCAAGCAGAGAAAAATAAGCTCCACTCATTGCACGTTCCTCCACTTCTAAATTAACACTTCTTTACAATTTTACCTCCTATTGGAAGAAGCACAACCATTTTTTTTTCATTGCCTCCATTTGTCCAAAGGAATCTCCAATTTTGTTTTCCAACTTCAATAAGTGAATCACCCCTTCCTTTCCACCGACCCAAACGGAGCATTAGTGCCCCATAAACATCACTAAGGTGCATGAAATACTTGGCCCATTGCCATCTATGATGATGGCAATTATTCCAAAAGTCGAAAGCTCGAAGTGTCTGACCTGCTATACAAGAGCATGGCACATGCAAAGGCTGGCTCAAACCTAGTCTATTTACATTCTAAAAGTTCTCCCTTTGTGTTAGAACACGATTGACCCGAGAGGAGGGGGGGTGGCGCCGGTGGTGTGTGTTGAATAGGTTAATCCCAATTTCCATTGTGTTTACATTGTTTGGAGTTTAAGTGTAGTGGATATTAATCAAAAGCTTTATTTAATGTGATAAATTGTTTTTAATTACTTAAATGATCACACTAACTTTAGAACCCTTTGCATATTGCTTAATTATCTATGGTTGTGCATAATGTATAAGTACAAATAATCAAATGCAAAGTGATGTATGTTGAGAAGAGTGCTTAAATACTAAATACAAACACACAAAAATCAAATCAAACACCATATGACCAAATTTATAGTGGGTCGATTAGCCAACATATATCCATTGTTAGGACTCACTCAACATTGAGCTATCCCTAAATCCACTAAGTGGGGACTTACACCCTCACAATTAGAGTAGAAATTTCACCTCACTCAATCAGCTGAGAATTCCACCCACCATTGTGCTAGAGACGATGCTCTAGAATTTTTTATAGTGGTTCCAGAGCCAAGCCTCCTTAATTCACTTTCACAGAACAAAGGTTTTAAAAACAAAATTAAAATCAAGAATCACTTGCCTTGAAGCTCTTTTTCGAAGATGTGTGCTTCTCATGGATCCATCCAATGTGTGCCAACGCTCCGCCTTTTAGCTATCGTAAAGCAATCACAATCCCAAGGAAACTAGGAAATTGGTTCTACCAAATCTTTCCTAGTTTATTATCATTTCCTCTCTCTCTCTCTCTCTAACAAACTCAATCCATTTGATTAGTTGTAATAGATTCTCCAAGTGTAAGCATAAGAGAGAGAGTGATCATTTTGTTGGCTTTTATTTAAGCTCACTGATAATGATGAGCGTCCTACGGATTAGCCAAAGGATGCCAACTGGTTTGCACAAAGATTGATATTTATAGACAAGGCAACCAGTTTCATCAACGGTCATGTACAGACAGGTCGGGCGCACCGAGGGGTCAGTGACTAAAAATATTATTATTCAACAACCCGACTATTGCGCATTAAATGCACTACCAATGACATAATTCTTTCCCGGTCGACATGTCGGTGTCGTTGATGGGTCGACAATTGTGGCACCGATAAGTCGGTCCATACGAGAGGCTCTGTTTGGGGTAACATCATGCTGACAGAGTTTCAAGTTAGAAACTAGTCTTACCCAGACCGACCTGTCGTCCTTTACTGAGGGGTTGGTCCTGGTATTCTCGATCGGTCTTAAACTACCGATATGTCTGTTTTCTCGAGAGCCCACCTGAGTTCTAGGTTCTAGAGCTCATAAGTCTTTATCGAAGAGTCGTTGACCACGAGGAGTCATTTTAGCCTTTCACCGAGGAGTCGGTGTGTACGAGACTCTCGATCAGAGGCACATTTAGAATGACAGTTCTATGATCTAGAACCTTTGTCAATCTGGCCGACAAATCTTTGACCACGATGGGTCGATCCTGTCTCCACTAAGGGGTCGGTGAAAACGATTAGTCAAGCTGATAGTGAAACCAAATACATATTTCCAAGTTAGGTTCCAATTCACTGTCAAGCTTCCTGTCTAGGCTTTTATTGATTTTACCACTTGTTCAACTAAGCCTAAGGAATAGGTCCTCTTTAAGGCATGTGTACCATCTAAAGTCATCTATGACCAATTACATGTTTTGTGATTGCCATAACGATGAGCTTCAATCTGGTGGAGCATGATCTTCAATCTTGATCATCTTGAGTCTTCAAACTTCTAGCAAGTGCTTCTTCCTGAGTCATGGAATTGACAAACTTAGGGACCTAGGGCACTAACACATTCCTAACCATCATCCACTACCTTGAAAAAATTATTTTCCTTATCAATACCCATGTCGATTTTGAAGCTATGAACATTTCTATTGTTTTTACACTGATTAAAAGTGTTAACAAAAGTTCCACATCGCCAGTGGACCTTTAGGTCTTGGGATTTATAAGTGTTAAACACATGAGTAGAACCATGAGTAGAAGTCATCTGAAAAAACTGACTTGAAAGGAGAGGGTGCTCATGTGCTTATGAACCCCAAGACCCAAAGGTCCACTGGCATTGTGGAACTTTGCTAACACTTCCCTCAGCTCTAAGGCTAGAGACATGCGGCTCTTCCACTCTCACACAAGGCTCGAGTTACAAACCCGACCCATTCCAATGGTACCTCTACTCTGATACCATGTTAAACAAATGAGTAGAACTCATTCCTAAAAACCGGCTTGAAAGAAGAGAGTACTCATTTGCTTATAAACCCCAAGACCCAAAGGTCCACTGGCAATGTGAGACTTTGCTAACAATAAGCACATTGGCACCCCCTCTTTGCAAGCCAGTTTTTAAGAATGAGTTCTACTTATGTGTTTAACATGGTATATGTGAAATAAGAAACATATTTGGTGTGTCTTCCTCAATGTAGGAAGATGCTTGCATAAACTTGTATATATAGAGAAAAATTACAATGAATGATATAAATAAAAACTTGTAACTGCCAATCAAAAGGAGGAAACCAAGGTATGTAACTCCCAATCAAAAGCAAGAAATCAGGACCTATAAATGTTAATCAAAATGAGGAAATCGGGTAATCAACCATTAATCTAAATATACTAATATATTTCAATACGCCCCTGCAAGCTGAAACGTGTATGCAATAACGCAAAGGTTGGAAACTGTAGATGAAAAGTTGATTGGCCATAGGAGAGGAAATGAATGAGTAACATACTGATTGATTGGTAATTGGATGAACCGGCAATAAATTGACTGGTTACGAAAAGGAGATGAATTGGAAGCGCACTAACTGGCTACGAAGATTCATTGAATTGGCAGTGCACTGACTGACTACGAAGATTTGTTGAATTGGTAACACACTAACTGGTTGCGAATAGGCAACACATTGATTGGTTGCGGAATAGCAAGCGACAAACATAGATGGCACTTGTAACACCCCATCCCACCACGGACATGTTACCACTGAACCACAAGTAATGTAACGGGAAATACAAGTATTTTTTTTTTCTAAATCATTATCAACAATCATAAGAGATTAATTAAAGTACCACAAATTCAACCATCATAGCAGTGTAATAAGCAGTTATTACAGTTATCCATAACATTAAACAACATCCAAGTCAAACACACAGTGTTCTCTCTAAATAACAAAAAGAGGAAATAAACTAAGCAATCCGCGACTGTCACCGTCTAGGCTTGGTCTTGGGACCCGAAGGGTCCCGCCTCATTCGAGCCACCTGAAAGGCAAGGGGATGAGTAATACATACCCAGTGAGAGCGCGCACAGCACACACACTCGGGGGCGCACGCGCGCAAGCAAGCAACCTACAACCGCCCTACCTCTAGGGCCACCACCTCCTCAAAGGTCTACATACCCACCCCACATACTGATACCACGAGTCGTGAATCATAACCTGTCCATAAGACCCATGGGAGTTGTTCTCAACCTCACCTTAACAAAATAACCACGGGCGTTGTCCACCACCGTGCCAGCGGGAGCTGTGCTCTACTGCACTATCCCTCAACTGATGTGTGGACATATACACCCTCAACACACACGGCTATCCAGGGATCATAAACCATACCAGCGGGAGCTGTCCTCAATAGCACCATCCCTCGACCAATGTGTGAGCAAATACACCCTTAACACACTCGGCTATCCGGGAATCATAAACCATACCACCGAGAGCTGTCCTCAACCGCTCCATCCCTCAACCGATGGGTGGGTAAATACACCTTCACCTCACTCGGCTATCCGGGGATCATAAACCATACCAGTGAGAGTTGTCCTCAACTGCACCATCCCTCAACTGATGGGTTGGTGAAAAAACCCTCACCCCAGTCGACTATCCGGGGATCATAAGCCATACCAGCGGGAGTTGTCCTCAACCGTATCATCCCTCGACCGATAAGTGGGCGAATACACCCTCACCCCACTAGACTATCTGGGGATCATAAACCATACCAGCCGGAACTGTCCTCAACCGCACCATCCATCGACCGATGGGTGAGCGAATACACCACACTCGGCTATCCGGGGATCATAAACCACCATCCCACCATCTAGTCCTCACGTGGGAGAATCACTCAACCTATCAGACCACTGCAGATGCCTCATCCACCACACACTCGGGTACCGTGATTGTAGGGGCCTCTAAGGCTTCCTTGGGTGAACCAACACTCAACCCAATGGCCTCCCTGAGGCTACCATAACTACCTCTCAACCTATCCTTCCCGAGACTCCCGAGCACCACGCCCACCTGAAGGAACCATGCCTATCCCATAGGCATGTCCAAAGAACACAAGATAGATCTGACCATCTAATCAATAGGGAGTACATCCACCCATGTCCAAACACCGGGCGAATAGTTTCACACAAGACCCCAACCCCAACTACCCGACAAGTTAAGGGAGTCTCTAAATCCTGGTGTAGCCTAGTACCCATGCCCCATTGGCATCCCACAATTACTAGCTACATGCACGCATAATTGTTATAAGCATGTTATCAAAATTGTAATGATAAGTCATAATCAAGCATGTGCATAGTTATCTTTAGCAAATTAACATATTGGCACTCAAACATGTTATCAATCAATCATCATCAAACACTAAAACATGGTTAAACAAAATAATATCACATTCATTTGCAATATTCACAATGTCACCTTACACGAGTATGCGTGAGTGATCTCCTTTGCCACATGATCATTAGAACTGTTCGCTTGTTAAGTGGCTTAAAACGTACAAGGAGTCCCATTCCGCGTACTCCATGTTCACATAGCTAAATAAGGATTATGCAGAAATGTGTATGCTAAATAGTGTGATAGTTTCCTCACTTGTGTGCGTTTTGAATCAACTGCGAGAATGTGCGTCCACCAAGTTGGAGTGGGCTCAATCTGTTGAAAGAAGAACACGAGGATACGTAACCAGATAAAATGGGCCAAACTAAGTCTGAACTGGAAATGGGCCTGAAAATGGGCTGAACTGGGTCTGGCAAAAAAATGGGCCTAAATGGGTCGGGCCTGAAAACTGGATTGGGCCGGACCCAAACTGTGCCAGGCCTAAGTCTGGACTAGAACTGGGTCTGACTGGCCGAGCTGGACCTGGGTCACCAAGTTCCAAATCGAACTTAGTTGAGTAAACTCAATTGTTCAACTAAGTTGGCTCAACAACCCATCAGAAGAAATGGGGAAACAAGGAAAAACGAGGAAAGGAAAGGAAAAGAGGGGGAAAAACAAGGAAAATGATGGAAAAAAAAAAGAAAAAAAAGGAAAAATTTGAAGAAAATAAGGGGAAATCAAAGAGAAGAAGAAGAATCAGAGGGAAAGAGAGGGAGGAGAAGCTCAAGTACCTGGTTTCGGCTGAGGAAGGAGGAGATCTGATTCGTCTGGGGATAGAGACGTTCGAACCAACGTCGAGGAGAGGAGGAGAAGGTGAGGGAAGTCAGCAGCAGATCCAGGTGAGGGAAGTTGAGAGAGAGAGACACACGAGAGGGAGAAGGAAGATGGAGGAGAGGAAGGAAAACGAGAGGGATGAGAGCAACAACAGCAGTGGTGCGGCGCACTGTAGCTGTGTGCTATAGTGCGGCCCAAAGGGAGGATTTAAAGGGTTTGGGGTCTAGGGTTTATGTAGGGTTTTAGGGTTAAGGTTGGGATTTTTTTTTTAAATACACAAAAAAAAAAAAATTCAAATCTCAAGCTTTCAAGACAATTTAAAACTCAATAAAAAATCAAATGTCAAACATCGAGGAAAAGACACGTGATTTTCAAATGTTTTGAATAACATGATATTTAATAATTTGAAATTACTAAAATGACCTTCGAGTCCCCAAACTCAAAAATATGGCCCTGTATAGAGCCCACCCTCTCTCCACTACTACTATGATCCTAAAATTCCAAAAATTGAGTCTGGTCGTTACAACGCTTGGAAAAGAGATTGATTTTATTTTTTTTAAAAGTTGGGGAAGAGTTTAAACTAATCTAAATCCTTGAAAGAGATGAAGACGATAAAATCCATGACAAATTGGACAGATGTCCATTGGAAAAAGAGGCCGTCAAGGCGGCCACGAAGGAGATTCCAATGATGAGGTTCAAGAAGAGCCGGTGTCCCAACTAAACCTGGAGATGTGGACCCGACTCTGTGAGGGGTGTTTACTGGAAACACGTGGAGAAAAGCTAATGGCATTATGAGAAATGGGCCAAGGTGGGTAAAGGAAACTAAAAGTAAAGAAAGTTAAAATAAAGAAAGTAGTGGAGGTTGTACGAATATTGTGGACGATTGTGACATGGCGAGGTAGAAAGAATGGCGTGAACAAATGTGGTCTGTAAATCTAGATTTCAAGGCTAAGCAGAGTTGGTTTGTAGGCAGTGGAGAGAAGGGGGTTGGAGAGAGACACCTGAGAACTACAAGGAAACAGAGATGGGGATTCAAGAGCAGCCGTTTGGTTGAGAGGGATTTTTTTTTTTTTTTGTGTGTGTGTGGCTGGGCAGGGATTGAGATCAGATATGAGGAACCTGATTTGGTGTTTCTGCAAATCGGATCAAGAAAAGGATAGGAATGAGATGGGTTCTCCCTCTACCGGTGATTATCTCATCCAACAGAGAGAGAGAAGAGTTTTCCTGGATGAAGGCTTCTCAGTGACAGGAGGAGATTTTGGATGGGATTGTGATTTTCTGGCTCAAACCATGTGAAATAAGACAAATTTGGTGTGTCTTCCTCAATTTAGGAAGATGCTTACATAGACTTGTATATATAGAGAAAAATACAATGAATGATATAAATAAAAAACTTGTAACTGTCAATCAAAAGGAGGATATCAAGGCTTGTAACTCCCAATTATAAGGAAGAAATCAAGACATGTAATTGCTAATCAAAATGAGGAAATCGGGTAATCAACCATAAATATAAACATAATATATCGTAACAATATCACAGTGGGGCTACCAAAGGGATGGATCAGGCTCATAACTCTAGTCCTTGCGAGGAAGGGAGAGAGTCAAGTGTCTCCAGCCCTAGCGCTGAGGAGTAGTGTTAGCAAAAGTCCCATATCGCCAGTGGACCTTTGGGTCTTGGATTTATAAGCACATTGACACTGTCTCCTTTCACGCTGATTTTTAAGTGTGAGTTCTACTCATGCGTTTAACAAAAAAGAAAAGAAAAACATGTTCATCTTCAAGTTTCTATTTAACATTTTTTGAACACTTTGCACCTCATGTTGAACATACTATCTCAACACAAAATCCCGACGTACTCTAGGGCTACATCGAACAATTGAAGCAATAAAACACATTTTTGCAGTAAGGATGAATTTGGGTGATCCAGATTTTGTAGATGCCTCAAAAGTTGTTCTTGATATCTCTCACCAAAGTTTGCAGAAGATTTGAAGGCAGAAATATTCGACAATATGACGTTCAGCCCAAGTCATTACGGTGGCAAGTAAGGGAACCTCAGCAAGTTAACATAATTTTTGTGCATTACATAAATTTCTATAAGTAAGATTGAATGATTCACTGGACCCAAGTGTGAAATACCCTTGGTTGATACAATTAGGATCAACCTTAAAGATTTCATACTCAGTCTCTAACTTGATATGTATTCATTTGGAGTCATATCGACCGATTCAGATAAGAATTGTCTAAAAATCAGTAGTAATTGGATATATATGGTTGAATCCTGAGTAATACCATTATGGTAGCATCCTATCTGTATCAATGAAGTCCTAAGTTGTACCAGCTGAGTTAACTCAAATTCCGTTGATTTTAAAATCTTGGTTAGGATACTATTTTGTATCCTTTTTGTTGGAAACAAAGATTTACACGGTTAGCATATATTTCTATTTCTAATCATCCATTGGGATATGAGATTACACTATTTTTAAGAATAAGATTACAATATTCTATTTCTCATGCCTCTTAATACAAATAAGTTCTGCTAGTATAAATATGGTTTTGTGATCCTCGCTCAACGGCATGGCTTAGGTCATCACATAATACAAGATATCTTGATAACAATTTCATCTACCACGCTCAACGACTTGGCCTAAGTCATCACATAATACAAGATTCTTGGCAACACTTTCTTCTACCAAATTGATATGGTAACAAATTTTTCTATTTTTTTACTTGGTTGTAGTGTGATATAAGAAATGAATGGATCCAAAATTGATAATGTAGAATGTAGAATGTAGAATGTGGAATGCGGATGATATTGGTGATCATTAATGGTAGAGGTTTAGAGAAAAAAGACCCAATGAACCTAACTAATCTTTTTAGAGTTCACTTTTTATTCTTTTCTCTAAGAATCGTACTTACAATCTGTCCAGAATCAATCATTTCCCATCAATCCCACACTTAAAAGCACCTTCCACTCTTACCCTCAATGTCTATTTCTACTCATTCACTATCTCATTCAAGAACCTTAAATTTTCATCCATTTAAAATAGCGACTTCTGGTATTTTTCTAATGACTTGAGTGTCATGTAATCCACAATACTAAAACTATGGAAATCTCTCTCTCTCCCCTCATTGCTATTCTATTAAATTGGCATTTTTTATAGAGTTGAATTGAATTAAATTAAGTTTTGTTATTTTATTTATGGAATTTTGAAATACTTTGTCCCGAATCCTCGTAAAAGAGTAATCCTAAGAAGACTCGTGGATTTTCAACTTGAAAGCTTGGCTTGGTTGACTTAAGAGCATCCTCTATCAATTACTAAAAGTATTTCTTTGATTTATTTCAATTTGTTTTAAATTAGAGAAAATATTTTTTTTAATCTAGTATTTTTGAAGTTGAGTAAGGAAGAATATATTATTAACTTACATTTTGTGAAAATTTTATTTTTTATGGTTATTTATTAAATTTATTACTTCAAAATCTAATATTTATATGTCACGTTCCGACCCAACGGACACGTGAGAAATAATAATATTTTTTTTTTTACTCTGAAGCATGCATAAATCATATTCCAAACACGTGACACCTACACATGTTGCTAGATCCCTACGGATCCTAGGATTTATTGGACCCTTTATTTGATCAAACTGAATTATCAGCTGCCCACGTACTCCAATGGAGATCAGATCCTGCGTAGTTTTTAATTCATTTATTTCATGGCACTAACCCCATGCTATTCATGATGTCACATCAAGACATTCTAATTACCCTATCGTGGGCCTCATCAATAGAATATATCTCATCTATCTCGGGTTTATACCAACCATGGGAACATCGTCAACCATAGGGGTCAATGTTACACATGGGATAAACCTCAACTATGGGACATATACCCGAACATAAATACATCCCTCCTTGGGTCAATACTCTAAATATGGGTCCAATCCTCTATAGAATCAATGCCCTCCGTGGGAATATCTATCCATAGTATGCAATACTCATCTATGGTCACAAATCCCTCAATGAGAATAACCATTCATGGGAAAATAATATCTATCTATAGAACCGTCAAGTCTACCTTGAGACCAATACGACTACCATGGGACCACTATATCTATCATGGGGTCAATATGCTCACCATATAATCAATATCTAGGCATGAATCCAATATGTCTACCATGGAGACAACATCCATGTGATTCATCATCCATCCTTAGTAACTCTCCATCAGTGAGTATCATCTATCCATGCGTAATAACCATCTATGAATATAATCACTCCATGGGTATCATCCATGGACATAACTGATACATTTTTAGAGCCAATATGTCTATCATAGGACCAACAAGTCTAACATAAGACCAATACGTCTATTATGGGACCAATATGTCCACCATAATACCAATACATCTACCATGGGACCAACATGTCTAACATAAGTCCAATACGTCTACTATGAGACCAACATGTCTACCATAATACAAATATGTCTACCATGGGATGATTATGTCTAACATAAGACCAATACGCCTATTATGAGGCCAACATGTCTACCATAAGACCAACATCCGAGCATGAATCCAAACCACCATGGGAACCATCATCATGGATATACACATCCATCCCTAGTAACACTCGTGAGTATCATCTATCCATGGGTAATAACTATCCATGAATATAATCCCTCCATAGGTATAATTCATCCATGGGCATAACTAATCCAGGGGCACATCATCTACCATGAGATCTTCTATCTGTAGGAACAACACTCGAATGAATAACTATGTGACTGTGGCAACAATATCAAATCATAAATATACTACGACTCCAAGCAAGACTTATGGCCCATGACTTACTAAGCGGGAGACCCACGGCTAGTGTGATCAAGGCAACTTCGCCCTACATCCATTCACCTCATGGGTGATTCAGTCAAGCTCTAAGGCGGTCGGACTGCGTCGAACGAAGCTAGCACCTACCCCCATGGGGTAAAATAGTATTTAGCTTTGCATATCAACGTACATTAAGTGTGCTAAGTAGTTGTGAGAGCGCCCTCCAGTGCATAGCATGTGAGGGACTTACTCCTCGACGGCAACCCTACGGAACCAAGTCTCCGTAACCGACCTCCACCATCCCGAATACCTCTTTAGAACGGTTAGTCAACCATCATAATCACGTGAGGCACGTACCCATACCACGTCTCAATATCAAGTGACCAAGTCAGGTATACATCTCAATGCCACAGTCTCCGTATGTTCATATAGAGGCTCCCACTGTCTCACAGCTACTCTAGGCCTTACTCATGGAATCTATATACTTATCTCATAATTTTAACTATACAAATGTGAGACACAATGATCTACTGATCGGACAATTTTCTTTTTCAACAGACTAAGGCGTAACGTTATCAATATTACGTGAGGGATATACCCATACCACGTCTCAATATAATCAAGTGACCTAGTCACATATTTCTCAGTACCAAAGTCATCATTTGTCCATCTTAAGAATTTTCACAGTTCTCTAGCCACTCTAGGCTTTACTCGAGTACCAAACATATATGTCTCATCATATCGGGACTCCCAAGGCATCATAGCCTCTTTGGGCCACTTTCAAGGGATTTAACATCTAGCATTAAGGTCTAATTAGGGAAGGTATATCCCACCAATCCTTTTCTACCTTTCATATTTACTCAATATCTTACATTATCCTTAATATAAATGGATGACGCAATGCACCTTTTGATCGAGCTGAGCCACAATGCTCTTAATTGCCTACGTATAACATAGTAGATCAGATCAATCGTAGTTCATTATTTTCATATTTGGATTTATATTGGGGAGTGGTCATAGTTTTACTTTGGAGAAATAAAAAAAGGTTTTCTTAGCATTTACATTGCATTCCATGCATTCTCAATCATGTTAGCCCATCCCCATTTTAGCATAAGTCAACCCCATTGGGTTTTAAGATACTTGACCTTAACTTACCCATATTACTTAGTCTAACCCTTTACCAAGTTTCTCTTCAAATCATGGAAAGTTGTTCTACACATGGTTAGGTCAATCCACCATAACCATTATCAACATAGGTATTCACTAGTGATGTGCACATTATCAATTAATCCAAACATGACATTAAAACACATTCATCAGGCTTATTATATGAGTTACCCATCTAAGAATTCACAATCATAAGAATTCATTTGATACATACATTACTTATAATCATACACAAGTATGAGAAGTTTTCAAGGCCCTAGATTACACATCTTGGGCAATCTTGATTTATCATACATTCTATCATACTTTAACACATCACAATTATAGTAAACATCTAATCATAGAGAACTTGGGAAAACTCATACATATGTATCTGATACAATATATTCACATCAATCACACATAGACATAAAGAGGTCAAACCATAACCTTACCCAATTATGCATTACAATGTGCAATAGGAAACATTCTCTCAAACATTTTCTCACACACCTTGTGAGCATGAAATTTTACAAATATTCTCAATGCTCTAAGTGTATGACATTCTCCAATTTTACCCAATGTTATAAAACTTGAATCTTATCGAAATTGGTCAAAGGGTGTGAATCGTAAATCGAAAATCGTTAAAAAAAAATTCATATATCTTCTTATTCCCATTACCATTTTGTTGACCTGGGCCATTACATTCCACCCCCTTTAAAAGAATTTCGTCTTCAAAATTCAATCATTCTAGGGCTACGGGCAAGGTCTCAACACTCACAAGTCTCGTAGAGCTTCGCCCAAAGGATCCTCTAAAGGTAACTACTGATCACAAATCACTCTGCACTCGACTATTAAGCCATCAACAGGCTCACATCACATGTGGACAATGCAATTTGCCTACATAATGGCTCTCATATTGCAGCTCAACACGTGGCAAACAAATCTTCATAACTCATTTGGCCATGCTGATTACAATATACATCAATCGTAGACAATACGGGACGACTCATCACTCAAATAAATGACCCTCTCATGTGGTTCACACGTGAAGTAGTGTCACATCACACTGAGATCAACATCTCGAAACAAAACAAACATCCTCAAGTGGCTACATGATCCCACAACTCAACATAGGGTATACAAAATTTGGGTACATCACATCATGGTACTCTACCGAACTAAGAGTCTCACAGACCTCCAAACAACAACATCGAAGAGTTCGAGATACCCATATCTAATCTCAAACATGAGAGATCACTAACTCCTGGCGCTCTACAATCAATAATCTGGAGATTAATACTTCTTTAACAAATCACATCACGACCATACACTAAATCGTGCTTACCAACAACAGTGGTCAGAAAACTCCAAAAGTGTGCATGGCTTCACGGGTACTCATACAACCCAAGCCACCTTCGCGGCACATGGAGTCTTTATCACTACTAAGCACATCTCAACTGTGTACAAAAGTGATCCTAGGGCTTATCTTGGGCAAGTATGAACTCTAACTTGTCACTGACTCACTATAAACAATTACCAACATCAAATGCACACAAGCTCATGGGCTCAAAAATCACATACAGATGTAGCCTACGCAAAACGGCCCAACACGTATCCAACGTGGACAAAGCTATATTGCTCAACACAGAAATGTAGAAAATGCTACAATATACTCATAGGTGTCCATCCATGGAAGGGGTCTAATCCGTCAAACGGCCAATTGCACGTTATTTGCCCCACTACAATCGCGACAAAATTTACCATTAAAGCAAAATCTCAACTATATCTACTTGTACCATATGGTTATATATGAAATGGGATATAAGAAAGGCTATGCAAATCATGATACCATCTCATAACAAGGATAGTCTAACCCCTTCAAAACTTTTAACACCAACTCTCTACTCAAATCCATAGATATTTCTCTTTCCCACGTAAACATCGCTTCCAAGATCTATTCCACCCAAGAATATGTCAATAAAAATACCAAGGAACGTGGAAGAACGAAATGATTACTTTTGGGGAGAGAAAATCGGAGAGAGAGGAAGCTTGAGATGAATCTATCTCTGTTCTCCTGCTTATAAATGCCCAACACGAGGCTAGGAGAGGAAAAAGTCACTAACATGAGGGTATACTCATCATTAAAAGATATCACACATCAATCTCCTACTACACTAGGGAGTTCCAATGGGGAATGTATTATACTCATATCCTCTCTATACATTTGACAACCACTCCACTCTAGTGTTAAAATATCCAAATGCTCAATCTACACATCCTCTTATTCACTTCAAAGTTGACCGACCCTGAGTCCAACTTGAATTTGTGATGTTGATGGAATGCCATGGTAGATATAATGAGCGATTTGATCAAATAAACGCTAGATTTCTAATAAAATAGCATGCATAGCAATTTCCACATATACTCACAAGTATTATTCCATACTGGGGTTGACATTAGGAGAAAGGCTTCAATTGCCTTGGGAATTTCATCTATGGCATGGCTTTTGCATTTCATAATGCTCCTTGCCATTCATATCCATGTCAACCGATTCCCATACAACAAAGCTTCCCTCATTCACGGATTTCTCTCTCTAACACAAACCCACAAATTGACATACTCACGAAGGAAAACCCTCTCTGCTTTTCTAGAGACAAGCAAAGAGGTTTCTTACTACAAATAGACTTTCACTAAACCCAAAAACGTAAATAGAAAGAGAAACAAAGAGGAAAGAAGATAAAGAAGGAAAGTCCAAAACACAAGGCAATTTCCAGATCTAAATCCGAAAATCTCTTCTGCTAATCAAGCCAAATCCTAACAAGTAAACCTCTCAATCCACACACACCGAATGAAAAAATGTATTTTGATCATGCTGGTCACCCGAAACAGTACTCCTTCGAGACTACAGAAGTTTGTAATCCCGCGGACTACCAAATCAAGAGGAGAAACAGAGGCAAAAAGACCTTTTGTCCTTTCTTTCAAACATACTCCCCATCCCTACTTTTATGTTTTCTTCCAAAAGAAACCAAGACCGACTCCAAACCCTTTATCTCTTCAAACAAAAACACCTGAGAGATGAATGAATGGGATTGTAGGCAAAAAGTATGCAAAGGCAACGCATCTAGCAAGCTGCGACATCGCACAGGCAGCAAATCAAGATAGAGAGAGAAACTAACGACGGCTTGGAGTTGCAAGCAATGGGGTCCAAGAGAAGAAAGATCGATGGGAAGAAATCCGAGCAACAGGTGGGTTTTCCTTCTTCTTCTACTTCTTCTCCAAATCGACCCAATCGAAACACCCAAATTGGAACTCTCAAAGCCCAAATCGAACGGCCTAAGCTCTTGAAGCCATTTGTTGAGATTTTTAATCCCCCAACCTAAACACAGCGGAAGCAAACCAACAATCACACAAACAAATGAATCATCAGAGACAAGATTTGACGTGGTTCGTCCTAAGTCCACCAAAACCGAATCAACTAATCAAATGTTTACAAATCTTCTCTCACTCACAGATTTCTCTCTAATATAAAACCACAAATTGGCATACTCACGAGGAAACCCTCTCTTCTTTTATAGCGGCAAGTAGAGAGGTTTCTTAATACAAATAGACTTTCCCTAAACTCAAAAATGAAAATAGAAATAGAAACAAAGAGGAAAGAAGATAAAGAAGGAAATTCCTAAACACAAACCAATTTCCAGATCTAAATCCGAAAATCTCTTGTGTAAATCAATCCAAATCCTAACATGTAAACCTCTCAATCCACGCACACAAAATAAAAAGGATAATGTGATTCTGCGGTCACCTGAAACAGTACTCCTTCGAGACTACACAACTTTGTAATCCAGCAGACTACCAAATCAAGATGAGAGACAAAAACAGAAAGACATTTTGTCCGTTCTTTCAAACACACACCCCATTCCTGCTTTTATCTTTTCTTCCAAAAGAAACCTAGACCGATTCCAAACCCTTTCTCTTTTCAAACAAAAACACCTGAGATAGGAACGAATGGCAGGCAACAAGGATGCAGAGGCAGCGCATCCAGCAAGCTACAACGGCACACAAGCAGAGAATGAAAGTAGAGAGAGAAACTAACGACGGCTTGGAGTTACAAGCGATGGGGTCCAAAGAGAAAAAAGATTGATGGGAAGAAATCAGAGCAACAAGTGGGTTTTTCCTTCTTCTTCTTCTTCTCCAAATCATGCCCAATCGAAACACCCAAATGGGAACTCACAAAGCCCAAATCGAACAACCTAAGCTCTTAATTTCATTTGTTGAGATTTTTAATCCCCCAATCCAAACACAGAGGAAGCAAACCAACAACCACACAAACAAATCAATCAAAAGAGACAAAATTTAACGTGGATCTACCTAAGCCTACATTCACCAAAATCGAATCACTAAATCAAAGGTTTACAAAGCTTCTCTCACTCACGGATTTCTCTCTCTAACACAAACCCACAAATTGACATACTCACGAAGGAAACCCTCTCTGTTTTTCTAGAGACAAACAGAGAGGTTTATTACTATGAAAAGACTTTATCTAAACCCAAAAAAGTAAATAGAAAAAGAAACAAAGAGGAAAGAAGATAAAGAAGGAAAATCCCAAACACAAGGCAATTTCCAAATCTAAATCCGAAAATCTCTTCTGCTAATCAAGCCAAATCCTAACATGTAAACCTCTCAATCCACACACACCGAATCAAAAAGGTATTTTGATCATGCTGGTCACCCGAAACAGTACTCCTTCGAGACTACAGAAGTTTGTAATCCCACAAACTACCAAATCAAGAGGAGAGACAAAGACAAAAGGACCTTTTGTCCTTTCTTTTAAACACACTCCCCATCCTTGCTTTTATCTTTTCTTCCAAAAGAAACCAAGACCGATTCCAAACCCGTTCTCTTTTCAAACAAAAACGCCTGAGAGAGGAATGAATGGGATTGCAGGCAACAAGGATGCAGAGGCAGCGCAACCAACAAGATGCGACGGCACATACGCAGCGAATCAAGATAGAGATAGAAACTAACGACGGCTTGGAGTTGCAAGCGATGGGTCGAGAGAGAAGAAAGATCGATGGGAAGAAATCAGAAGCAGCAGGTGGGTTTTTCTTTATTCTTCTCCTTCTCCAAATCAGACCCAATCGAAACACCCAAATTGGAACTCACAAAGCCCAAATCGAACAACCTAGTCTCTTGATGGCATTTGTTGAGATTTTTAATCCCCCAATCCAAACACAGCAGAAAGCAAATCAACAATCACATAAACAATTTAATCACAAGAGACAAAATTTAACGTGGATCGGCCTAAGCCTACATCCACCAAAATCGAATCACTAAATCAAAGGTTTACAAAGCTTCTCTCACTGACAGATTTCTCTCTCTAACACAAACCCACAAATTGAAATACTCACGAAGGAAACCTTCTCTGCTTTTCTAGAGACAAGCAAAGAGGCTCTTACTACAAATAGACTTTCACTAAACCCAAAAACGTAAATAGAAAGAGAAACAAAGAGGAAAGAAGATAAAGAAGGAAAGTCCCAAAACAAGGCAATTTCCAGATCTGAATCCGAAAATCTCTTGTACAAATCAAGCGAAATCCTAACATGTAAACCTCTCAATCCACACACACTGAATAAAAAGGGTATTTTGATCCTACGGGTCACCCGAAAGAGTACTCCTTTGAGACTACACAAGTTTGTAATCCCGTGGACTACCAAATCAAGAGGAGAGACAGACAAAAAGACATTTTGTCATTTCTTTGAAACACACACCCCATCCCTGCTTTTATCTTTTCTTCCAAAAGAAACCAATACCGATTCCAAACTCTTTCTCTTTTCAAACAAAAACGCCTGAGAGAGGAACGAATGGGATTGCAGGCAACAAAGATGCAAAAGGCATCGCAACCAACAAGATGCGATGGCACACAGGCAGCGAATCAAGATAGAGATAGAAACTAACGACGACTTGGAGTTGCAAGCGATGGCGTCGAGAGAGAAGAAAGATCGATGGGAAGAAATCCTAGCAGCAAGTGGGTTTTCTTTCTTCTTCTTTTTCTCCAAATTAGATTCAATCGAAATAGCCAAATTGGAACTCACAAAGCCCAAATCGAACGATCGGACCTCTTGATGCCATTTGTTGAGCTTTTTAATCCCCAATCCAAACATAGCGGAAGCAAACCAACAAACACAAAAAAATCAATCACAAGAGACAAGATTTAACATGGATCGGCCTAAGCCTACATCCACCAAAACCGGATCACTAAATCAAAGGTTTATAAAGCTTCTCTTACTCACAGATTTCTCTTTCTAACGTAAGCCCATAAATTGACATACTCACGAAGGAAACCCTCTCTGCTTTTCTAGAGACAAGCAGAGAGGTTTATTACTATGAAAAGACTTTATCTAATCCCAAAAAAGTAAATAGAAAAAGAAACAAAGAGGAAAGAAGATAAAGAATGAACGACCCAAACACAAGCCAATTTCCAAATCTAAATCCGAAAATCTCTTGGGCAAATCAAGCCAAATCCTAACATGAAAACCTCTCAATCCACACACATTGAATAAAAAAGGTATTTTGATTATGCAGGTCACCCGAAACAGTACTCCTTCGAGGCTACACAAGTTTGTAATCCAGCAGACTAACAAATCAATAGGAGAGACAAAGACAAAAAGACCTTTTGTCCTTTCTTTCAAACACACTCCCCATCCCTACTTTTATCTTTTCTTCCAAAAGAAACCAAGTCCGATTCCAAACCCTTTCTCTTTCAAACAAAAACACCTGAGAGAGGAAGGAATAGGATTGCAGGCAACAAGGATGCAGAGGTAGCGCATCCAGCAAGCTGCGACGGCGCACCGGCAGCTAATCAAGAGAGAGAGAGAAACTAACGATAGCTTGGAGTTGCAAGCGATGGGGTCTAGAGAGAAGCAAGATCGATGGGAAGAAATCCGAGCAGTAGGTCGGTTTTTTTTTCCTTCTTCTCCAAATCAGACCCAATCGAAACAGCCAAATTGGAACTCACAAAGCCCAAATCGAACGACTAAAGCTCTTGATGCCATTTGTTGAGATTTTTAATCCCCCAATCCAAACATAGCGGAAGCAAACTAACAATCACACAAACAAATCAATCACGAGAGACAAGATTTAAAGTGGATCGGCCTAAGCCTAAATCCACTAAAATCGAATCAGTAAATCAAAGGTTTACAAAGCTTCTCTCATTCACTAATTTCTCTCTCTAACACAAACCCAAAAATTGACATACTCAAGAAGGAAACCCTCTAAGGTTTTCTGGAGACAAATAGAGAGGTTTCTTACTACAAATAGACTTTCCCTAAACCCAAAAACGTAAATAGAAAGAGAAACAAAGAGGAAAGAAGATAAAGAAGGAAAGTCCCAAACACAAGGCAATTTCCAGATCTAAATCTGAAAATCTCTTGTGGAAATCAAGCCAAATCCTAACATGTAAACCTCTCAATCCACACACACCGAATAAAATAGGTATTTTGATCTTACGGGTCACCCGAAATAGTACTCCTTTGAGACTACACAAGTTTGTAATCCCGCGGACTACCAAATCAAGAGGAGAGACAAAGACAAAAAAACCTTTTGTCCTTGCTTTCAAACAGACACCCCATCCCTGTTTTTATGTTTTCTTCCAAAAGAAACCAAGACCGATTCCAAACCCTTTCTCTTTTCAAACAAAAATGCCTGAGAAAGGAACGAATGGGATTGCAAGCAACAAGGATGCAGATGCAGCACATCCAGGAAGTTGCGACGACGCACAGGTAGGGAATCAAGATTGAGAGAGAAACTAACAACGTCTTGGAGTTGCAAGCGATGGGGTCTAGAGAGAAGAAAGATTGAGGGGAAGAAATCCGAGCAGCAGGTGGGTTTTCCTTCTTCCTCTTCTTCTTCTCCAAATCAAACCCAATTAAAACACCCAAATTGGAACTCACAAAGCCCAAATCGAACGGCCTAAGCTCTTGATGCCATTTGTTGAGATTTTTAATCCCCAACCTGAACACAGCGGAAGCAAACCAACAATCACACAAACAAATCAATCACAAGAGACAACATTTAACGTAGTTCATCCAAAGCCTACATCCACCAAAACCGAATCACTAAATCACAGGTTTACAAAGCTTCTCTCACTCACAGGATTCTCTCTCTAACATAAACCCACAAATTGACATACTCACGAAGGAAACCCTCTCTGCTTTTATAGAGACAAGCAGAGAGGTTTCTTACTACAAATAGACTTTCCCTAAACTGAAAAACGAAAATAGAAATAGAAACAAAGAGGAAAGAAGATAAAGAAGGAAATTCCCAAACACAAGCCAATTTCCAGATCTAAATCCGAAAATCTCTTGTGCAAATCAATCCAAATCCTAACAAGTAAACCTCTACATCCACGTACACCGAATAAAAAAGGTATTATGATCCTGCGATCACCTGAAACAGTACTCTTTCGAGACTACACAACTTTGTAATCCAACAGACTACCAAATCAAGAGGAGAGGACAAAAACAAAAAGACATTTTGTCCTTTCATTCAAAAACATACCCCATCCCTGCTTTTATCTTTTCTTCCAAAAGAAACCAAGACCGATTCCAAAACCTTTCTCTTTTCAAACAAAAACACTTGAGAGAGGAACGAATGGGATTGTAGGCTATAAGGATGCAGAGGCAGCTCATCCAGCAAGCTACGACGGCGCACAAGCAGAGAATGAATGTAGAGAGAGAAACTAACGACGGCTTGGAGTTACAAGCGATGGGGTCCAAAGAGAAAAAAGATTGATGGGAAGAAATCAGAGCAACAAGTGGGTTTTTCCTTCTTCTTCTTCTTCTCCAAATCATACCCAATCGAAACACCCAAATGGGAACTCACAAAGCCCAAATCGAACAACCTAAGCTCTTAATTTCATTTGTTGAGATTTTTAATCCCCCAATCCAAACACAGTGGAAGCAAACCAACTATCACACAAACAAATCAATCACAAGAGACAAGATTTAACGTGGATTGGCCTAACCCTACATCCACCAAAATCGAATCAGTAAATCAAAGGTTTGCAAAGCTTCTCTCACTCACGGATTTCTCTCTCTAACACAAACCAAAAAATGGACTTACTCACGAAGGAAACCCTCTCTGCTTTTCTAGAGACAAGCAGAGAGGTTTCATACTTCAAATAGACTTTCCCTAAACCCAAAAACGTAAATAGAAAGAGAAACAAAGAGGAATGAAATAAATAAGGAAAGTCCCAAACCAAGTCAATTTCCAAATCTAAATCTGAAAATCTCTTGTGCAAATCAGGCCAAATCCTAATATGTAAACCTCTCAATCCACACACACCGAATAAAAAAGGTATTTTGATCATGTGGGTCACCCGAAAAAGTACTCCTTCGAGACTACACAAGTTTGTAATCCCACAGACTACCAAATCAAGAGGAGAGACAAAGACAAAAAGTCCTTTTGTCCTTTCTATCAAACACACTCCTCATCCCTGCTTTTATCTTTTCTTCCAAAAGAAACCAAGGCCGATTCCAAATCATTTCTCTTTTAAAACAAAAACGCCGGAGAAGAACGAATGGGATTGGAGGCAACAAGGTTGCAGATGCAGCACATCCAGCAAGCTGCAACGGCGCACAGGCAGCAAATCAAGATAGAGAGAGAAACTAACGACGGCTTGGAGTTGCAAGCGATAGGGTCGAGAGAGAGAAGAAAGATCGATGGGAAGAAATCCGAGCAACAGGTGGGTTTTCCTTCTTCTTCTTCTCCAAAACAGACCCAATCGAAACTCTCAAATTGGAACGCACAATGCCCAAATCGAACAACCTAAGCTCTTGATGCCATTTGTTGAGATTTTTAATCCCCAACCTGAACACAGCGGAAGCAGACCAACAATCACACAAACAAATCAATCACAAGAGACAACATTTAACGTTGTTCGTCCAAAGCCTACATCCACCAAAACCGAATCACTAAATCACAGGTTTACAAAGCTTCTCTCACTCACGGACTCTCTCTCTAACAGAAACCCACAAATTGACATACTCACGAAGGAAACCCTCTCTGCTTTTATAGAGACAAGCAGAGAGGTTTCTTACTACAAATAGACTTTCCCTAAGCCCAAAAACGAAAATAGAAAGAGAAACAAGGAGGAAAGAATATAAAGAAGGAAAGTCCAAAACACAAGCCAATTTCTAGATCTAAATCCGAAAATCTCTTTTGCAAATCAAGCCAAATCTGACATGTAAACATCTCAATCCACACACACTGAATAAGTTCCACGTAGATTGAGCCTTAGAGTTGAGCGTGAATCAAACACAAGACACCCGCTTCCTAAGACGGGTTCTAGGACATCAAACCAACCCTTCAAATTTCTGGTTCTCAATTTTGAGACAATGCAATGTGATAAATAACTTTATGATGTATCGAGGGAACGCCAAATCAGGCTTAAATTTTTTTTAAGTTATTATCATAAACAGGATTTTCTTTAAAAAAATACTCTTTGCGAGAGTCATCTAGAACACTTAGCAGAATCTGATCAGATCAGGGTTGGTTCAGCTCTACGTAGTAACAAATCTTTTCATGGGCCAAATTAACTCAACCTAAATTTTAATTTACTCAATCTGATTTGACCGTGATCCACATTTTATACAAAATAGATAAAAATGAAAAAATTTAAATAAAAAATATTTTAATTGAAAATAAAGATAGGTGGGCAGCTTTCCTTCCATTGTTAGTATTGAGCTTTGAGAAATGAAAGTCATGGATCTTTGAACTTAGGAATGGGATTTATATATATTTTTAAATAAGGATGGGTTAGATCGGATTCAAGACTCCTCGACTCAAACTGAACCAGGTTTTTGAGCTGAGTGGAATTAAAGATTTTTAAAGAAACAATTGATTCATATCTAAAATTTTCAATAAACTTTTTTCTTTGAATTATAGTGAGGTGTTTTCATTTTTCATTGGAAGTATGATTAATCTTCTCGGATGGACAAAATCACCAACAAGTCGTGTGTATCAGATAAATTCAAGAGACTCAAACCTAAGAACTCTTATCTAATCCTAAAAGCACTCGATGTCAACTCTAGATAAATTCAAAAGAGTTAAAATCGAGACCTTGATCTAATCTAAAAAACTCTCGATCTCAACTCTAGTGACGTGTGGCTCAGGTAGCTTCACTCAGTCTAGCTTTAGTGATGCTCCGAGTTTAGGGTCCCTAAGGAAGGAGAAGTGAAACTCTATCATTGTACTTTTTATTGAAATACATATTTGAACTTTTAAACGTCTTTTTTTTGGTACATTTTATCATTTTAGCTCATGTTATGCCATTGTTAGCATCATATGTAAAATTTGAAGAAGTTCAGCTTGTGTATCATGGATTTTTAGGATGGACAATTCAAGGCAGTGATAGGTGCGAGCAGCGGATGAATGATTATTGCGGGGACTACAGAGGTGTTCTTGAATTACTTGGGCCAAAAAAATGGATCCTTTTTCTTCTATTATGGCTTCAAGGTCTTATCATAAGGTATGAAACAAACCCACTTATTAATCCTATCACTTTGTGCCAAAAACATGATAAGAGTATGACAATAGTTGACGAAGGATCGATGTATACTGACAGATCGATCGGAAAAAGAAAGGGTTCCCCGGTCTTCACTGAGACTAGAAAGGAGGAGAAGAAGAAATAGAGAAGATAAACTCACAATATTTACATGGTTTGATAGTGAATTTTTATATAGGATTAGATGAGAGCAATTTCATTATCTCCGACAATATAGTTAATAAAATCCTCTCTTTCTTGTACATTCTGTTTAATCTTAAATATGAAATGCATGGTAAACTTATCTAACTTTTGACTTTTGGGGCCTAAAATGGGTTTCTTTGTATTCTTTTTTAATGAAAATGGTCAAGCTAAGATCTTAACCGTATTACCCTAACAAGCTCATACTAAATTCAGGTTGCTACTTTTTAGCTCAATTCCTATTTTGACTCTCTTCTAACTCATCCATAACCCAACCCAACTTTAATTAGGTCCAACCAATTCAAATGGATTAAGTTCACTCACAGGTCAATCCACGTAAGAAAGTTTGGTCTAACCAATTTGTTGGTTTGTTTCAAGCGAACAAACATCTATAAAAATATGTCTCTGTCACTAAAACATAATCTCTCTAAAGTGTTAAATCTCAAAAGTTCATTAAATAAATATTTAGAAATAAGATATATAAGTATACAATCTAGGTAATACGGGTGGGTTGGGTTAAGTAAAGCTTGACCTAAGCTTGTCCAAATTAAAAATAGGTTAAGTTTTTCACTTGAATTGAGCCCTCATATTTTAAATGGATTGGTTTAGCCCACCCATATTTTGAAGTTGAGTTTGAGCTGAGCTTTAATCCAAGTTGCACCTTTCTATAAAAGTTATATTTGTACACAACTTCTGAGTCTTCATATGTGCTCGAGTAAGGCCAGATTGAAGTTGTGCCCATACTTCCAAAAGTTGGTCTCTCATTCCACATTGTTGGGAATGAAGAGAATAATGGATATGATTCAACTTAACTAAATAGCATCAAAATTCTATGGGTTCAAAGAATAAGATTACTAACATAGCATTAACATGAGAATAGACATTATAAAACTTATTCCATTCTCTTTATTCAAAAATTTAGTTTAGTAGAATTTATTGAAAATGGCCATCTATAGAACATCGTCTTTTCGCTATTCCGACAGTAACAAGTGAAAAGAAAAAATGAAAGAATGAACATTAGTTGAATAACGATTCTATCGTGTCAACCATGTTGTCTAATCTAACAAAATTTATTCTTAAACTAGAACCATATCAACGTTATTCACCATTCAATTATCCTTTTGATAGTACTTACCAAAGATGGACAAAATCATTGCCTGATTGAATTTATGACTTTCTTTTCGCAGCTGATAAAAAGGTTAGGTTTGAAAATTGAACAGCAGTAACTGGAGACCAATTGAAGTTCCTTACAGGATGAGGGAGGCCCTACAGAAGAAGGGCCATGTCCTCCAAAGCCATTATGATGGCACCATTTGCCAGTTCGTAGTTCACAATTTGGAGAATTCAAAAGCAGCTACTAATGTTACCTATGGCGAACTCACTGCTGTGAGTGACCCAAGAAAAGGTGGTTTCCCAGCTGGATTTTAAGGAAGGTAGCTCTTCAATTAAATTCTAAATATTATTATTTTAGATAATTTTAATAGTCTACCTCTCCTTCTTATTTATCTGTTGCATATCTTCTCTTTTTTATTTAGTTAAACTATGATAAGTCATTAGAATATAAAGTACTACGACATATTATAGAATGAAATAGCATAAACACAAGTTGTCACTCCAAGAGAAAAGATCCATTGAGGAACTTGGAGGATATGATATCTTGATTTGACTCTTATTTCTTACTAAAAAAAATTTATTCATCCATTGCGGGGCATAATTTTTTCCTTTCACATAATTTGAAGGTCAGAAAGTTTATGCTCAAATAATGTTAGTGTGAAATTTAACACAGAAATTATTGTGTCTTCCTCAATGTGGGAAGATGCTTCTGTACACATGTATATAAAGAGAATTCTATACTGAATGGCATTCTACTGTTAAACAAAGAATTAGTAACTGATAGAATGAAAAAAAAAATATTCTACTGTTACGCAAAGTAGATAATTGCCAAGACACCATAAATGTAATACTCTCCCTCAAGGTGGAGCGTGTATGGAAATAATGCCCTATCTTGCCTATCAAAGTATGAAATAAATCCTTGCGCAATGGTTTGGTGAAGCGATCAGCAAGTTGAGTAGTAGAAGGAATGTGTCGAGGGACAATGAGCTTGGACTAGATCCTTTCACAAACAAAATGACAATCTGGCTCGATATGTTTGGTGCGTTCATGAAAAATTAGATTGTTGGCAATATGTAATGTAGCTTGATTGTCACAAAACAGTGGGATAGCCGAACAGTGAGAAATACCAAGATCGTAGAGCAATTGTGTCAACCACTGTAATTCTCATGTTAAATTAGCCATGGCACGGTATTCGGCCTTGGTAGAGGAGCGAGAAACCGTAGGTTGTTTCTAGGGTCTTCCAAGAAATGGGACTGGAACCAAGAAATGTGCAGTACCCAGTGGTAGAACGTCTAGTGACAGGACAACCAGCCAATCAGAATCACAGTAGCCGCACAGGTGAAGGCTGCTAGAAGATGAGAGAAGAATCCATTTGCCAACAGAACTCTTTTAAGTATCGTAGCACACGATGTGCTGCATCCAGATGAACACTGCAAGGAGCGTGCATGAATTGATTTAAAACATTAACTGAATAATTAATGTCTGGTCGTGTGACGGTAAGGTAGATAAGATGGTCCACTAACCGATGATAGAAAGTGGGATCAGGGTAAGGTTCCATCATCAGGAGATAAACGTAAATGTTGCTCCATAGGAAAATTAGAGATGCGCCTGCCAATGAAGCTAGTATCCTTGAGAATATCCAGGGTGTATTTCCGTTGGGAAAGGAAAAGACCTTTCTGATAACGAGCCACTTCGATGGCAAGAAAATATTCAAGTGTTGCAATGGCCTAGGTCAACAAAATGGTTATGGGAATAAGATAATATATGAATCGTACGATTTTACAATTTTCGATTCACGATTCACACTCTTAGACCAATTTCGATATGATTCGAGTTTGAAAACATTGGGTAAAATTGGAGAATGCCATACACTTAGAGCATTGAGAAGATTTGTAAAATACCATGGTGTGTGATAATATGTTTGAGTGAATGTCGCCTTGTGCACATTCCAATGCATAGTTGGGTAAAGTTATGGTTTGACCTCCTCTTGCCTACGTGTGATTGATGTAACGCTCTTCCCTCTAACCACCCTCATCAAAGTAAAATAAGATGAATGTTTAGCGGAGAGGGATGCGAGCGTCACAGAGCGAGTCAAATTTGAGTCCTAAGACACGACCCTTGACTAGCCCACTAGTGTGTGTAGGGACTAAAGTCCATGAGATGTTCTACACACACTAAAATATCCTGCGGAATTTTAAAACATTTATTCCAATGCATGAATAACAATATACATCTTAAAGCAAAATAAGGAATTCCAAATTGATATATGAGTCAAATACAAAACTTAAATACATAAATTCCAAATCATAAATATTACATTCCCCAACAATATACCTTTTTACATTATTACATGATTCTCATACTTTCAACAATACAAAATGGAATTCAAGATGTCTAGTCTTTTCTCCCATATCCATCGAGTTCACATCTACCCACCTTTTGGTCCGATCTCGTCTACACCTAGTAAACCTGCGTACAAATCTGAGAGAGAGGGGGGGGGGGGGGGGAGAGATGATTTATGGGCTTAGTCAACATGCCCCGTAGGAATTCCGATCATAGATATGCACTATGCATCATTATAGTAAAGTATATGTACTTTTATTTACATACTTAGGAAAATCACAAGTTCTAGTCCCTATACGTTCTCAAATTCCAAACATATATTATTATGATACAGTTCTCAAAGGCCATTTCCAATCATTTCGTAAATCCCTCTTTTAAGTCATACTTAAGAGTGTCTCTTAAACATCATCATAGAAAGCTTATACTTTGAAAAATGAAACACATATTTCAAATCCCCATTTATATCATTATAAATATCCCACCTCATATTACGAAATCTCATTGTACATAAATAATTTGTATTTCATTTATAGAAAATCTCATAACCATTTAACCATAAAACATTTTATATTCCATACTATTCTTAATACAAACCCCAAAACATTATGAACAAATACTTAACATTTGTCTTCATACGTCATTATTCCATGAACTCTTTTAAATTTATCGATCATGTTTCGTATACCATAGAAGAACCATATCTACCTTACCATACACATCTCCTACTTTCTCAACTTATATTACATCACCCCTTCCCTCCTTAATCATCTTACCACTCACTAGATTCCACATACAACTTCCTTATTGTATTTCTCATTTCACATACGTAATAGATGTCACATGTATTCTATCATAATTCATATCATGCTCATACTCAAATCATATCTACCCTGTCATAGAAGTTACACGTTCATAATCCATTCATTCTTATTTCTATTCCTTCTCTTGTATAGCCAACAATTTAACCGGCATAACGGTGGATTGTTGCCTCCAATACTTTCGTTTACATATCCAACAACTTAACCAGCGTACCGGTGGAGTGTTGCCTCCAAGACTCTTAGTTACATACCTAACAATTTAACCGGCATACCGGTGGAGTGTTGCCTCCAAGACTTGCATTGCATATACAATATAAGGTTGTACTCAAGTCACCAACCTCTATCTCTTTCATTGCGAACCCAAGTTCTCATCATACTTTATTTACCTCTCCGAGATATTCTAAGTATCACAATACCCAGCTCAACCTATTTAAACCTCATCATGCGTGATCTACATTTCCAAGATATCCTAAACATCATATAATTTATAACAATCCCTTTGCATTTATTTTCATAATGCATATTTCAACGTATCAATTTATGGAATCATTTTCAATGATTATTATCATAAAATTCCATTTATTTCAATCATACTTATTTGTACATACGAAAATACTTTCCATGTATAGTATAAAACTTTCATGTTATACTAACATCCTATTCATTGGATGAAAAACAATTCATAACAACATTTTTCTATACTCATTTTCCAAATCATATTCATATCACTATAAAATATCATAATCTCGAAATCAATCTTAACTACTAATAAGAAAATCACAATGATATGATACAACACCCAAGTGCTTCAACAAAGTAGGAATACCTACTTGATTAGAGATAAGTCATCGGGGAGGACGAATCACGAAATGGCTTGTACGACTCCAAGTCACCTTCAAGTCCTTCGGTTATTTTCATATATCAATTCAGAATAAGTCACACGATTAGTTTATGTCCTTGTTTATCAGACCTAATACTTATCACCTTTATTAAGGCTGGTCATATAGACACCACATTTTTCTGCCAGGAGACACCTCTTTTCGTTTTTAGGTGTGAAATTAACAATTTGCCCTTCCGTATTTTGATAGTCCGATTGAAACTCCCATTAATTATCGTCCGATCGAATGATTCCATGTAAAATGGAATCGTCCGATCGAAGGCTGTGGAGAGAATGTACGATCGGACGATTCCAAAAATCGTCCGAACGAAATTGTGGAGAGGGATTTTCAAAAGTGATCGTTTCTCGACCGATTTTTACAAACAAGGTATCAAAATTCATCTACTCTAAATTTTATGAGCTCCGGGACTAATTTCAAGTGAAAAGTGTATAGTTTTGGACTTCAAAATCATACTCAAAAAATTAAAGAAAAATAGCATTCCTTCTTAATTCTTTGGGTACGATTTTTTAAGCCCAAAACTATACCCTTTTCACTTAAAATCAGTCTTAGAGTTCATAAAATTTAGAGTAGATGAATTTTGATACATTGTTTGTAAAAATAGGCTGAGAAACCGCCTCCATTAAAAACCCAAGCAAAACGCGCAAATGTTACAGTTGGCAGAGAGGTCGTTTCTCGACCGATTTTACAAACAATGTATCAACTGATTTTAAGTGAAAAATGTATAGTTTTGAGCTTAAAAAATCGTACCCAAAGAATTAAAAGGGAAAACCATTTTTCCTTAATTCATTGGGTATGATTTTCATTGGGTTGCTAAGTCTCCTCGTAACAACCGAGCCAAGTTCCGAGACTTCATACCTTCCGAGGTTCCTCAGAACATCATTCGTTCCCTCGGACTGTCCGAGCCTTCAACACTTGTCTCGGAACATCTGAGAAGGTTCCGATACCTGTCTTCCTCAAACAGTCACTTGCAGAAAACTGCGAATACTAAAGTGTGGGCCGAGTTTCTTGAACTCGAAAATCACATATGAGTGGGTCATTGGCCTTGATTCTTACTCCTAACCCCTTAGATTGATTCCTCATATAATTGATCACATTTTAGAGGCTTAATACTCATAATTTGATGAACAAATTCATGGATCTTAAATCAAATTCCACAAGTAGTGAGGAAACCCAAAAATCTCCAACGTTTCCAATTTTTATTTTCTTAGCCCAAATTCGTATTAGGTTGATTCTAAATCATCCTAAACCTTAAATTGAACCTAAATACTAAGTTTAGAGGGAAAGATTTACCTTAGGTGAAGCTCTCTAAAGTTTCTTCCTCTTTTCTTCTTCTTTCCTTCCTTCTTCTTGATTTCTTCCTTGGAGGAAAAGAGAGGAGGGGAGAAATCGTGTGAGGGAGTGGAATATGGGGTGTACACAATGGTGGGGAATGGGGGTGGAAACCTTTGCCGTGTGAAGAGAAATGGGGAAGGAGGGTTTGCCGAGTGAAGTAGGAGAGGAATTGGGGTGTGCTGTGTGAAACAAAGGGAAAACTGAGTGCAGTGAGATAAGATGAGTAGGTAGTGGCTTTTCTTCATTCTTTTGTGGTTGCCCTAAGTTATTGGGTGTGGTATTGGGTCACACCTCTCCATGTGGCGTGATGCCACATCATCAATTCATTTTGATAAAATTTCATAAATTAATGTCTCACCACACCACTTGACATTAAATTATATTTTTAATATCTAAATTAAATCACACTTAATCTTGTCTTAATTACTTAATTAAGCCTCTTTAATCTCAACTAATCATTAATTACCATTTTAATCCCATTAATTAATATTAAATTTTTGGAGTGTTACAATTTATGTGAATATATTGTATCAGATACATATGTATGAGTTTCCCAAGTTACTTATGATTAGATGTTTACTATAATTGAGAATTCATAGATTTGTGATGTATTAAACTGTGATACCCCTACCCACCAATGTGGGAAAAAGCACCACATCGGTGGTGGAGGGGGAAGAATTGGGGGATTTAAAGTGGCCAAGCCCCCTTGACCATGTGTGAGGTCTTTTGGGCCGGGCCACGTGGGCCCAGGTCCAGAAACAAAACCGTGCGGGTTTGAGCTGTGTGCGAAATCCAAAGCGGACAATATCAGACTGAGTCAAGCCCTAAGCCCTGTGTTCGGGTCGGATCGTTACGAATATGGTATCAGAGCCGAGTTCAACACTCGGACTGCGTGGGCCTATCATCCTTCCCTGGAGTTGTTGAGCCAGACCGGAGTCGAGCCTGGGACGGCTCGAGGTTTTAGGGGGGGTGATTGTGATACCCCTACCCACCAATGTGGGAAAAAGTCCCACATCAGTGGTGGTGGGGGAAGAATTGGGGGATTTAAAGTGGCCTAAGCCCCCTTGACCATGTGTGAGGTCTTTTGGCCCGGGCCACGTGGGCCCGGGTCCAGAAACAAAACCATGTGGGTTTGAGCTGTGTGCGAAGCCCAAAGCGGACAATATCACACTGAGTCAAGCCCTAAGCCCTGTTGTCGGGTCGGGTCGTTACATGAACTATGGTAGAATGTATGATAAATCAAGATTGCCCAAGATGTGTAATGTAGAGCCTTAATAACTTTTCATACTTGTGTATGATTATGAGTAATGTATGTATCAAATGAATTCTCATGATTGTGATTAAAATTCTTAAATGAGTAAGTCATATAATAAGCATGATGAATGTATTTTAATTTCATGCTTGGATTTTGTGATGATGTGTACATCACTAGTGAGTACCGTATGTTGATAATGGTTGTGGTGGATCGGCCTAACCATGTGTAGAACGAATTTCCATAATTTAAAAAGGAACTTGATAAATGGTTAGACTAAGAGATATGGGTGAGTTAAGGTTAAGTATCTTAGAACCTAAGGGGGTTAACTTATGCTACAATGGAGATTGGCTAGTATGATTGAGCATGGAGATGGGCTAGTATGATTGAGCATGCATGGAATGCAGTGTAAATGCTAAGAAATCCTTATTTGATTTTCCCAAATGTGAAAATGATGAACTACGGTTGATCTGATCCAGTATGTGGTACGTAGGCAACTAAGAGCATTGTGCCTCAGTTCTGTCAAAAGATGCATTGTGTCATCCATTTATATTAAGGATGATGTAAGATATTGAGCAAATGTAAAGGGTAGAAAGGGATTGGTAGGATATACTTTCCCTAATATAGACCCTAATGCTAGATGTTGGATCCTTTGAAGGCGGGCCCGAAGAGCTTATGATGCCTTGGGAATCCCGATACGATGAGACATATATGTTTGTTAATCGAGTAAAGCTTAGAGTGGTTAGAGAACTGTGAAAAATCTTAAAATGGACATATGAAGACTTTGGCACTGAGATGTATATGACTAAGTCACTTGATTATATTGAGACATGGTATGGGTATGTTCATCACGTGATGATGATTGAGACGTGGCATGGATGTGTCCCTCACGTGATATTGATGATGATTGAGATGTGGTATGAGTATGTCCCTCACGTAATGATAACGTTATGACTCAGTCCGTTAAAAAAAAAGGAAATTGTCCTATCAATAGATCATTGTGTCTCACCTTTGTAGAATTAAAATGATGAGATAAGTATATAGATTCCATGAATAAGGCCTAAAGTAGTCGTGAGACCAGTGAGAGCCTCGATATGAACATACGGAGATTGTGGCATTGAGATATATATGTGACTTGGTCACTTGATATTGAGACGTGGTATGGATACGTCCCTCACGTGATTGTGATGTTTGATTTCCTGTCCCAGAGAGGTATTCTGGATAGTGGTATTTTTCCACAGAAACTTGGTCCTTGTGGTTGTTGTCGCAAGGTGAGTCCCTTATATGTCATATACTGTAGGGCGCACTTACGACTATTCCGCACACTTATTATACGTGATTGCGCAGAGCTAGATACTATTTTACCCCATGGGGATGGTGCTAACTTCGTTAGACTGCGGTCCGACCGTCTTAGAGCTTGACTGAATCACCCATGAAGTGAAGGGATGTAGAGTGAGATAGACTTGATCACGCTAGTCGTAGGTCTCCCGCTTAGAAAGGCATGAGCCCTAAGTCTTCGTAGGGGTCGTGGTATGTTTATGATATGATATTGTTGCCACAGTCAATGAGTGATTCATTCGAGTGTTGTTCCTACGAATAGAAGATCTCATGGTAGATGATGTCCCCATATATTACTTATGCCCATTGATGGATTATACCCATTGAAGGATTATATTCATGGATAGTTTATACCCCTGAATAGATTATATTCACAGATAGTGTTACTAGGGATGGATGTGTATACCCATGGATGATGGTTCCTATTGTGGTGCTTGGATGTTGGTATTATGGTGGACATATTGGTCCCATAGTAGACGTATTGGTCTTATATTAAACATGTTGGTCACATGGTAGACATATTGGTATTATGGTAAACTTGTTGGTCCCATGGTAGACGTATTGGTCTTATGTTAGACATGTTGGTCCCATGGTAGACGTATTGGTATTATGGTGGACATGTTGGTCCCATAGTAGATGTATTGGTCTTATGTTAGACATGTTGGTCTCATGGTAGACGTATTGGTATTATGGTGGACATGTTGGTCCCATAGTAGACGTATTGGTCTTATGTTAGACATGTTGGTCTCATGGTAGACGTATTGGTCTTATGTTAGACATGTTAGTCCTATGGTAGACGTATTGGTATTATGGTGGACATGTTGGTCCCATAATAAACGTATTGGTCTTACGACAGACTTGTTGGTCCTATGATAGACATATTGGTTCTACGAGTGTATGAGTTATGCCCATGGATGGATTATACCTATGGAGTAATTATATTCATGGATAGATGATGCTCATTGATGGAGAGTTACCAGAGATGGATGATGAATCATATGGATGTTGTTCCCATGGTAGACAGATTAGATTAATGAGTAGATATTGATTATATGGTGGGCATATTAACCCCATAATAAATATAGTGTTCCCATGGTAGACATGTTGGTCTCATGGTGGACATGACGGTTCCATGGATAAATATTATTTTTCATGGATGGTTATCACATGCAGGACTTTGTGACCATGGATAAGTATTGTATACCGTGGATGAATATTCCCACGGAGGGCATTGATTCCTATAGGATTGGACCCATATTTAGAGTATTGACCCGGAGGAGGGATATACTTATGTTCGGCTATACGTCACATGGTTGAGGTTTATCCCATGTGTGACATTGACCCCATGGTTGACGGTGTTCCTATGGTTGGTATAGACTCGTGATTGGCTAGACCCATGATAGATGAGATCTATTCTACTGAATAGGCCCACGATTGGATAATTAGAATGTCTTGACGTGACATCATGAATAGCACGGGGTTAGTGCCATGAAATAAATGAATTGAGAACTACGCAAGATCTGATTTCCATTGGAGTACGTATGCAGCTAATAATTCATTTGGATCAAATCAAGGGTCCAATAAGTCATAGGATTCGTATGGATCTCGCAACACGTGTAAGTGTCACGTATTTGGACTATTAGTTGTGTATGCTTCAGAGTTAAAAAAAAAAATTTATTGTTTCTCACGTGTTCGTTGGGTCGAGGGGCATGACAACTAGGCCCAAAACTTTAATAAAAAATTTACTTGCTAGTAACCTCTTGAGACGTTGAATGGCCAAGTCATCATTGCATGTAATAATGATATCATCAATGTAGACCAAAATGAAGGTGGATGTAGCTCCATGATGATGAGTAAATAAGAAGTAGTCAGACTTAGACTGCAAAAAACTAGCTAGAAGAAGAGTGCGAGATACTTTTTCAAACCACTGACGTGAAGCCTGCCTTAACCCATAAACAGATTTATTTAGTTTGCAAATCCGTTGCTCCCCCTCTTGTGCAAAACCAGGTGGAAGCGACATATATACCTTTTTATTGAGATCACCTTGTAGAAATGCATTGTCAACATCAAGTTAGTGAAAAGACCAACGCTTGACAGAAGCGATGGAGAAAAGAGCACGAACGCTGACCAATTTAGCAACATGAGCAAAGGTATCATGATAATCCAACCCTTCAACCTAAGTGAAGCCCTTGGCGACCAAACGAGCTTTATAACGCTCGATAGAACCATCGGACCGGTATTTAATCTTGTACACCCATTTGCAGCCAATGGGTTTTTTGTTGGTGAGTAGAGAAGTAAGGCTCCAACTGTTGTTCTTTTCAAGAGTGGCTATTAATTTTTCCATAGCATCTCTCTAGTGTGGAGACTTGACAACTTGGGAGAATGTACGAGGCTCATCTGTGGAACAAATAGTGGAAAAAGAAAAATTTGTGTGCAACAGAGAGGTTAGAAGTAGAAAGGTAATGATGAAGGTGATAGGGTGTACCTGTCAACTTGAAAGTTGATGGAGAGAGTGGATGCTCATGAGTAGCGATGGAGCAGTGATAATCAGCCAGGTAAGGTGGTGGTCGTCGGATGTGTCTAGGCTGGGCTAGTGGTGATGAATCCATAGAAGAAATAATGGAAGAAGGTGCAACATGAGGCTAGTTAGGTGTTCTGGAGGGACTGGGGGTGGTGTAGATGGGTCGATAGATGCAACATGGAAGTCAAGAGGAAACCCAAAACGGGGTTCATCTAGCATAGGCAAAGGATAACTGGAGAAGATGATGGTATGGAGGGGACAAATCGCGGTAAGAAAATAAACCCTCATAAAAGGTCACATGACAAGAAGTGTAGATGGATTTGGAGCGATGTCAAAAATACAATAACATTTTTTAGCATAAGGGTAACCCAGAAAGATACCCGGTTTGGCCCGTTGGTCAAACTTATGCTGGATGTTATAATTGTGACCAAAAATAAGCTTCCAAAACGCACAAACGAGAATAATCTGGTTTGGATTTGAACAAAATTTCATGTGGGAATTTACCTGATAAAAGAGGGGTGGGCATCTTATTGGTGAGGTAAGTGACAGTGAGGACACACTCACCCCAAAATTGTAAAGGTAGGTGGGCCTAGAAGCAGAGAGCACAAGCAATCTCAAGAAGGTGACGGTGCTTGCACTCAACAATACCATTTTGTTGCGGAGTTGCAACACAACTCCGTTGATGAATGACCCCATGGGTGAAAAAGAAGTGTTGCATGGCATTGGAAAGGAACTCAGTACCATTATCCGTCCGAACTTGTTGAATAAGAGAGAAGATTGCAACACCAGTGCTTGGGTCTTAACCATGATAAAAAAATGTACTTTAAAATTGATTTGGTCTTAGACTTGACACGCATAAGACATATCCATGTGCATCTAGTAAATCATCCACAATAGTTAAAAGTAACGAAACCATTTAGAGATGGTTGAGAAAAAGCACCCCATATATCATAATGAATCAAGGAAAAAAACCTAGTAGTAGTAATAGAGCTAGAAGAAAAAGGTAGGCGTCCTTGTTTGGCTTGAGGATAAATATCACAAGTTTTATGCTTGAAAGAAAAAATAAAATCAACATCTTTAGCTAAGTTATTCAAACTATGGTGGTTCAAATGACCAAGACATAAATGTCAAACATCAAGAGAGGGAGAGGAAGTGACTGCCAGTGCCGACGCCACATGGAAGTAGTAAAGGCCCTCATGAACGTCACCCTATCCAATCGTCCTCATCGTGAGGGGTCCTAAAAAAAACAGCGTGAAGAAGAAAAAGTCATTAAACAACCAGTGGATGAAGCAAGGTGACTTACAGAGAGGAGATTAAATTTAAAGGATGGAATGAAGAAGACATGCTCAAGTACAATAAAAGGGGAAAGACGAACAATTCCAATGTGTGAGACAGATGTAGATGATCCATTGGGAAGTTAAACAGATGAAGGGGTAGAGCATGCTTTGTATGAAGAAAATAAAGATAAATTGGAACACATGTGATTACTGGTACCAGTATCAATAATCCATATGGAATGGGATGGAACAGTGAGGGCAATACCTGTGAGGTGAGCAATAGAAGAGGTGCTACCTGAAGAGAGCATAGCTAATAACTGGTCATACTGTGCTTGAGTGAGAGCGAGTGGAGTCACCATGGCATGATCGTCAGATTTGGACGCAGGAGCAGGTGCATTAGGTTGTTTGGGAGGAAAACCAACAAGCTTGTAGCAACGGTCCCAAGTGTGACCATCTCAACCACAGTGAGTACAATGAAGGCGAGGCCGGTGGTTGGTTGGGTTACCTTGTTGAGAAGTACGTCCACGGTTGGTGGGTTTTACATTAAGGGCCGCTACATCTGGGAGTGGAGAGGATAATGAATGTATCTCTTGTTGTTTCTCCTTTTGACACACCAGAGAGTAAATTTTGGTGATACTCGAAAAGGGATCCATAAAGAGGATCTGACTGTGCAAGGTCACAAAATGATCATTAAGACCATGTAAGAACTCCATCACCCTATCCCACTGAAGAAAATCAGTGACAGCTTTTCCATGGCCACAAGTGCATAGAGACATAGTGACAAGAGAGTTAAGCTTATTCCATAAAAACTTCAACATAGTGTAGTAAGTAGAAACAGAGAGGGTCTCCTGTGTGAAGAAAAAGATAGAGTACTTCAAGTGATATATCTGAGGGGCATTAAATTGTGTAAAGAGGTCAGACCGGTCCAACCAAATGTCACGGGCAGTGGTAGCATATAAAATACTACAGTGAATCTCAATAGAAACTGAATTAAAAAGCCAAAAATTCACGAGATCATTGCAACACTCCCATTGAGCGAGTTCAATAGGTGTAGTCGGCTTATACAATGTGCTATCGACAAAAACAAGCTCGTTTTTTGCACACAGGACCATTGTAATAGCACGCAACCAAGTGCCATAATTATCACCAAAGAGAGGAGGTGAAATAAGTACCATGGTTAGACTGTTTGAGTGAGTGATAAAATGAGGATCATGAGGGGATCCTAGAAGAGCTGGAGTGGATGTCGAATCAGGGGTAGCAGAAGTATTGGGAGTAGCATGTTTAGAATCATTGGGAGTAGCATGAGCATCTTCAATATCTGTGTCAACCATTGAAAAAGTAGCGTGTAGGAATGCAAGACTGAACCCGAGAAAACAAGAATAGTTCTCAGGGAATCAGTAATCATCGACCTATAAAGTGCAGCCAAGGTCGCTTCGTCCAGCTCTTTGCTTTTTCTTTTCTGTTCTTTTTTTTTTTTTTTACATACAACAAAAGAAAGAGAATTGGACAAAAAATTGGTTTTTGGAGATGCAAACCAATTATTTAATAGGCCCTAATTCTTCTAGAAACCTTTGGTCAACTTTGACCATTGTATTCTTCTTTTTATAATATACGTATCTCCACCCCAAATTGGAGGTAAATTTTTTCCACATGTACATAAAACTACCCGCAAGCCTCATGTATCAAGTAAGCTCGAAAGGAGTTAAACTCAAACTTTTAATCTAATCCTAAAATCTCAGGCCAACTGAAGTACCCATGCGGGTTATTATTCTTGATAAGTTTTATTTGTAAGGATAAAAATTAAGAAAAGTCCAGGGAAATAAATCTCACCATAAATTCTTGAAGCATCAAAAAGAGGTCTTAGATAATTCATGTGCCAAAAATCATTTTAACCCATACTTAGTAAGCTAAGTCCTATAAAGTGCATACTAGACCTGTCTATTTAAATTGTCTTAAATTGCATAACTAGAAACAACCAATAGAGGCAGTTTCTAGTACACTATTATTACATGTAAAATCACTACCTCTTGTGGGCATAGTGGATTCTATTCATTGCCTCATTTTCCATGGTGAGTTTCACTTGAGCCTGAAAGTCAACGCATTTTCCAGTAGGGATCACCAAAACGTAGCCTCGAAATGGAATCCTAACTCACAGGTCAGTGGAAATCTGTTTTTTCAATCAAAAAGTATATGAAGATTACAAATACTTCCTGCCTTCGGAAGCGGGAGGGGCTAAGTTAGCCCCTATGGCCTCACTTGGTGTGCTCTAAGGGTCTTAGAGATCACCCATGGGGTTTTTTCATTTCGTTTTCTGCTCTTTCCCACACATAAATTCAAAACAAATTCAAAGTAACTCTGCAAACAATTTTTTTGCACTAGAAGATTACAATTGAAAGAAATTGAAATGACATGACAATATGACAACGAAGAGCTGTTGTAGTTTACTAGCTGAAGTATTCTTCTGAAGACGACAAACTTCAATCCAATAGGCAACAGTTTCCTATGGGTGTTTCTAAAACCATCCCCTGCACATCAAGCAAGTGTGCTATTTTTTTTTTAATTCCACCCAAAAGAATGAGATATTAGATTATTACAGTACAAAGTAGAGTGATGATACATTCATAGATCTATGTGAAAAACAAACAATATTCAGAACCCCAAATTGCATCTGTCACTGTCGGTTAACTGAGTGCCATCAATTTAGGAAGCGAAAGATGACTTAGGAAGACCAGACTGTTTAATCATTAAAACACGTCGCTTTCTTCCAATCCAAGTAATCCATATGGGATCTTCTGAGGCCACTCTATAACCTGCATTTGTATACAACTTGCGTGCCGCCGAATCATCTTCATAAGCCCATAGTGCTAGAAAGTCAAAGCTCCACAATAGAGAAAGGTGGTCACAGGCTTTAAGCAACACGGTTGCTACTTTCTGCCTCCTGATATGTCATGAGTTAGTGTATAAAAAAACATTAAGATTATCAGAAAGTTGAAAATCCTAGTTGGGATGGACATGTTGAGGCCAGGGATTTAAATATCGGCCGATACGTATCGTATCGGCCGATATATATCGGTTTTGGATATGTGAATATCGGCCGATATGTATCGTATCGGCCGATATTCACAATATCGGCCTTGATATCGGCCGTATTATATCGGCCCGATATCAAAATATCGGCCGATATTTAAAAAAACAAGGAAGAAAGAGAAAAATATCGGCCGATATATCGGCCGATAACGATATATCGGTCGACATATCGTATCGGCCGATATATCGGCCGATACCGATTTTTAAACCCCTGGTTGAGGCAATAAAATACCAAATGAGATGCTCTTATATGGGCAGTTTCCAGGGTTTGCTGGGGCTCCTTGGCCAAGCCCTACTGTAACATTATCTTCTTTTAATAATTAATTACCATTAAAAAAAAATACTCATGGGAATGACTGAATTCCATATATTCTACTCAAAGTTCTATATGGGCCTTGGCCAACTGGAAAATCTGTTCATTCTATATGTGGAAGGTTTAGGCTTTCATTCACCTTCTACTAGGTTTTGATCGTTGATACTTGAAAAGAGAAATGACAACATGAAGATTAGAGTGGAGATAACTATTTTTAAATGAACTATCATGATTTTGACATTTTGAATATTCTGACAGGTAAATTTTGCAACATCTAATGAAAGGTGGCTGGTGTAGACAATTATATTTTTCTGGACATCCAAATGAAACTCTTCTAGAATAGGGATCATTCAAAAAAAGAAACAATTCTTGTAGAATAGGGTCCTTCATTTAAGTGTCAAGGGATTTCGGTTTTGAGACACCCACTAGAGAGAGGATTAGGTAATATCTTTGCAATTCCTGTACTTCGGAAAAGGGCCGTATCAACCTCGTACAGGTGAGGTGATGAGAATGGGTTTTGCCTTTTGAGATTAGGCATATTCTAATTTTCTGATTCATCTCTCTTTGACATAGTGGAGAACCATCTTCTCTTTCACTTGTAGACGTACATCAATGCCAAACCATGTTCAATTTGGTCTCATCTTGTAGTGCATGTGTGATTTGAATTTTATCCGTTTTTTATGTTACAATATTTGGATTCCATTTTCTCCATGTCACTACATGAATACCCCTCAAAGGAAGGACGTTATTATCCAAGATTCTTGATCAAGGACAGCTTAATGTCAGAAACACAAAATGAGATCCTATGGAGTAAATTCTTCTCGAATGATATAGTAATAACCAATGCAACTAAACAATGAACTCCTAATGTGGAGGAAAGACTGGGAAATGACTTTAATATTACTTGGACAAGGAAAAAAATACTTGAAGAGGATGAGCCGGTTAAAATTGATAATAACTTAATACAAAATAATAAATTTAAATATGCGGTTGTTTATGGCGAATGTGAGGAAAAAAGGCAATTACCTCATCTATTGTGGTGGATGGTAGAAGGTTGATGGCTAAATATGAGATTAGGGAAGCAGTGAGAAGGCGTTTCTCTTCATCTTTCGTTCCTCTAGGCTCTCTTGCTCGTCACCACAGCCCCTTCCCCTACTGCCATTTCGCCCCCTTCCATCCTCCCTCGGCCAACTTGTGTGATGCTTGGTTCATCCCTATGTATGACTATATCCCCTTCTCATCCTTTTTCTTTGGATTTTCATTGTTCCTAGTCTTTTGCTATGGTTTTTGCATCTAGTCTGCTTAGGACTCTTGTTGTCGTCATAGTGTTCTTGTGGGGAATTTATTTTCTACTACCAAAGTGAAAATAAACAGAAAAATAGGATCACCTTGTCTAAGGCCCTATTGGCTTCTATTGGGTCAATAGGTGTTCCATTAACCAAGACCGAATAAGTTTCTTCCACACATGCTCTCATCCAACTCTTCCACGTCACCCCAAAACCCATCCTCTTAAACAAATAACCTACAAAATTCCAATCCACAAAATCATGTGCTTTTTCCATATCTATCTTAGACAAAGTCCTAGTTTCTTCTCCTTCTTAATGTGGATAAATTCATCATCAATTAGTGGAAAAAGCTATGGATCTAGGTATTTTTAAAGGATTTAAGGCGACAAAGGATAGTCCAATGGTAACTCACTTACAATTTGCTGATGACACACTGTTTTTTGGCAAGGCGTCTAGAGAAGAATTGATGGGTTTTAAAGCAATATTGAGGTGTTTTGCATTGGTATCAGGTTTGAGGACTAACATGAGTAAAAGTACGTTGATTGGGATAGGTTTGGAGGAATCTCTGCTTGAGAGTTTGGCTTTAGAAGTTGGTTGTGGGTTGGGAAGCTACCTTTTACTTACTTGGGCCTCCCAATGGGAGCAAATCGAAGATCTAAACGGGTGTGGAACCCTGAAATAGAAAAAAATTGACAGAAGACTTGCGAGTTGGAAGAGGAACTACTTGTCTTTAGGTGGGAGATTGGTACTTAGCAAATCGGTGTCAGCTAATTTACCTCTGTACTTCATGCCCACTTTTGAGATGCCAAAGGGGGTGGAGGATAAACTTGCAGGAATCCAAAGTAATTTCTTTTTGGGTGATAGAGAGGATGGGAAAAGAGTACATCTTGTTAGATGGGAGGAAGTAATTAAACTTAGGGAGGAAGGGGGTTTGCAGGTGGTGCCGTTGGGAATTAGGAACCAGACTTTTCTATGTAACTGGAGTTGGAGGTTTGGAAAGGAAAGAGATTCCCCCAGGCAAAGATTGTCAGTGGCCAGATATTGTGTGGAAGATGTGGGTGGATGGAGCCTGGATGGTAAAGTGAAAAAGGAAAGTTCTCCAGTGGTTAAGGTAAGGTGGAGAATAGGTAAAGGTCACAAGAAGAAGGAAGATTTATTTAAAAAGAACCTTAGGATGTTGGTAGGTAAAGGGGACAAAACCTTATTTTGAGAAAGATAAGGAAATGCCAACTGAGACAGTTTGGGCATGTCTATAGACATCTAGAAACAGCCCCAGTATAAAGAATTGAAATGCCACATGTGGTAGGGATGGAAAGTTTAAAAACTTGAATTGAAGGGATAAAGGACATGATAGAGTGTAGAGTGATGGAGAGTGGTATTTGACAGGGTAGAGTGAAATTGTAAAACTCAAAAACTGACCCCAGAAAGAATGGAAAATGATCATTGTAGATGATAAGAACAAACCCAAACCTTGACACGTCTACTACTACCATTGCCCCTGTTATTGTAGGAAGAAGAATAAGAAGAAGGGAATAAAAATGTCCACTCACCTGAAGTCTTTCAGCACAGCTATCCCAGACACATAAAGGTATTCTTCAGCTCTATCAAGATGCCTGAGAACAGCTTCATCTCTCTGAACTGTGACATCTACAACCCCTACAAGCCCCTGCCTTATTGCATTGAATGAGTCAAAAGAGTCAATGGGCTCAGCAACCAAACAGGCATACCTGCTGAGTGAACACTTGTTTAGCAAAACAGAATCCAAGCTTGAATATGAAACGTGAAGTGCAGAAGATAAAATTTGATTGTCTTGCTAGAAATAAGAAAAGTCAAATACTTGAAGGTAGTCTGACAGGCCATTTGTAAAGGTTTAGATCTTGAAATGATTAAATAATGTTTAAGATGGTTGATCAAGAGAAACAATGGTTCTGTTTCATGATCAGTAATTGTATAGTTTTAATCCAACTTTCAGTAATCTAAATTCTTAACTGCTCATCTGGTACGAGCCGGCTCTGTATGGACCATGCACGACTATTTCTTCAGGCTTCAATCACATAATACTAGCTATCCAATGGACATAATGTGAATAGACATGTACTAGCTGGGGCATAAAGCAAAGCTAAAGAAGCATGGTGTATGGACTTTATTTTGAATGAAAAGGAAGCTATGTAAGTGTTAGATTTCTTGTTCCAGGAGGAAGCTTGGTTGTGTATGATCTAGTTATAGGTAAAGCCTTGAGAACTGATATGGACATCACTACCAACACCATTCAGAAGAATGAAGATGAATTTGATGAAGAACCAAACCAATTAAAGCAAGACAATGTTGCATTTACACCTAAATTGCAGGAAAAAAAAATTGGTGCAAAATTGGGTCCAAAATGGCTCTGGTTGGGGCCTAAATTGCTGAAATTAATGGCTAAGGTATTGGGTCAGGCCTTTAAATCCATTTAAAATGGCCCAATTCAGCGCAAGAAAGTGGCCCATTTGCTGTCCACAAGGAAGGGTGACAAAAAGAGGAGAAGAAAAAATAAAATTCCACATGTGCATGACATAGAACTCTTATCTTTTGAGGAACAAAACTAGAAAATATTCTCTCTCTTTAGCATGAAATGGTGTCAATAATCAACAAGATTAGAAGAGGATTTCTCCAAAGAAAGTCAAACAAGCTTAGCCATCCACATGTCACATAAAAGATCACTCCAAATTCTCTCCAAAATTTGCCCAAGCTTGGAATGGAATTAAATTCTGCAAAAATGTGCAAGCTAGCTTCAAAATCAGCTTGGTTGTGTATGGTCTAGAAATAAGTAGAGCCTTGAGAATGACATGCTTCATTAGATCATCATTACTAGTCTCAAATTTTTTTTTTGTGTCTTTACTGTCCCAATCCAATAACTAAATTGATTTGGTTTTCTTACATGCCTTCATTTTGTCTTCTCCATTTTTATGTATATATTTCTGACTCCTTTTGGGCCTAGTATGATTTGTGCTTCCAGTGGATAAAAGTTCAGCTGCTGATAACAGTAGCATCAACAAAAGTGGCAACAGAAATAACAAAAGCAACAACAACAAAAACACTGTTTAATTTGTTGATACAATGATAGGAAAGTATTACCTGTTTGGTGGTGAACTTCTAATCTTGTAGATTAGAGCAGCAAGCACTTCTGCCTGTATTACGCAGCGTATGTTAACAAAAAGTACAAGAAGTTACTATCATGGTTGCTGCCACAAAAGGTTGCAGAGTGTGAAGACAAGTTTTTACTGATCTCTTCAGTGAAGATGGCTACTTTCAATCTTAAACCAATCACATCTGACAGAGGAAAATCAAGGAGAGATACAAGTGCGTCCCGGTTTTCACTAAGTGAAACACAAGTATACATTGCTAATAGCCATTTACATCACCTTTCAAAAAAAAAAAAAAAGCCACTTACATCTCATAAACAAAAAATCTCAATTTGTTACACCTCTCGTAAGCCTATTGTGTACGTACTATTGATTGGACATATAGCCACGTGATCAGAAAAAATTCTCATTTTACCATATTACATAACCCTGATGCTCACAATCTTTCCGATGAAGAATTCTATGATCCCCAATCTGAGCAGTCAATAGTATTCCTATGTCTTGAGTATGCATCCAGGATTCTTGATGAGATGAGCCCCTAAAATGGATACTCCGCTATTCTTCTTCCTAACTCTTCCAATCATTAGGTTGCAAATAGCTGATTAACAAAGATACAAGCAACAAAGGACATTTCATTGTAGAAACAGGCCACACACTAATGGTGTGCAATAAAGCCTGGTGAATTTGGTGCCTTTTAGGATGTAACAATGATTTGATTAGAAAAAGGGAAATCTTAAAAGCTTTTGTCTTCCAAAACAGTAATGGACAATCAATAAACATGGTGTAGTTACACAAAAATAGTCCATTTTCGAAGAAGGCTTCCCAGAATGCACCCAAATAAGCGACATCATTAAAAGCCTAATGCACCACCATAGTAGTCAAAAGCACGCTTAAGCCCTCACTTAAGCTCCAGACCCATTTTGTACCTCTCCTACTGCTTTTTGAGCCTAGGCCTTCACCTAGTTCTTTTAGAACTTTTTTTTCCTACAATAGGTCTATTTTTAAAGTTTTTAATTGCTAATAAATATTAGAGTTAAGATGAAAACAATTGATAGTAATACTTAATAAAGAATTCTGATTTTTCGACAATATACTTGTGCATGTATATAATATGTGCTTTGAAGCTTAGTTGCCATTACAGTTTTGTTTTCTGACTGACTATTGATGTATTTTGTTAATATTGATGCAATATTGATGCAATAAGGGCATAAATCCATGAATCTACATATATTTTGAAGTATCTAAATAAGTGTGCCTAAACATACGCTTCAAGCTCCAAGACCCCTTAGTGCTTTAATTGCGGCTCGCAGTTTTACTATTTGTACAACAAATGCTCTCTAGTTCCTGTAAAAGTCACAAGTTGTAACACCTTTGAACTCATTTGCTACAATACCCCACTGAACCACTAATGGCATGATTATAGTGACCATGGATGCTGAAGAGGAAGCATTATCCTAAAAAACTCTTCTATGTATCCCTTTCTACACTCCACAAGGCATGTGGGACTACTCTGCATAATATCTGGCCCTTCACACTCAAAGGCCCATACCTCATCTGTCCAAGAGGGATGGAAAGAAACATGGATTGTCCCAAAGGCCCAACAAAGGTCAAAGAAAACACACCAAACATAGGACATTTTGTGCACACCAATCTCTCTCCTGGTGAATCCAAACAATTCTTGGTGATAGCCTCTTTCTACATGGATACCAAACATAGCCTTCAGATTAAATATTTCAATGGGCCTTTCCCTCCTAAATATCCTCCCAAAACCTTATCTTTGATCCTTCCACCACTCAGTGTTGGGCAATAAAAACTACGAATGCTGCTCACCTTGGAAACTTGTGTGGGGATGGATGATCAGGGAACCTAGTCGGTTGTTTTGATAGAAACCATTTCTATCGGGTATATGGAGTAGCTTTGACTTATGTTGCATGGTATTAGTATCAGCTTTAAGAGACAATCAAAGACACTGATATCCACATGACAACTTCCAAAAGAAAGATTCGTGGATTTGGAAGTATATACCAATCAATTTTAAGTAATTAATAATTTCTACTTAGCAAAGTAGAAGCCAAAACTCATGGTACTTCATGCAGAAAAGGTAAATGATGAAAAAATGTATTATAGTGGAATTTAGTCAGTTGGCTGACCCTCCGTAAGGAATTCATTGGATGCACTCATGAGGACTTTTACCTATCATAGAAAGGATGTATGAAAGGAGGTAAAAAGCTAAAAAGACTAGGGAAAAATGGGTGAAACCTGAAGAAGGTTGCCGTAAGTTTAATGTTGACGGCGCAACAAGGTGCAAATTGGGCCCGGTAAGAATAGGCAGGTTCTTCATGATGAAAAGGGTAGGATGCAATTAATCTTTTCAGAAGTTGTAGGGTTATGGAGTCTAATGAGGCGGAGCTAAGGGCAATTAGGCGAGCGATTTATCTCTGGGCTACTATTGGGAATGCCAACCTTATAATTGAAGATGATTCCGCTAATGCAATCGCTTGGGCCAGTGGGAAGAAAACCCTTCTGGAAACTAGTCATACTGTTAGGTACATTAGAAGATTTTATAGGAATGGACTCATCTGTTTCGTGCATACCGTCAACTTGGCGAACAGTGTTGTTGATTTCTTAGCAAAGGTTGGAGTCCAAAAAGCTCAACCGGCAGTGGAAGTTTCCTCTTTAGCCTCCACAAGAAATAAGGGTTTGAGGGTTGAGTATCTCCCCTTGGACCATGTCCTTCAGGCTCTCTTGGGTTGTAAGGGTTTGAGAATCACAATTGTAATCAACATAGCAACCTTCTTGTATTATCTATCTTGTCTCTGTATTTTCTCTTAGAGAGGGACACATACATAACTCTTGTACAGGGACACATACATAACTCTTGTACATAGCCCTCCACACTCTTGTACTACTCTTTTAATTAATGAAATATTCCCGTCTCCATTTCAAAAAAAAAGTAAAACTTGAATATGTGGAATCTGATAATGCCAATATAGGAAACACATGGAATTGCCTACATTAATCACAAATCCAATTGACAGAAGCAATGGCACACCAACTTGGAACATCCAAAAGATCAAGGACATTTTAAGGGTGGAGATGGTCAATATTATCCCCATATCCAAAAAGGTGGGAAGGATATGAGATATTGGCCATCTTTGAAAAATGGATAAATACTGTGATAGAGGCTCCCAAATTTGTTGCTAGACTCCAAATGGACCCCAACACAATTGGAAGGAAATATGGAATTTGGACTTTACCCCTAAAATTGACATATTCCTATAGACGTTTTGTCATCAAGTACTCTAACTGTGCGAGGTGCCATACAATCAAACGTGTTTGCCCAACAGATTTGGATTATTTTCTACAGAATTCAGGCATCACCATTGCCAAATGAAGACATGACTTCCATATTCGTGGAGACAGATGAAGGAATATATAAAGAAGGTTGGAGAAATTATGACTACAAATGGTGTTGATTTTGTAGAGTTTTATAGTTTTTAGGAGCACTTCAATTTAATGAACTTCATCTCTACAGGTACTTGTTGAATGCTCATAATGGGTTTTTCTTTCTCGAATGTTCCTTTCTAAGCAAAGCAGGTGGTCATGAAAGTTTCGTACAGGAGTCGAAAAACCTCTACTCAATGGGGGAGAAGGCTCATCAAAAGTACATAAGGTTGTTACTAAAAAAGGATCATGATGATCTAAAGGTTCGGTAGCCTCCTGATAACAACTACCTGAAATTAAACTTTGGTGGTTCATTTCAGGCCTTTTGGTGGTTCCATCATAGATGTACTTCAGAATCATTTGTGATGCAGGCATGGGGCAAATTTCAACAATTTTACCCAAGTGTGCCAAGATAATGGATCCATAGACATTCCCGTCAACAGAACCCACTCAACCAATCACGAAATTTATAATTGGTTTCTACCTTGCTACAAATTTGACAAATCAAACCCATAACGACAAGTTTCCCAGAAATTCGATTACGCTTATTGGAGATTAGATTAAGGTCCCTTTTAATTAAAATTTGAATTGAATTGCAAAACCGAATTAAAATAGACAAATGAAATTTGATTTAAAATTCTTAATCTAAAAACCAATAAGACAAAATTGAATTAAAAATCCATGGTACTTACTTGTGTTGGACTGAAGTTCGGGGCCTTGGCTTGAGAAGCCTTCCAAAACTTCAAACTCCACATAGGAATTTCGAAAATCCAAAAATATTTAATTGATCTGAAAATTTTCAAAAATTGTACATGAATATATAGAGAAAATGTTGTAAAAAGACCAAAAGACCCCTGCATTGGTCGACCGCACGAAGGAGGAATAATTTTAAACTTAAACCTAAGAAAAGGGGGAAAGAATTGCACCAGGGTTGAATTCTAATTTTGAATTGTGCTTACAATTAAACCAATGAAAATGCACTAAACTGCCAACACACCATGATGGATGGCTGCGATTATTTCTAGAAAACACAAATAAAAAAATGAAATGAAATTTTATCCCAAAATCCATGCTCGCCAACAAGGATTCCTCTATCTTCTTGGCTTGCTCACACGCCATTCCATGTGAGGAATTGCTGAGGTGGATGGTCATGTTTCCATGGAGAGAGGGGTTTTAGGAGTGGGGTCGGCCTTGGGAGAAAGTGGAGCAAATTCGACTGGGTCGAGCTTAGAAGGATTGGACGTGGACTTTGAAGGCTTGGCCTGGTCCATTCTAAGCTTATCTGGGACACTCAGGGGTTTCTAATGCATTGGGTTTTGACAAGGAGTTGGGACTGGAAAATTAGATGAAGTCCAATGGTGGTTGCCACGATCAAAATGGGCTATAAAAGCCAATGCAATTTCTTCAATGTGGTCAAGGTCCACTGATGATTCCACTGAGTGTGAATCACGGGCCTGATGCCCTCATCATTTTGGCTAGCCAATGTAGGCTTATGCAAAAGAAGAAGATGATTAGCGCAAGATCACCTTTGAAGGTAGAACCAGGAGCATCACTTGGGGCCTTAGAATCTGTTCCAATAGGCAAATGATAGTGTTGGTCATCAAAGGATATGCTAGTAATGTCATTGACAGACATTATGCTTTCGGGCATCCAATAGGACCATGTACAACTAACTATAGGGAAGAGAAAAGAGGCTAGGTAAGCAGATTAGAGTGGCAAGCAAGAAGGTGCACAAGATAGGCTAATCAAGTGCCATGTTACTCTGGATTTGGCTGAAGAAAATCACCTATTTTGAAAGACTACTTTCTGGTTGGCATCATTTCTGAGTGTGATATGGAGGTGTTTCATTCTTGTGGGATCATGGGAGTCACCTTGGACCTCCTCCTTATTAGTTTTTCACCTTTCTTTGACATTGATATATTCTTTCTCACAAATAATAGTGATAACAACAACGATGACGACGACAATATTCATCTGCTACTTCATACCTTGTGCATTTGTTCCATTCATTTGGATCAAACTGAAAATAATCAAAATGATAACAGATGAAGAAAAGATCAGATTTCCAACATCCACGTTGCTGATTTTTTTTTTAAAGAACATTGCTTGTTTATCAGACAAACTTCTGTTTATATCTCTTTCATTATCCATTCTCAAAATCTCTTTCTCAAAATAAATAAGAAGTTCTAGCTCAATAAGTGTCACATGGTTAGATGATGAAAATGAAATACAGACAGAGGAAGTGAAATGTATGATATGCTCTGACCTCATTAAGTGTTGTACTCGTCTGGATACTCAAGAAACTTAGTTCACTTAGTTTGACGTATGAATTTCCAATCAAATTAAGGGGTTCATTCAATTTCTCAAACCTAGAATAGTTTGATTCGATATTCAAAGGAAATAAGCAACTGGTCAGGTACTTAAAAAAAAAATAAGACTTAAGTAAGCATTTCAACACATTGAAAGATACAGAAGAGTGAAAACCAACAAAAAGAGAAGAAAAAACAAAGCCAGGACAAAGAATTTTTTTTTTTTAAAAAAAAGAGTGATTTAAAGAGAGAAAAATCATATATACACACAACAGAAACATAAACAGAAAAAAAAAAAAAAAAGATACAAGACATTAAGCACATAAATATACATATGGAGACGAAGATGCAATGCAATGTGAGTCTTAGACTAATGGAAAGAGAAATAGATACAAAATAAGGGAAGCAAGGAAGAAAAGGGCACACCTGAAAGAATTCGAAGAAGAGATGGTTGAAGAAAGCGGTGGGAGTATGGAATGCTTCCGCCTGAACTTGAGCCACTTTTCTCATCTCCTCCTCCTCCTCCACTAGCCTCCTCACACCCCACCCATACTCACTCACTAAATACCCAAACAGCCTCTCCCTAACCCCACATTTCACATCTTTACCCTCCTCTCCAAGAAACCCCACTTCTCCCGCGGGAGTGGAGTTATTTTTGCATGCCCAGGAGGCCCTCCTCCCCAAGAACCCTCTTCTGTACCCACTAGTGATGAAAACAGCTAAGACCCATTTCTTATATCCAACAATCTCATCCCTGTCTTTAGGATTCAAACAATTTCCTCTTAAACTGGACTTGACAAGAGCAGATTTTGAGTGAACGCCGGCGGCAACATCAGCAGCAGAAGTGGATTCATTTCCATAGTAGTGCCGCCTTTTTGATAGAAATGGGCAGTTTGTACATGCCTTGAGCTGAGCCATGGTCGTCGCCATGGGATGTGGGATCAGTTCGAAGACTGGCTTCAGTCGTTTTACTCGAGGATTTTACATGACATTCCTTCTCCACCTTGTGCTGAAACCACAATTGCCACTATCTTTTCCACGTCATGTGTGAATGGAATGCAAGAGGATTCTTGCTTGTACTAGTTTAGAGGATGGGAATGGGCTGGATTGAGGCTAGGCTTATTCTGTTCCAAAAGCCCTTTTTTAAGAAGAGTTGGATCTCAAGTCTCACACGGGCCTAATGTGTGATTGAGCCAGGGGTCGAAAATTTGTAATTCATCTCAGCCGAGATTTTTTTCTCTCCTTAATTTTTTTTAAATTTCAGTGGCCTTTTTTAAAAAAAATTATTTATAAAATAAAAAGAACTGTTTTTTATAGATTAAAAATATAAATATCAACTAATATCTAGGTCGATATTCGTCCGTTTCGGACAAATATTGGCAAAAATATCGACTGGGCCCACGTCGATATATGTATTTTTTTTTAAATAAGAATCAGTCGATATTCGACCAACATCTCGCCTGATTGTTTTTATATCTGGCCAATATTATGCATATCGGCCGAGATATCTCGGTCGTAGAAATCTCGAGATATCTCGGCCGATACTAACAGTATAAGCCGAAATTTCGACCCCTGGACTGAGCCCAATTTAAATAATTTTGAAGTTGAACTCTAGTTTTTTCTAAGACCAAGGTGTCCAGAACTCTTAGCACGTGACTAATCTTTGACGCATGTGCAAACATTCTTATCCACACACTTAGTAACACTAAGCCTTGAGTTCTAGTAGAATTGTAACTCCATGTTGATTCCATTCAAAAGTTAAATGAGAGAAATCTTTCTATACAAAGTTTCTTGAGTAAAGTATCAAAAATAAAATGAGAAAAATACTCATTTTAATCAACTTAAATTCACTTTTCAGATCTAAATTTTAAAAGAGAAAAAAATATTTTAATCATCTCTCACCTTATTATTTTTTTTTTGTTAAATAACGGTGCATCTTGTAAGTTAGCCTAAGCAATGTTTCGAAAATATGGTTAGAACTGCATAGGAATTTGATGTTTTTGGTCTACCTATGTATATTTTTGTGCAAAAGCTCAAGCATTTAAAGCTCATTCTCTCAAAGTGGCATCGATCTAAGCCCAGTTCGAAACAGTGTATTGAGAACTGCAAGGCCTCCCTTGAGCAGGCTCAGATTGCCTTCGACGAAGTTCAATCTGCTACCAACTCTTCGTCCCTCTTGAACGATAAGGCTGCTTTAGAGCAGGCCATCGACTTTGAACTGCACCTTCTCCGTCAACGGTATAGAATGCTCAAACTAAACCTGAAAGACATCAATATGATAAATACCGTTCTCGAGATATTAACGGCAACCGTTTATAACAGAATATTTTCAAATTCTCAGATTTTTATATAGAATTTAACGAAAAAATTTCAGTAGAAAATATAAATATTTAAAAAATAAAAAATATATATAATAAATAATCCAAAAACAAAAATGATATAATCATCAAATTAAAAAAAAAAAAATGTAATGCGTTAATATTCATTGTAGTTCACAATCAATATCTGATTCAATTATTTTCACCACTAAAATCTATGGACACCAAATGTGAGTTTCAAAGAACACTCTCATTCCTTTCATATATAAAAAAAAAAATCCTCACCAAAAATGAGCCACCTAATTAGCAGCTCATATTCTATTCATTGTACATGTGATTTAAATCAGAAAATGATCTAACCCATTAGATAACATACAAAGGTACAAATTTGTTTTGTTAATCATAAACAATTGAAAACCCAGCTCAATCCTCCGAATCTCAACCCTATTTGGATGGTATATTTGAGAAGTCTCTAAATTTTTTTTGTTATATAACTTATTTTAATATAGTTTGTAAGTATGATAAAAAAATATATACTATATAAGGTTAGCACTCCATATGATAGCATCCATTTTCAACACACCTTATACTACAATATAAATGAGACAACTATTTTGAGATAATTTCAAAATCTATATAAGACAACTAATTTGGGATAGAGAGAGTATTATTTTATATTATAATTATTGACCAAGGAAAATTGAAAGAATGATTTGTTGAAAATAATTGTTTACCATTCATTTAACTTTTATATATCTAATTCTTTTATTCAATGTATTTAAAAACTTAATTTGATTAGCGAACATAAATTAAATACTTATACAAGTCACGAAATATAAAATCAGTCATAATAGTCCTTGACTCCTGAGTCAGTTATGTCATGGTAGTCTTTCACAAATAAACATATTATTTTGCTATCATATCGCTGCCATAAACCTTTGAAACTTTAAACCTTAGAAAAATGGAACATAGGGGGTTCAACTTTCTCTTAAATTTCTCCTCATTTCTCGCTGTGCGTGTACGCACCCTGCAAAACCGTAGTAGTGGAATAACACGATATTACCATTTCTCACGTTAAAAACGCGATATTATCGGTAAATTACCGCTAAAAAAGGCAGCGCCGTTAATATCGCGTTTTTAACTCGAAAACGTTATTTTGCTGATATTTTCGTGGTAAAATCGAAAATATCGGCGGTATTTGTTACAATGAAAGACATGGGGAGTAAATATTTCTACAGTGTGGTCAAACTCAGGGAACACTACAGAATATTCGTACTGTGACCTTAGGAGACGGCTCAATCTGTAGTGACCCGATGGTTATTGAAGAACTATTTGTTAAGCACTTTGAAGATAGATTTGGTGAGGTTGCTACTTTGGACGGAGACCAATTTGGCGCCTCCAACCTTAATTGTAAAATCAGCAACAGTTCGGCAATTGCTATCTCTCATGATGTGGGTAGGACCGAGATTGAAGCCTCCATATTCAAAGAGGATCTTAACAAAGCTCTTGGGCTTGATGGTTTTAATGTATGTTTTTATCGGGTTGCTGGGAAATTATTGGAGATGATGCTGTCAAAGCCATCTTGGACTTCTTTTATTAAGGCAAGATTCTCAATCAAATTAAATCATGTTTTATCTCTCTAATACCGAAATGCCCTTTTGCTATTGGGCCTGATCATTTCAGGCCTATTTTGTTGAACAATAAGATCTATAAAATTATCTCCAGAATTTTGGTGAATTGCTTAAAATCTGTTATGCCTTGCCTTATTAGCGATCATCAATCTGCATTCAGTCCTGGGAGAGACATTTCTAATAACATTCTCGTGTCACAACCTTCTGAAAGGGATTCACCTCGATTCCAGACCTCCAAGAATGTGTCTCAAGATTGATCTCCAGAAAGCTTTTGACAATGTTAAATGGGGATTATTTCGCACCTCCAACAGCAAGCGAACTTCAATGCCAAATGGATTCAGTGGATAAGTGGTTGCATTATGTCTCCTCGGTTCTCGGTTCTTTTTAACGGGGTTCCCACTGGCTTATTCTCTAGCTCTAAAGGGCTTAGGTAAAGGGATCCTCTATCCCCTTTTCTTTTCGCCCTTGTTTTGGAAATCTTCTCTTGTGCCATCAACCGTTTTGTTGCTGATGTGTTGATTGATTACCCATTCTCTGCTGGTGGCTTAAGTATATCTCTTCTCTTTGCTGAAGATTTTATGGTTTTCTGTTCGGCCTAATGTCATTCTGCTATTTCTCTGAAGTGTCTTCTTGATGATTTAAGCTCATTCTCCGGTCTTAGTGCTAACCATTCAAAAAGCCAGGTTATCTTCTCCAAATCTTGTGGGGCTAAGGATGATATTCTTTCAATCTTTGGTATGAGAGAAGCCACCCTACTAATCAGCTACTTGGGTGTTCCTCTTATCTCTTTCAAGATCCATGTCAAGGATTGTGTTATCCTCGTGGATAAGGTTAAAAACAGAATCAACGGTTGGGCTGTGAAGTGTCTCTCCTATGCTGGTAGGTTGGAATTGCTTAAATCTATTATAAACTGTTTTCACTTCTATTCGAAAATGCATTTCTTCTACCTAAATCATGTATGGAGGGCATTGAGAAAGCTATGTGTGCCTTCCTTTGGAGCTCTGATGGTATTAAAAAAAATTCACATGGTTAGCTGGGATAAGGTTTGCCTGCCTAAAGATTCTGGTGGGCTTGGCCTTAGGCGTCTGCAATCTATAAACTCTGCTTGCTTAATGCGATAACTTTGGTTTATCATCTCCGGGAAGGAAACCATGTGGATTAGTTGGATCCATGAAAAATACTTGAAGGATATAAGCATTTGGGAGGTCTGTCTTCATAGCAATGCCTCGTGGGGATGGAAATCTATGTTAAGCTGTAGGGAAAGAGCCAAGCAGTTCGTTGTGCATGCTATTGGTAATGGTGCTACTACCAAGTTCTAATTGGACCCGTGGCTTCGTCCTAGTTTTATTTTGGCCGGACATTTTGGTAACTGTGCGGTCTACAATCTAGGGATGGGAAGGCACATATATGTTAGCAAATTTATTATGGATGGTATATGGGTCTTGCCTGACTCTTCTTCTAAAGTTTTGGATGAAATCTGGGGCCTGGTTAGATTACATATTATCCCCTACCACAACGTCGAGGACCAGATCTTATGGATCGCTGGCTCGTCTGGCTCTTTTAGTATTCGATCTGTTATGTGCGCCAACAGTCCCATCACTTCTCCTGAGTGGCATAATCTGGCTTGGTTCTGTGGCAACATCAACCGTCATTTGATATTCTCCTGGTTCTATTTCATTTGGGGACTTAAGACTAAACTTTTCCTTCAAAGTTTGGGGGTCCAATGTGACACTAGTTGCCCTCTAGATCTTATCGTTCAAGAAGATTGCCTTCACCTTCTCTTTTGTAGCTTTGTAGGATCTGTCTGGGCAAAACTGATGCAAAAGCTCGATGTCTCTTCTTCTAGTAACGGTTCCTCCATCATCCAACAAGCAAAAGACTTGATTAGTTCTTCCTCTAACGTCCTTGCCCTGTTGGCTGCTGAAATGTCCATTCCTTGCGCTGATTTGGCATTGTTGGGTTGAGCAGAACTCCAGGGTAGTCAACGATCAAACTAGGGACCTTGATGCGATTTGTTCCCTCATTTGTAGTGATATTAGATCCAGAATGTTATTTATTCTCTCTAATTCTAATCTTCGGCAGGTGACTAGTAGTTTTTCTGCATGTTGGGACCTCCCCCTTCATTGTCAATCCCTGTTAAGCCTCTCGACCCTGCAGACTTGAAGGAAAATTGCCTGGACTACTCGTTCCTGCTGAATCATCTTTGCTCTAATGCTCAATTCCATCTGCTGTCTCTATATGTTGGAGTTGAGGGGGAGATTATTGGCTCTTCTAATTGGCCTATCAAAGATCAAAGTGACTACTGCTCTACCATCCTGGGCCTTTATAAAGAGTTGCATTGCCTGGCCCAAAAAAAATTGGCTCTAAAGAAAATATATTTTTACAATCTAGTGGTCTTTAAAAAGTGGAAGTTGGTCTCCACTGATTGGCACACCTGCACTCTTGTTGCTGCGACTGAGGTCGTTCTTCATCGCCTGCCTTGCTCCATCTCCTACCTTAATCCTTGGCCGGCCAAGGGTAACAGGTTTTTATACAATGCCCTGGCTTCCCTTCATTATTTCCCTGTTGATGGCGGGGTCCTAACTTTGGTTTAAGTCTGTTTGTCTATCTTTGTTGCCCCCGTTTACGGGTGCCTTTTCCTTCGCTTAGCTGTCGTGCTCTCTTTCGGTTGGTTGTTTCTGTAATTTGTTTTGCTTTCTTGCCCAGCCCTAGCTTGCTCCTCTTGTTTATTTATTTGGGACTTGTATTTTCTTTCTTTTCCTTGAGTGAATAATATTCTTACCCTTCATTCAAAAAAAAACTATTTTGAAAATCGGATCAGACCGCGGTTGAACTAGACCGACTTTAGTAATGGCTGATTTCCTAAAAAAACTGTCCAGTGCATAAAACCGTAAAAAATCGGTCAGACTCGTGGGTTTGACCGATTTTCTTCAATCGACCATGAATCGTGACCCATGAAAACCATTTCAAAAAATATAAAATAGATTTTTTTTTTAATTTTCATTTTTTCAACATTAGATTTTTTATGTTTTTAGAAAATAATTTTTTACTTAAAATTTTATTTCAAGTCATCAATTAAACCTTAGTTAATAATTTAATATTATTTATGATATTCTTTTTTCAATGAAAGGTAAGAAATTTATTCACTCAAAGGAGAAGAGAACAGAGAAAGGGGGCCCAAAAACAAAAAGAACAACAAAGCGAAAGCTTAGGTTAGGCAAGAAAAAGAAAATATAACAGGAACATGGCTTAACAGGCCAGCCCGCTTTGCCACCCAACATAGGCCCACAACCTGGGCAAGAGAAAGGTGCAGCCACAGCAGCGCCCCAGTAGTAGAGCCAGAATCAGGATCCAGAATGAGCCAATACACGACCATCAGTAGGCGCCAGCCTTAGAGATGAGAGGTCAGCTTGATAGCACTTGAAAAGATGATAGACATGGAGGTAATACAAGATATGGAGCAAGATAATCGTTGCAAAAGGGCTTCAACAATGGCAAGAAGGGTACGTGTTCGCCAACAAGTGGAGATCTGAACCTGATTATATAACGCCGCCCCAACTTTAGATTTTTCTAAGAACCAGATTCCTTTCGATGAGGCAAAACAGGCATTCTTGGAGCCCAAGCAGAGATGTGCATAAGTCCGTCTGGTTTTGAAAGTCCTCATTTCGAGAGCCAAGAATTTCCTCCAAATCACCAATTATAGATAGCACATAGAGGAATTATCCTCCAAACAAAAGCAGTGTAGCAAAACACAATTGGTCGCAGAGGTAGCACGAGAGAAAGAACCATGTTGCTACCTAGATGGAGGAAGAATAGTGGGAGGGAGATCCCACTTAGCAGAAAAATAACTTGGAACCTATATAAGCTGATCATTGGACAGAACAAAAAGTAATTTGCTTACGATGTCCCTGCATATACTAGTATAAATATGTAGAGGCTACAGCTAGCCTGAAGGAAAATACGAGAATTTCACTTTTTCCAACAATGCCAGATGAGAGCCTGAACAGATAGCCTAACAACAAGAACAACAAGATTAGAAGAGGAGGAATTGTTCAACAACTTTGCTTGATCACTGATGTCACTGTTAGAAGGGTAGGCATTAAATTTTGGCAGCAAAAGATTCCAGACAGACCGAACATAGCTGCAGTGAAGGAGATGCTGTCTCTCTTCTTGAGCCGGGAGACATAGTGGCAGCTAGTGTTGCACGAAATGGCCAGGCCATGAAAGAACTTCTTCATTTAAGCCCAGCGTTGAAGTAAAACCAGTTGAAGATGGAATGTCTTCTGATGTTACCTTTGAACCAGGTGAAGGAAACCCAATCATCAAGGGGATTGTAGTTAGTGCATCCCAGAACGGATGAGAGGCTGAAATTTCTGAAACTAAAGGGACCCAGATAATTTGATCTTCAACATTAAAGCAGGGTATGATGACGGAGCTTATTAGCCTCCAGATTTGACAGAGTTTTAGTAGTAATTAGTAGTAGAGACCACTTGCCGCTGGTGATAAATCTGCTGACATTAAAATTTCTACCAAGCCCCAGGTTGTAGACAGCGCGGTTCCCAAATTGTTCGGCAATAATGAAAACCGAACGAATCCTAGGGATCGAGCCAGAATCTAGTGGAGGATCTGTTTCCAATAGCATGAACAATATGTTGCTTCCAACCCCAAGACGAGGATCTGTGACAATTGATTTCCCAGAAGCTACGACCCTGTAAATATTTGGCATGAATCCACTTAATCCATAACCTCTCCTTACCAGTTATTATGGACCAAACTTAGCGCATAAGACATGCGAAATTGATGGCAACAAGACTCTGAAGGCCCAATCCACCACCAGCCTTGGGCATGCAAAATTTGCTCCAACTTACCATGTGAATTTTTTATGAGAACCTTCATCGCCTCGGAGGAAGGAATACATTGTTCTTTCAATGCCCAGAAGACAAGATTTCAGAAGGAGGAAAGAATTAGCCCAATGAAGACTATTGATGGTAGATTTGAGCACTTCCAACCTCCCAGTGTAGGAAAGACATTTTGAAGTCCAACAATTGACTTTTTTTGGCACACCTTATTCATCAAAGCATCACAGTCCCTCACATGAATCCTAGAGGAGAGCAACGGAAGCCCAAGATAACAGATAGGAAGTGTAGCTTCTCCCATACCAAGAATGGACATGAGTTTTTCTTTAATCGCACAAGATTTAGAGAAGATAATCTGGTGTTTTGACTGGTTGGCTTCAAGGCCAGAGAAATCATGGAACTCAGAAAACTTCTTTAGGGCCACCGTAGAGGAGCTGTCAGCAGCACAAAAAATCATCAGATCATCAGCAAATAACAGGTGGGATATGCTCAAGTTACCAGTAGAAAAGGGACAACTAATCTCCCCCGCAGCCACCAAGCGGCTTGTAACGACCCGCCTTTTTTCCATTGATTAAATCATAGTAATTTTTTTTATATACTGAAAAAGGACGGATACGTCACGATGCGAGCCGAGTTCAAATCCAAAGACCCAACCCTCGACTGACCCAATTCTAGCACACACATGGATCAACCCACCAAATATTTATGCGTGTGCCAGCATAACACTTGTGAAAGAACATGTGCGGAAATAATATTTGCGCAGTTATAACACCAATCATTTCAATAGCAATGATGGAAATAACTTAACCATATAAGCCAAAACATTAAACCAAATCCCAAAATACAAATTGTCTAAGTTATTACATCATTGAATCCTATGAAATTATATAATTCTATCAAAATGACAAAATAAGAACTATAATATCTTCGAGCGTCTCCGGATCCATCTCTTCATCAAGCATGACTATCACTAGGTCCAGCCTCATCTCCTTTACCCTGATCTGTGTTAACATCTAGGGGAAAAATATATAGGTTAGTCAACTTGCCTAGTAGGAAGTTCCGATCATAAAATGCACTAAGTGTGGAATCTCATATTATCATATAATAAGGATAACAATGTAGAAAATCTCAACACATGTTTCTCAAATGCAAAATAGAAGATGTACCAAAGTCTTATAACTCAAAAATCATAATAACACTATGCCATGGGTACCATGCATCAATGATATGCCCACCCATCTCCATGCATCAGATCATAACAAATCACTTCGAATAATGATTCACAATATTGGCCACTTATGTCCTCAACAATTGAGGGGACAACCTACTAGGGTGTTGTTACCCATCTACAAATTAACCGAGACTATCGGTAGAGTGTGGTCTCCTCTCTCTGTGCAGGGTTTCGGGACCTACCTAGGAGCTCTTTGGCCCAACTATGCCGTAACATTCATATCCAAGGACGGGGCCAAAGTCTAATATTTTTATAATCATTTTAAATGAGTCCAAGTGAGGTCCGGACATTTCCTTCTTGGCTCACTTCTATCAACCCTCCCATGCAACCATGCATGAGGTAATGTGTGCAACATGATGATAAAAGCATGCATCAAATAGTTTTATTTCATCAAACATCTTTTCTATGTAACATAATGAATTCATAATAAAATTAAGATCTCATAAATCAATATTTAACAAAATCAGTCACATCGTTGTGCTTCAATAAAGTAGGAACTCCTATCTGATCGAGAGTGATCAACTCAAGGGGAACTCACACTTTTGATCGAACGTCATCGGAATTACCCTTGATTCCTTTTGTCCATGTACATGTTTCAAATCATAGTTTGTATGTCACTATCACATATAATCCTTTGTCTAATCTATGTAGGTCTAACCTAGACCTAAAGATCAACTGTATGATTTTCAAAGTCTAATAGATTCCATTTATATTTGGTTTTAAATAACAAATACATTAACCATGTCAATTTGTCTCTGTTTCAGGCCGACATATTGACACTGCCGATACATCGTCTCTGGACACAGTCGACACATCGATCATCTCGATATGTCGACAAGACTCTGTCTGTTCTATTGCATGTTTTCCAGTCTCTCTTCTGTCATATATGTATATGTCGACATAGTCAATATATCCAATGGTTCATACAGTCGATATGTTAAGTTTGTCGACATATTCTCCTGATTTGATTTATCAGTTTCATAAGTCGTCCTCTGTTTCTCGACCCAGTCAATACATATACTGGTGTATATATATCTAACATGGCGACATTCATCGACAAGTCTACCAGTATTAATACTCATTCTGCGTTCACAGGCTGATATATCGACTCCATCGATACCTCATCCTTGAACCAATTTGTTGTCTTTATTTCGGATCATCTCCAAGCAGACATATCGACCTGGTCGATACATCCTCCTAAGATTAGTCTATCACCTTTTATTTCATCTCCGGTTCTACCATACTCAGGCCGACACATCGACTCTGTCGATGGGTCGTGCTGAAACTAGTTCAACATCCATTCGTTCCATATTATATCTGTCGTGCCTCAGGCCAACATATCGACATTGTCGATAGGTCGTCCCAAGATAAGTTGTCATTTGTACATTTCATTTTCATTACGGTCATACGTGGGCCGATACATCGACATAGGCAATATGTCATCTTGGGTTTTAGTTCCACACTTATCATTTCCTGTTCGTTGAATACTTGCCCTAGCCGACACATAGACAGAGTTGATATGTTCACTAGTTCGAGTTAGAAGTCGTGAACCCATCATCCATGGCTTCCCTTTACTCGTGTGTTCGTCCTTATTAGGTTCTTTCTTTTCAATTCCAATTATACAAGTTTTCTAGGACAACCTAGTGTTATTGATTTACTCAAAAACACCATAGATCTACCTACCTCGGAGGATTCGTAGGTGTGCTCGAATGGATACAATCTGATATCCCTTGTCTCCTTGCTCTCCACCCTCCTTGCTAGCTCGATTTCTCTTTCCCCTTGCTTGGTCTGTCCTTCCTTTCTCGGAATAGAGGAAGCCTAGTGAGGAGGTGAACAGGTTCTTGATCGAGTTGAGAGCTGAGATGTGAATGATAGGGTGCACTCGGATGAGTAAGAGACGTGCTCAGATAATCTGTTTCTCCTCTCATCTTCACTATTTTCCTCTCATTTTCTTTCTTTCTTTTCTTCCATTTCCCTTCGTTTTCTATTCTTTTCATCTTCATATTTTAATTACCTTGGACTCTTAATTGATTTCTTGAAAACGGAAGAGGCATTGTGAATGCCAATGCATGGAAAAATGAAGGGTTTGGACGATGGTAGATAGAGCGTCTGCTGAAGACGTTCGGGCTACTCGACACATCGACTTTGTCGATGTGTTAATCCATTTGATTATCTTTTCCACCGATACATCGACCATGTCGATGTATCCTTTGGACAACTTATACCTTGGGTTTGAATCTCAGTTTTCCCCGACACATCGATCCAGTCGATGCATCGTCTGGAAACGATGAGCTTTACCGACACATCGATCAAGTTGATGTATAGACTGATGGAAATTTAGTTTCCCCTTATCTCTTTCAATGTACATTCACATTATTTGGGCCAAAAATCATATATTTCATTTATATAATAAAAGAAATTACATAAAATAAGGAGTTAAAACTCCGAGTCCTTACACGGTTGATGGCACATGACATGTTTTCCATGACAAGGGCGAAATGGAAAGGAGAAAGTGGATCTCCCTACCTAAGCCCCTTGGTGCTTGAGAAGAAGCCCAAAGGAGAGCCATTGATGAGAATAGAGAAGTGAGGCGATTTTATGCAACATTTCGTCCACTAAATCAACCTCTCATTGAAGTTGTCTTGGAGAAGAAGTTGAATAATGCATCCCCATTTGACGTTGTCAAATGCCTTTTGCAGATCAATCTTGAGGCACATTCTGGGAGGGCCTATGTAGAGATGGATGCCTTTGATGAGGCAATGGGAAAGGAGAATATTGTTTGATATATCCACACTCCGAGATGAAGGCAGATTGGTGATGGCTCACAAGAGTGGGCATGATGGGCTTCATACGATTCACCATGACTCTGGCTATGATCTTGTAAATCTCATTAGTTAAGGAAATGGGCCTAAAGTGTTCAGGACAATTTGCAAAAGGAGACTTTAGAATGAGGGTGATAAAACAGTTCTTGATCTGGTTTAGGATCTTGGCAGAGCAAAAAAAATCAGATATGGCGAGAACAACATCTTCACCAATGATGTCCCAACAACTACGATAGAAGTTGAGGTTGAAATCATCAGGGCCAGGGGCTTCGTTGGGTCTGGCTTGGAACAAGGAAGCTGTAACGTCCCGTCCCGCTACGGGCACGTTATCTCCGAATTATCTCAAAGATCACAAAGGAAAATGTAACGGGCATATATATTTTTTTTGAAACGGGGCAACTACCTCCTGCTCAAAAACTGGTAATAAGGTTCAACATACCAACATAACATGAAACAGTCATAGACTATTCTAATACAGTTATACATCATTCGAAATCAAATAACATACGAAGAGGGGTCATATAAAACAAGGTCTCTCAACTAAGAACAACGTAATTATAAAATGTCTAACCACTGCTCCTCTACTAGCGCCTGCTCAAGGGACCTGCCCAGTCCCTTTGCAATCGGGTATCTGAAAGGTAAGGGGTGAGCTAACCGGCCCAGTGAATAGATAATGCATATCACATGTCAGCAATATAAGTAGATATCATATGCATGAATGCAAAAAAAAAATATCATAATAAAAGGGGTGCTCATATATATGAGATCCAACTGCACCACCAACCAATAATCCACCGACTAGTTCGTGACATCATCTTGATGGCCCACCTCGGGTCCTCCAACAAACTCCTAGAGAGTAAGAGGTGAGTTAACTAGTCCAGTAAAGGGAATAACCCTATCATACATCAACAACATATATATGTATCACATGTATAGAAAAAAAGATGGACGTCATAATAGAATGAATGTCTACGTACGAGAGTACTCAACTACATAATTGACCAACGGTCCCACCGACTAATCAGAGAAATAATCCCCATAGCTAACAACTGTCCTCCAACAACCCCGATCTCCCTACCAAAATAAACGGGAGACCTATGATACACAACTGCCTCAACCGCCGAAATGCAACGGGGAAACCCGCATCCCCTACGGGGGTTTTGACCGCCGGAGCATAACGGGGAAGCAAATCTCAAGGGGCAGACACCTCAACCGCCAGAACGCAATGGGGAAACCCACATCTCCTATGGGGGTCTTGACTGTAGGAGCGTAACGGGGAAGTCCTCCCAATACCCAAACTATCATCATCATCATAACCATATACTCATGTAAACAACATCCCCAAGACATACACATGATGCCATGATCATATGCAACGGTAAGACTACATTCTAATGCAACTAACTCAGAATCAGCCATATATTTCACCTTGCGAGTCAAGAGCTTATAATGAGTTATTTAGTCACGCGTGTTTATGTTCCACGCAATTCCAACAACATCTAATGAATAGGCATTTCAAGTATCACCAGCAATTTTCCAAGTATCATATTCAATTCCAATTGTCCAATTGAAGTTCTCTACAAAGCATATAGTTGACTGCAGTAACCCCGAGCAGACCCTCTACCACATATTTATTACAACAGTTTTCCCTTACTGAGTGGCTAAATAAATAGAGGGTCACCCCCGGTCACTCCATGTCCAGAGATAACAGTTTAATATATGCAAGTGCATGCTAAAACAGTGATAAGTCCCCTCACAGAGTGTGTGGAGTCAAAACCGAAGCGAGTAGGCGGCTTGATTGGTTGAAGGGAGCTCGATCTGTTGAAACAAGGAAGAGTGAATAAGCAAATAAGGTAAAACGTGTTAGAACGAGACCAAACTGAAAATGGGCCTAATACTGGGCCGGGTCTGAAAATGGACCGGGCCTGAAAACGGGTCGAGTTGGGCTGGATCAAAACTGGCTAGTTTGGACCATGTCCGGCTGGGCCAAACCCAAGACCGGATCGGATTGGGTCTAGGCCTGGCCAAACTGGGCTGGGCCGAGACCAAGACTGGGTTAACTCAAGAGCTCAAACAGAGTCCATTTGGGGACTCAGTTGAGCCGACTCAGTTGCCTAACTGAGTCGGGAGAAAGAGAGAGGAAAGGGAATTCGAAAGAAATCCAGAAAAAAAAAACTGAGTAAAAAGAAGAGGGGGAAAAAGAAGGGGAAGAAGAAGACTACCTGGGATCGATAGGGTTGGCGAAGGGAGGTAGAGATTGACAAATCTCAAGCGGTGAGGAGGGTTGGCTTCGACCTGCTGGAGCAGGGATCGACAGCGGCTGCTCAAAGCGTCTAAGAGGAAGAATGAGAAGAGAAAAGAAGCGAGAGAGAGGGAGAGAGATTTGAAGTGAAAAGGGAAAGGGAGGGGGTAAGGCGGCTGTTGAAGGAAGGGGTTCCTTTCTGCAGGTTTTTCGAGAATGAGGGAGATCCAAAGGGGGAAGATATGAAAGAGGGGAATGGGTTGTGGCGGCACTGCAGCAAATTGCTACAGTGCAGCAAAAGAGGGGATTTAAGAGGGTTGGGTTGTCTAGGGTTTTAGGGAAGGGATAAAGGTTTAAGTATTTTTAAATCCTTTTTTTTTTTTTGATTTCTTTTCAAGAAAGAAAAAAAGAAAACACATTAAAATCGAGAACCCATAAAAATCTCGAATGTCAAACGTCGAGCGAGAAAAACATGTGTGATTTTAAATATTTTTCATGACATAGTACACTGAAATTAGAAAAATTACCAAAAACCATTCGAGTTTCCGAACTCGAAATCAAGCACACAGGGGCCCACACCACCCCTAATGCTACCAAAGCACCAAGTACAACTCGGAGATCCACAAAACTACATAAAACCCCGAAATATCGAGTCGGGTCATTACAATACTATCCCCTTTAAGGAAATTCGTCGTCGAATTTCAAACTAAACTCATACCTTTAGTCTCAAACAAGGCTGAGAACTGCTTCCGCAATGTTGCCTCATCCTCCCAAACAGAAGTCTCCCTGCCCCTGGCAATGCCAAACCACTAAAACCAGACAGATAGTCTTACTACGAAGCATTTGCTCTCTAGAATCCTCGATCCACACTGGTCTTCCTTCGTAGGTAACGTTCTCGTTGGGTTCCACGTCTTCCTAGTTAAACACATGCGACGGATCCTAATGATACTTCCGAAGCATCGAAACATGGAAAACGTTGTGTGCTCGAGCGAGACTGCGGAGGGAGTGCAAGTTTATAAGCTACTTCCCCGGTTCTTTCTAGTACCTCAAACGGATCAATATACCAAGGTGACAGCTTCCCTTGACGCCCCAACCTCTGAATCCCATGACAAGGCGAGACCCAAAGGAAAACACGATCTCCAATAGCAACTCAAGTGCCCTCCTCTGAAGGTCAACATAACACTTCTGTTGTCTCTAGGCAACCAACAATTTTTTTTTTGTCTGATCAAACTCACCTGCTCAGTAGTCTCACTGACCATGCCTGGTCCTAACATCACTATATCATTGATCTCGACCCACAAAAGGGTGATTTGCACGGTCTGACCTACAAGGCCCATACGAAGCCATCTTGATACTAGCCTGGTATTTTGTTGTTGTAGACGAACTCAACCAAGAGTAACGAACTCTCCAAACTACTACCACGATAAAAAAAAAAACACAAACCCGGAGTGTATCCTCTAAGATCTTGATGGTCCACTCCTACTGGCCGTCCGTCTATGGATGGAACACTATCCAACTCTTTCTTCAAGCTTCGTCGGATATGAGAAACAAGTTTCGGGTCCCAATCTGAAATAATCGACATAAGTACACCATGCAGCCTGACAATCTCGGCCAAAAATAGCTGACTCCAAGTCTCAAGAGAATCTGACATTTTCATGCCAACAAACCGGGCCCACTTAGTCAATTGATCCACTATGATCCATATTGCATCATGTCTTCGAGGTGACTTCAGCAATCCTGTAACGACCCGACCCGACAACAGGGCTTAAGGCTTGACTCAGTAAGATATTGTCCACTTTGGGCCTCGAACACAGCTCAAACCCGTACGGTTTTGCATTTGAGCCCAGGCCCACGTGGCCTGGCCCAAAAGGCCTCTTACTTGAGTTCCATGGGGTGGCCACTTAAAACCCCTAATTTTTCCATCCCCCAAACCGATGTGGGACTTTTTCATTTTCCCACATTGGTTTTGGGGGGTTGGGTATCACAATCATCCTCCCTAAAGCCTCGAGCCGTCCCCGGCTCGACTCCGGTCCACTTGACAACTCAGGGAAAGATGATAGGCCTACACAGTCCGAGTGTTGAACTCGGCTCTGATACCATATTTGTAACGACCCAACCCGACAACAGGGCTTAGGGCTTGACTCAGTAAGATATTGTCCGCTTTGGGCCTCGTACACAGCTCAAACCCGCACGGTTTTGCATTTGGGCCCAGGCCCACGTGGCCTGGCCGAAAAGGGCCTCTTATTTGAGTTCCATGGGGTGGCCACTTAAAACCCCTAATTTTTCCAGTCCCCCAAACCGATGTGGGCCTTTTTCATTTTCCCACATTGGTTTTGGGGGGGTGGGTATCACAAATCCAGTCACGAAATCCATAATAATATGACTCTACTTCCACTTGGGGATCGAAAAGACTGCAATCTATCACCGGTTCCCAAGTGCTTTATCTTAACCTGATGGCAAGTCAAAATAATGGGTCACAGACTCAGCCACTGACCTCTTCATACATCTCCACTAGGATTGCTGAAGCAATTCAAGACACATCCTTGCACGTCCCGTACGTACAACAAATCTAGAATGATAGAAGTGCCGTAATACCTCCTCGCGGCACTGCCCTTCCATGGGTACTAAAAGCCTACCCTAAAAGGTGAAACCACTATCTTGTCTCACAGTCCATCCAAAGGGTCAACTGCCACTGACCACAACACTCCTCAATGCAATGCACCTCTCATCTAACTACTGAACTTTCGAAACCCTATGATAAAACTCTGTCTGGACAACTGTGTTGCACGAATCTGGATGTTCTAACCTCCGGTCAGACTCGACAGAGCTCCTCTTGCCATGCGATTCAAGGCGTCTGTAACTACGTTCGTGTTATCGGAGTGGTAAGACAACACAAAGTCATAGTCACCAAGGTACTCCATCCACCGTCTCTGCCTCATGTTCAACTCCTTCTTGAGTGCAATACCACAGTCACTAACTCCAAGTCATAACGAGGATATTTCGGCTCTTTAGGTCTTAAAAAGTCTTGAACCATATATTATCTCTCTCCATCCTACATCAGAACCCAACTCAAACTATTACTTGAAGCATCGTAGGAAACCGCATAGTCGTGGCCTCTTCTTGGCATAATCCACAATGAAGCGAAAATCAGACTCTCTTTTAACCTCCAGAAGACTGTCTTAAAAGCTTCGTCCCAAACAAATAACACATTCTCGTTGGTCAAACTTGCCCTAGGTACGACGATCCTGGAGAAATCCTGGACAAACCGCCGGTAGTACCCCGCAACACCCAAGAAAAGCTGTGAACTTCAAGAACACTCTGTGGTTGTTCCCAACTCAGAATAGCTTCAACCCTGGCCGAATCCATGGCCACAGCACTAACTAACATCACGTGCTCAAGAAATTGAACCTCTGGCAACCAAAATTCATACTGTTATACTTTGTACAAAGCTTGTGATCCCTCAAGACATGAAGTATGGTTCTCGGATGCTGCTCATGATCCTCAGTCTGATGCTGAACATATTAAGATATCATCGTTGAACACCACTACAACCGGCCCAGGCACGGTCTGAAAATCCTTTTTTTTTTTTTTGGTCCATGAATGTCGTCGGCGCATTAGTTACTCCAAACGGCATTACCTCAAACTCAAGAGTCCAAAACGAGTACGGAAGGTAGTCTTCTCAATATCACACCTCCGCATCCTCATTGATGATAACCCGAGGAAAGATCTATCTTGGAGAAGCACTTAGATCCTATCAATTGGTCAAATAGATCATCAATCCTTGGCAATGGATACTTATTCTTCATTGAACTTTACTCAACTGCCGATAGTCAATGCACAGTCTCATGGAGCCATCTTTCTTCCTAGCAAACAACGTTGGTGCACCTCGAGATGAAGTGCTAGGCCGAATGAAGCTAAGGATTTCTAACTCCTTGAGCTGTTTCTCCAGCTCCAAAACCCCCGTCGGTAATCAAACCACAAACTCATAAAGCCATCTCCTTCTTGGTCAACAAGGCCGATGTGCTCCAAGGAGGGCACTGGGTCAATTGTAGCCAAGAGACTCCAACTCCCCGAACTAACTCTTTGGCTCCAATACTCCTACTGGCACCACCCGATAATGAGTAATCGAAACAGGGGCCGCATCGAGAGAGCAGATCCATAACAAAACCCACCTCATGATGTGACGACAATCCAAGGAGCTGCTCCTGGAAGGACATCCTGGGAATCCTCGACCACGCGGGGCATTTCAACATCTGCTAACCCCGAACTCTCCTCCAACCCAAGCTAGTCTCCAGACTGCACAACTCCCCGGACTATGAGCTGTAAGCTGCTTGACGAAAGCATCCCCACGAGGAACTGACTTGTCATTCACTTACAGTAACAATCCAAGGTAACCTGATGGGAGAACCACCAATCCGTCCCTAGATGATGTCGAACGCTGACATCTGTAAAAATCGTAAACTGACCACCAATGCTAACTCCAAAGGTCAAAACACACGATCCATAGATCTGGTCCACAACTAGCGAAACTCAAGGAAAAAGAGAGGGAACACTGGAAACATTTAATACGCCGGTCAAGAGCTAAGAAACACTCACTTGGCATGTTCAAGGAACCGAGCTTCTAACTCACTTATACATTGGAATTGGTACCGTATGTCGGTCCCACCTGAGTCTCAATGGTCAACCCTACCAGTCTGACCTAAACAAGCCCTTAACAAAGCCACAAGCACCTTTAACTGTAACACTAGACTCGCGAGAGTCCTAGAACCAAACATACAACCACTTGGCTCAGCCCTCAGACACTCCTCGCAAGTCCAAAGCACCGAACGGGCCTATCTAATAACTCAAACATTACCAAGCCCATCAGCCCCTCATGGAACTCCATCGGCCATCTACAGAGTTAGCCGGCCGGACTCACTCAGTAGACGCCCATAAATTTCCAATGAGTCTATCTTCATACTATATAGTCACAAGTGAGGACCACAATACAGTCTTCTCCCATCAACACTAGGACCCTCGAACGATCTCACTTCAATCACAGTCTGAAGCCCCCTTGACTCCCCCACGGAACTCAAGCCACTTGAAAGGAAAAAAAAAAGAAAAAAAAAATCACCAATGCACCTCAAAGGTGAGGACTCCTCTTAATGTGGGTCCCACCGAGGAACACCTCTAATTACTTTAGGGAGTAAGACCAACATGACTCCAAACCTAGAGATTTGTATCCCACAGCTCCTGTGACCACGCCACAGTGCTCCACCCACTCAAACGAGTGATCTATCTCACCATTGACTCACCCATGAATCAAATAGTGGAGAGTCTCACAGAGCGAGAACTTGCTATAAGTCACGTCTCAAGTATGCTAACCTAAAGATAACGCACCAAGTACACCACACAAACCTAGGGTGCCTACGGAACACCCCATAACCCGGTTCAATCTACCCTATCACACAGGGGTGAACTCACACAGGGGTGAACTAATCTCTAGTTACCATCACATTCATCTCCGTCCCATGCACAGTCCGAGAGTTGAAACGTACTCTGATACCAACTGTAACATCCCATTCCGCTACGGGCATGTTATCTCCGAATTATCCTCAAAGATCACAAAGGAAAATGTAACGGGCATATATATTTTTTTTGAAACGGGGCAACTACCTCCTGCTCAAAAACTGGTAATAAGGTTCAACATACCAACATAACATGAAACAGTCATAGACTATTCTAATACAGTTATACATCATTCGAAATCAAACAACATACGAAGAAGGGTCATATAAAACAAGGTCTCTCAACTAAGAACAACGTAATTATAAAATGTCTAACCACTGCTCCTCTACTAGTGCCTGCTCAAGGGACCTGCCCAGTCCCTTTGCAATCGGGTATCTGAAAGGTAAGGGGTGAGCTAACCGGCCCAGTGAATAGATAATGCATATCACATGTCAGCAATATAAGTAGATATCATATGCATGAATGCAAAAAAAATATCATAATAAAAGGGGTGCTCATATATATGAGATCCAACTGCACCACCAACCAATAATCCACCAACTAGTTCGCGACATCATGTCGGTGGCCCACCTCTGGTCCTCCAACAAACTCCTGGAGAGTAAGAGGTGAGTCAACTAGCTAGTAAAGGGAATAACCCTATCATACATCAACGACATATATGTGTATCACATGTATAGAAAAAAAGATGGACATCATAATAGAATGAATGTCTACATACGAGAGTACTCAACTACACAATTGACCAACGGTCCCACCGACCAATCAGAGACATAATCCCCATAGCTAACAACTGTCCTTCAACAACCCCGATCTCCTTACCAAAATAAACGGGAGACGTATGATACACAATTGCCTCAGCCGCCGAAATGCAACAGGGAAACCCGTATCCCCTACGGGGGTTTTGACCGCCGGAGCATAACAGGGAAGCGAATCTCAAGGGGGCAGACACCTCAACCGCCGGAATGCAATGGGGAAACCCACATCTCCTATGGGGGTCTAGACCGCCGGAGCGTAACGGGGAAGTCCTCCCAATACCCAAACCATCATCATCATCATAACCATATACTCATGTAAACAATGTCCCCAAGACATACACATGATGCCATGATCATATGCAACGGTAAGACTACATTCTAATGCAACTAACTCAGAATCAGCCATATATCTCATCTTGCGAAGTCAAGAGCTTATAATGGGTTATTTAGTCACGCATGTCTATGTTCCACACGATTCCAAAAACATCTAATGAATAGGCATTTCAAGTATCACCATCAATTTTCCAAGTATCATATTCAATTCCAATTGTCCAATTGAAGTTCTCTACAAAGCGTATAGTTGACTGGAGTACCCCCGAGCAGACCCTCTGCCACATATTTATTACAACAGTCTTCCCCTATCGAGTGACTAAATAAATAGAGGGTCACCCCCGGTCACTCCATGTCCAGAGATAACAGCTTAATATATGCAAGTGCATGCTAAAACAGTGATAAGTCCCCTCACAGAGTGTGTGGAGTCGAAACCGAAGCGAAGTAGGCGGCTTGTGTAACACCATGGAATTTCAAAGATAACAATTTACGTGAATTTATTCATATTTATGGAATTGCCATTGTGATATATTTGATTTGAATTTAAATGGGTCAATGGTTCAATCAAGACCCAAAGGATGGTAGTTTTGTTTACAAAACAAATAAATGGATAAGATGTACTTAAATGGGTCAAGAATCATAATTGGGTCAAATTTCATTAAATGGGTCAAAATGGTCAAATGGGACCCAATGGGTCGAGATGGACATGATTAATCATGGAGTGAGCTCAAAACTTAGTTGATTTAAGTTTTCATTAATTAAGTTTGGTTTGAGTTGAAATGAATGGTGGAGTTTAGTTGAACTAAACTTATGAGTTGAATTTATTAGTTGAATTACATGAGAGTTGTGACTCAATTTCAAATGTTTTACACGTTGGAAGGTAACAAGGGAGGGGGAGTTTCATTTCAAAGATGAAACCCCCACATGGGACGTTGATAAGCATTAAGGAGGTGACGGTTACACATGGGCTGCATCAAGGGTGAGAAGTTATTGACTTCAAAAATTCAAATTCAAAATCATGGGGACGTTGGTTGCATGAGGCTTTTCATGCATGTAACATCTACTAAAAAGATAAGTGGGGTGGCTGTTTTGAGAGTTATAAAATACAAGGTTAACCAAGGGGCTAGTCATTGGAACATGGAGAGTTGTATTTAAAAGTTGAAACTCCAAGATAGATATTAAACCAATGGGAGTTACAAAGTGTGTTCACACTTGGAGGAGGGGAGTTTCATTTCAAGAATGAAACTCTCACATGGGACGTTGATGAGGATCAAATGGGCTGAATGGAGCTGCTGTATTATAGAGTTACAAAAGAGGTTTTGACTTTTCAAATTCAAATATGATAAGACTACACATTGGAGGAGGGGGTAAGGTTTCATCTCTAGATGAAACCCCCATGTGAGATGTTAATGAGAGGAGGAAGAAAGGAGAGGTTACACAAATACCATGCATGGAGACGTTGGAGGGTTGGGGAGTTTCATTTCATAATGAACCCCCAAGTAACATAAAGGACTTTGATTAAGGTGAGGTGAGTTACACAAGGTTAATCTTGGGCTGGTTTTGGTTAAACAAAGGGTTCTCATTTTACTCTCTCTATCTCTCTCTCTTCCTTGGACGGTTATCATCTCTCTAAGATCAAAAACAGCATCTGGTTACTGATATGAAATCAGTCCTTGGTTGATTTATTTCACCAAGACAAAAGCATACATTGAGCAAAGGAGTTGGCATCAAGGTTTTCCATTCAAAACCAATCTTCTATCTCTCTTTCTCTAATTCATACCTTAGCCGAATCATTTTAAGGACAGCAACAAAATCATCTTCGGCCAAGGAATCAAGAAGAAGGAGAGGCTAAGAAAGGGAAGGAACAAGCCGGAGTGAAGATCAATTGGAGGAGTCGCGGAAACGGTAGGTTTTCGATAAACTATTATTTAATAAAGAAACATGATCCGGCCATTGGATGGCCGAATCTATCAAGGGTTAGACATTAGATGGTATTTCATGAATGAGATGAAAAATGGATTATAGGGTTCGGCCACTTGGGATGGCCAAACCCCATGAAAAGAATGGGTTAATTTGGATAGTTTTTGTAAAACAAAACCATGGACTGTTTTTTATGCTAAGTTAGATTAATTGCATGTTTTGAAAAGTTCTAAATTATGGTTTTGAGTGTCATGTGTTGGACTATGGATGGGCCTGAATACATCAATGAATTTAATCTTGGATAAGATTGTTTAAAAAGGATAGAAACATATATCATTGGGTTTGGCCATCTTGGCTGGCCGAACCCCATGATAAGAGTGGATTGGTTTGATGTTTTAAAGGTCAAAAACCATGTCAAAACATGGTAATTTTTATATGTGTTAAAGGGGTCATCTTGTGGCCAAATTAAGTAAGGATGTAAAGTATGATGAGAAGATTTACATCAAGGAAACCATAGGGTTCGGCTAAGTGAATGGCCGAACCCCATGGACTGTTTTGAGGTTAGATTTGGGTTTAGAATCATGTTGGAAACTATGATTTATTCTATGCTTTTGTTTCAAGAAGCACCTATGCTTAGTTATGGATTTATTATTAATTTGATCAACCATGATAAAGGTTGGAAAAAAAGATCAAAAAAAAAAAACTAAGTAGTGAGGTTCGGCCATGTGTATGGCCAAACCCCACTAAAGTGGTTTGGTGATGGACTTTGTTTAAGATAAATTAAATCAAAGGATAAGCTAAATGGCATGATGTTAATTATGATGAAATGATCCAAGATGAAAAGGTCATAGGAATGGACATGTGAGCCAAAATCCAAGATGGTAAGGTTCGGCCATATAGTATGGCCGAACCCTATCAAGGTTCAATTGGGAATTTTGGGTTAAGATAGATAAGGAGTGACCAAAGTTTTAAGGGTGAGGTTCGGCCATGGCTATGGCCGAACCCCACAAAGGGGTTCTTGGAACATTAAGCCTTGCTGGAAATTAGATGGATGAATGTTAACTTTCTTCTATGTACATAAGGTATTTGGATTGCTAGAACGGCGTACAAGCCGTGATCGGAAGACGGTTCAAAGGAAGGGTCAAACAAAGTAATCTAGTGTAGGTTTCCTACCTTGTTGTAACCACATATGTTATTTGCTGTTTTATGTTTATTTGAATAAGTTATTTGAATGAAATGTTATATTTACAAATGGCATGTTTGCATAGACATCTCATGCATGGCATGGGATGATGGTGTTGTAACCGAAGGCCACACTCGGTCGGGGCTTCCGAAAGACCACTGTGGGGTACCTTGATGATGAGAATCCCATCAAGAAGAATCCGAAGGCCACACTCTGTCGGGGCGTCCGAAAGAGCACTGTGGGGTACCTTGACGATGAGAATCCCGTCAAGAGGAGGCTATGTAGAATGGTGATGGGTGGGACTCATTACATGTTCATTTCATACATAGTATGTTTTTATGGAATTTTGACACACATGTATTATTATATTATTTGCATGTTTTTACACTAACCTTGTGGTAGCCCTATTCGGAAACACTACTGGGCGCGTTGATCTAACGCCCTATCTCTATCCTTAGTGGATGACGCAGGAAAGACAACGAATGAGGATCGAGAAGGCGACCAAGCGAAGAAGCTTGGGCGGTTTGAATGATTGGAATGGATTATGAATGGACTATTTATGGACTTGTTATTTGATTTATTTGGACAATGTAATTTGGTAATTAGATGTTGGCATGTAATAAGTAGTTAAGTAGACGCTATGGTTTGATTTATTTAGATGGTTTGGAATGAATGGTAGACTAAGGTTATATAATAATTTTGGAGAATAAATTATGTACTTTGCTATCTAAGAATAGAAAATTGGATTAGTCATAGGATCTATTATAACCTCAGTTAGGTTAAGACTAAGTTAATTCCGCAAGTTGTATTTGTACCATGTGTGGATCAGTTTATGGACTTAGTTCATACGCACATGGGCTTGGCCAGTTAAGGGTCGGATTTAGAGATCCGAACTTAACTCGCATCGTGACACTCCGCCCCGATCACTAGATTATTATATTTTTAAAAAAATAAACTCTGATTATTAGAGTGAAAAGGGTGGGGTGTTACAGCTTGATTGGTTGAAAGGAGCTCGATCTGTTGAAACAAGGAAGAGCGAATAAACAAATAAGGTAAAACGTGTTAGAACGAGACCAAACTGAAAATGGGTCTAATACTAGGCCGGGTCTGAAAACGGGCCGAGCCTGAAAACGGACCGAGTTTGGCTGGATCAAAACTGGCTGGTTGGACCATGTCTGGCTGGGCCAAACCCAAGACTAGATCGGATTAGGTCTGGGCCTGGCCAAACTGGGATGGGCCGAGACCAAGACTGGGTCAACTCAAGAGCTCAAACTGAGTCCATTTGGGGACTCAGCCGAGCCAACTCAGTTGCCCAACTAAGTCAAGAGAAAGGGGGAGGAAAGGGAAATCGAAAGAAATCCAGGAAAAAAAAACTGAGTAAAAAGAAGAGGGGAAAAAGAAGGGAAAGAAGAAGACTACCTGGGATCGGTAGGGTTGGCGAAGGGAGGCAGAGATTGACAAATCTCAAGCGGTGAGGAGGGTTGGCTTCGACCTGCTGGAGTAGGGATCGGTAGCGGCTGCTCAAAGCGACTGAGAGGAAGAATGAGAAGAGAAAAGAAGCGAGAGAGAGGGAGAGAGATTTGAAGTGAAAAGGGAAAGGGAGGGGGTAAGGCAGTTGTTGAAGGAAGGGGCTCCTTTCTAGGGTTTTTCGAGAATGAGGGAGATCCAAAGGGGGAAGATATGAAAGAGGGGAATGGGTTGCTGCGGCACTGTAGCAAATCGCTACAGTGCATCAAAAGAAGGGATTTAAGAGGTTGGGTTGTCTAGGGTTTTAGGGAAGGGATAAGGATTTACGTATTTTTAAATCCTTTTTTTTTTTTTATTTCTTTTCAAGAAAGAAAAAAAGAAAACACATTAAAATCTAGAACCCATAAAAATCTCGAATGTCAAACGTCGAGCGAGAAAAACATGTGTGATTTTAAATATTTTTCATGACATAGTACACTGAAATTAGAAAAATTACCAAAAACCATTCGATGTTTTCGAACTCAAAATCAAGCACACTGGGCCCACACCACCCCTAATGCTACCAAAGCGCCAAGTACAACTCGGAGATCCACAAAACTACCTAAAACCCCGAAATATCGAGTTGGGTCATTGCACCAACTGTAACGTGCCCGTAGTGGGATGGGACATTACAGAAGCCTGGATCTCTTTCCTGTCGACATTGACAGTAATGGTGTTAGCTTCTTCATCTCTGAGTTTGTTGCAAAGATTGAAAGTCCCATTGGTGTCTCCCTCAAACTTAGACTCACCACCGAATCTGGATTTGAAATGATGCACAAAGTGCTCTTCAATTGGTTTCAAATCATGTAACGCCCCGGATTTCCTTAGATTATAATATATATTGGATTGGCCCATTTGGATTTCAATTTAATGGAATTTAAAATTAAAAAGTGGAAATTGACATTAGATGGGCAAGAAATGGGTCAATTATCCAATTAAGACCCAATGGGTCATGGATGAGATTGATTTTAAAGTAATTGGATAAGTTTAAAGTAAATGAGTCAATTACCCAATTAAGAGCCAATGCGTTAAAGTCCACCTCATCAAGTGAGGTGGCATGTGAGTGATGTGGCATACATGTCATCACATATGAGCCAACAAAGCAAGGTTGCCACATAATCAAGTGACATGGACAAGTGGGACCCAAGTGCCATGTTGTGACCAAGTCACCACATGCATGGCCGACCATGTCATGGGTTGACATGGTCAACCACCTAGTGAGTTCAAGTCTTGAGTTAAGGATTTATTTGCTTGAGTTGAGTTGAGAAGGTGAAGGGTTGAGATGAACTGGCTTGTCTAAGTACATTGTACATAGACACTAGGGAAACCAAAAGACTCATTGGGAAGCCAAGGGGTTTCTTTGGTTTAAGATAAGGGTCTCCTTGGTTAAACCAAGGGCCTATGAGAGGAAATGAAGGGTCTATAGCTGTTATATAAAAACACAAACAAAAGGGGTTGCTCACACCCCTTGGCCGACCCCTCCATTGTGAACAAAGATTTTCTCTCCTCTCCTCTCTCTTTCTCTCATGCACCTCTACCTCTATACTTAGAGAGTTTGAAGAGCGGAGAAAGAAGAAGAAGGATTAAGAAAGAAAAGACAAATTAAAATAAAAGAAGGAGACTGAAGTAAGGTATGTTTAAGATTTAACAATGTGGGAATGAGTCTAAGGAAACCATCAGTTCGGCCATGGTGTGGCCAAACCCATGGGTTCCATGTTGGTTGGATTGAGTGGCCAAAAAATGTTATAAGGCCATGGAGTTGGAAAATCCATCCAAAGGATGGTTATGGGATTGAAACAAAAGAACCCATGCTATGATAATAATATGATTGAATGGAATCAGGTGGGGGCTGATTTTAAGGTTTCAAAATCACTAAATTTAGGAATGGTTGTTGACTGATCTTAAGACCAGATGCTGGCTGATTTTGGATCAGTTTTAAGACTAGTTAATGGCTGGTTTTTTAGGTTGGTTTTCAGCCTTCAAACTGTTGATTTTGGTGTCTGATCTTAAGACCAGATGCTGGCTGATTTTGGATTAGTTTTAAGACCAGTTAATGGTTGGTTTTTGGGGTTGGTTTTCAGCCTTTAAACTGTTGATTTTGGTGACTGATCTTAAGACCAGATGCTGGCTGATTTTAGATCAATTTTAGGACCAGTTAATGGTTGATTTTGGGGCTGGTTTTCAGCCTTCAAACTGTTGATTTTGGTGACTGATCTTAAGACCAGATGCTGGCTGATTTTGGATCAGTTTTAGGGACCAGTTAATGGCTGGTTTTTGGGGCTGGTTTTCAGCCTTCAAACTGTTGATTTTGGTGACTGATCTTAAGACCAGATGTTGGCTGATTTTGGATCAGTTTTAGGACCAGTTAATGGTTGGTTTTTTGGGTTAGTTTTCAGCCTTCAAATTGTTGAGTTGGTGACTAGTCTTAAGACTAGATGCTGGCTGATTTTGGATCAGTTTTAGGACCAGTTAGTGGCTGGTTTTTTAGGCTGGTTTTCAACCTTCAAATTGTTGATTTTGGTGACTGATCTTAAGACCAGATGTTGACTGTTTTTGGATAAGTTTTAAGACCAGTTAATGGTTGGTTTTTGGGCTGGTTTTCAGCCTTCAAACTGTTGATTTTGGTGACTGATCTTAAGACCAGATGCTGATTGATTTTGGATCAGTTTTAGGACCAGTTAATGGCTGATTTTTGGGGCTGGTTTTCAGCCTTCAAACTATTGATTTTGGTCACTGATCTTAAGACCAGATGCTGGTTGATTTTGGATCAGTACTGATTTGTTTTAGGACCAGTTAATGGTTGGTTTTTGGGATTGATTTTGAGCCTTTCAAACTGTTGAATTTGGATAGGAAATGGGACAATAGGGTTCAGCCATGTTGTATGGCCTGAACCCCATTGAGCGTCTTAAACGGGTTAAGGACAAGGAATGCATAAATACATTGGGAAACGAACATGGAACTTAGATGGAGATAGGGATGATGAAATTGAAATGAAAAATCAAACTAATATGTATGTTTGAATTTGATGAGGTAAAGAGGTTCGTAAAAGGATTGCGATTCGTCTCACGAGACCGTTGGCGTCATCCTTATAAGATAGTATATCGTATATTGGTAGGATTCCTACCTCGTTGAGAACACTATGAGATAATTATGACACTGGTTTATATTCAAAATATGATTATTACTTTAGTTAAACAAATTGTATATGTTTATAAGATTTTTAAATGATTTGACTGTATTTTAAATGATATGACATTTTTGCATACATTACCTCATGCATGGCATGGGAGGGAACATATATGACCAGTAAACCAAGTTCTGAGTGGTTCAGACATAACTTTGGCTTGAGACTAGCTTGTATGAAACTATGTGAGCTATTAAGATTTGGCCTCATCCATTTGAAAAAAAAAGGTACGACTTATTGGACTAGAAGTTGGATGTTCAAGCGCTCTTTCATAAAGATGGGTATTCGACTTTTGGCCGAATTCTCACCCTAATTTATTTTTCAATCTTTTAGTTCACTTGTTAAAAAGTATGGCTCATCTTGATGATATATCATATAGGATCCATGAAATTTTTGGGGTTTGTTCAACATTCTATAGGTATATAATAAGTGTTTTAGTAAGGCTAATTATTAAGATGACTAATTAAAAAACATACTTGAAAATTAAAGTTTGCCTTAATTCAATTGAATGTCAAATAGTTAAGTCAAAATTTTGAATTCATTGATTTTCCATTTAGATATTCATGATTTTTTGTGTTGGAATTAATGAATTGCACAACATCCAAAACTCACACAAAAATTCTCACAAGATCAAACCTCAACGAATCGCACTCAAAATTAATATCCAAAGTAAAAGATCTTAAATTAATCAAAGAAATAAAGAAAAGAAAAGAAAGAAGCACCCACGGTGGAGAGTTTCTCAATTATATTATATTCATCCTTTGCAATACAAAATAAGAAAACATGAGATTAAAATTTTAAAATAATAATAATGTAATGGGCATTAATTTTTAAAAATACTAGTATTTAAACGTGCTTAACATATACTTTTAAGGTCAGCAACATAAAAGCATCATTGAGAACCATAGAGGAGACAAAAAATAAACAATAAAAAAGGGAAAGGACTAGACATATTCAAAACTATTACTAAGAGTATAATTTGGTTAGGTAAGTTGGCTCAGGCTAATACAATCCATATATATATGTATATATGTGTATGTATATATCTATATATGTGTATATATGTATATGTATGTATGTATATATGTGTATGTATGTATCTATATATGTGCATGTATGTATATGTATATATTTTTTTTATCTGAACTGAACATATATTCTAAATGGAGTTAGCTTGTCCATATTTTGAGTTAGGTTCATTGGGTTGGATTGTATTGGCCCTAGACCAAATTGCACCCCTAATGTTAAGCAACCATAAAATGTTTGATAATGTGTTAGAGTTGTATGAAATTGTTTAACTTATATCTGCAATATTAAATAGGTAGTTAAAAAATACCTTATTTAACCTGATCAGCCTTAAATTGGTTTACATGACCTAATCTTAGTTACTTAAATTTTGATTCAACTTGACCATCTAGTCTATGCACATCAATTGGGCTAACTAGACTCTTGCCAACCCATTTACTCTTGAGCCCCTGTTTATCGGAGTCTTTGTATTGTTAATTGCATGACCAAGTCGAACCTTGTCTCTGAAAGTCGATGTTGCATCAATGATCTATGACTCGAAGAAAGCTGCATGAATCTCTCCATGTTTTTGGCAACCAATCAGGTAAATTGGACTCTAGTGGACACTAGGTTGAACCCAAACACTATTGGCTAAAGGACCATAGTGTAGAAACTTTTGTGGAGCCAAAATCTCAAAGTAAAATCATGGTTGTCTGTCAAGTTCGAGTACTGGATTGCTTCAAGCCCTCGAAGGACAGTTCATCTGAGAGCTCAAAAAATTTATAGTAAAAACAACTCTTAGGTTCGAAACCTCGAGCCTTGACTCGAGTAGACCTCGACGATACCCTCGAGCACTCGAGACATTTATCAGAGACATGATATTTTGACAGTAAAATTCTCTCTCGAATTCGAGCCCTTGAGGCTCAGTCTCGATTCCTCGAGGATGTCTCGAGTACTCGAGAAAGGCTCCTCGAGTCCTCGAAGGATAGTCGTTGTGCTTAGCTGGACTAGCCGTTATAGGCTTCGAGTCCTTGAAGTATAGTCTCAAGTACTCGAAGACTATCCATTTGCAAAGAATATTATAAATAATAGCTCATTTTTTTCAAAAGGAGATTAATTTAATTAATGATGAATTAATCCTAATCTCTCCTAGACTCCCAGAAGAGGTTCCTACCCTTCCCAATCATCCTTGAACCTCTTTTACTCTTCTCTTATCTCTTCAATAACTGTCAATGGAGATATCTAAGCTTTCTAAAGCTTTTCAATGAATGAGATTAAGAGAATAATCTTCTAGGGTAATACTGTAGAACCTTTATCCATCCTTAGACCAAGCCTCTCCTTCAGTTGCATTCACTAGAAATCCTCAAAACACCGAAGTTTGAAGACTGGAGCATGGAGACAACATTGAAGAACACTATTCAAGATTTGTGAAAGCCCAATGCAAGTGTTTTTCTCTCTTTTATTAAGCATTGTAAGATAGATTAAACCTTTGTGATCGAACCACCATAAAAAATAGGTGTCAAGGAGTAGATCTTAGTGGCTGAACCTTCCAAAATTATGTGTGTATTGTTAGGATATTTTATTTTTTCATAGTGCGTTTTGGTTAGCCTAAGGTTGGGTAATTCCAAGAGTAAATGTAGATTTCTTTAAACTGAACCACTATGAAATCGTTGTGCATATGTGGTTTGTTTATGGTTTGCATTTATTATTTTTATTTGCTCTCTTGTTATTTCAGAAGCACATTATTTTGATTGATTAAGAAATTTATAAAAAAATGGTACCTCTTCTAGGACCGTTCATCATTGTGGCCCGAACTTACATTCACTGGATTGATTTGTCCAAACTCATAAAGTTAATAGGATTCAATTTATCTCTCTACAAAGCAAAGAAATTTGAAGGTTGAGTTTCATGAGGCCCTAGGCCATCATTTCCAACATTTTTAGCCTAAAAACTTATCAAATTAAACAATTGTTAAGCTTTAATTTTTTTTCCTGAAACTCACTTTACATATATAACATAGGACTCACCTTTTGCAAATGTGTCATCAAATAAAATTGTACAAATTACTGGACAAGGGTCAAATGTTGCTACTAAAAACAGGTTTACTAGTGAGATTTTACAATACCAACGGTAGTCTTGTGAAGTAGCCTAGCTTACAAAAATAACATGCTGAGTTTTGGCCACAAGTATGGATTGAAAAAAATTCAACCAAGGCTACCAAGTTGATTGAATTTTGGAGAAGAATTTCAAAATAATTTTTTTAAATAAATATGAATTTTGTCTCTCTAAGAACTCAAGGCTAGAGAAAATGGAAAATCAAATAATTGATCGCCAAAATACTAATTTAAAGTTGATCCAATTATGTATGAAAATCCAAAATTGATTAGGGAATTATGAATTTCACTTTAATCGGAAGAAAATTCAAAGTCCAAAACTCACCTAAATCGAATTTTCTCTCTATAAGAAAATTGAAAAGGCTTTCACAATTTGAATTTGCTATAATTAATTTAAAATTTACTATAGTAAATATTAGAAATTACAAGAATTAAAATTAATTCAAAAAATAATAACATTTGTAAGAAAATCCGTACTTTAATATACTCATCAAAGAATGGAGAGAAACTAAGCAACCAATCTTCAAATGATAAATCCAAATTGTTTGTTTTATAATGGTCGACCAAAACTGTGACTCCCAGAAATTTTAATTTTTATGAAAATGAATTTTGAATAATTAATTGAGATTAATACGACTTAATTAAGGGAGATTTAGTGGGATTTAATTGAGAAATTAAATTATAATTTAATATCGAGTGGCATGATGGAAATTAATTCATGAAATTCATAAATAATGAATTTGTGATGTGGCATCAGGCCACATGGACAATGATGTCGCATGCCACATGGATAGGTGACCCAATGCTACACCCTAAGAAGTTAAGGGCAACTAAGGAATAAAAAGAAAGCCACCACTCCCTGTTTGGATATACACGCACGGTAAACCCACTCCCTTATTTCATGCGTACAACGCTCACCCATTTCCCTTCACATCAGTGTGGCACATCTATCCCATTTCTCTCTCGTGCACGACACTCACCCACTCCCCTCACATTCGCACAGTATTCTTTTATTCTCTCCTCTCACACGACAACCCTCTTTTCTCCATCTTCTCCGCCGAGAGTTCCAATCCCTTAGTCGATTTTCATCTCCTTCACTGCCTCTCCACTAAAAGAACTCAAGCAATGAAGGAATCAAGAAGAAAGGAAGGAAAAGAGAAGAAGAAATGAGGAAGAAATTCGGGAAAGCTTTACTTGCGGTAAGTATCCATCTCTAGACTTAGGATTTGTATTTAATTTGAAGTTTAAAATGATTTACAACCAACCCTATGCGAATTTGGGTTTAGGGAATAAGAATTGGAAAAATTTGGAGATTTTCGGATTTTTCCCCAAATCATGAAATCGGATTTAAATATGTGAAATTATATACTAAATTATAAATTTTAACCCCTAAGGACGTGACAAATCACATAAGGAATAAATCTAATGGATTAGGTTGAAAGAACATGACCAATAACCCATCTATATGTGGTTCGCACATGCAAAATCTACAGGATTCTGCAGATGGCTGTCTGTAGAAGACAGGCTTCGGAACCTCCGAGACAAGTTCCAAAGGTTCGGAACAGTCCGAAGGAACAAGGATGTTCCGAGGACCCTCGGAAGGAACAAGTTGGGACCTAGCTCGATCGTTCCGAGGCTAAATTCCGAGGAGACTGTAAAATCACAAAGAAAACACTTAGAAAATTTGGTTAAGATCATACGAGAACCCAAGGTCTCGGAACCTGGCTCGGAAGGGCCGAGGCCAAGTTCCGAGCACTGTAATGTAGAACTGAAACCCGTAAAGCCTCGGAAGTACCGAGGGAAGACTTGAAGTTCCGAAGTCTCTGAACTTGACTAGGAAGTACTGAGGTCAAGTTCTGAGCAAACCAGTAAGCTAGTATACTTCAGAATGATCCGAACGAAACCTTGATGTTCCGAAGCTTAAGAACAAGCTTCAGAAGTTCCAAGAAATTGATGACCCAAGTTCCGAAACCACAATATTGAGATTGTATGACCCTTAATTTCACACTCTTGGGTGGAACATGAACGTAAGATTAATGAGGCACCACTAAATGAAAATTAATGAAAGTAATAAGTGTAGACTTGAACAACAAGGACACAAACTAATCGGATGATTTATCATGTTTTGATTCATTGAAATAACAAGAGGACTTGAAGGTGACTTAGGAGCTGTATGTGCCACGTCGTAGGTCGCTTCTCCACTGAATCTCGTTGACCAAGTAGGTTTTTCCTACCTTTTTGAAGTACCAAGGGATTAATTAATATATGTTGATTTGAATACATGTTTTAAATGAGAATTTTGTTAAAGTGTAGTTTTTAATACAATGTATATTACAAATTGTCAAACGTAATTGATTTATCATTGCATAAACATAACATTTATGCATTTACATGGGATGGGGAAACATGAGACTGAGGTAAAGGAACAACATACTTTACCCGAAAAATATTTAGACATGTATGAAATGATTTAACCATTGTATATGGCCGCGTCCATGGGTTACAAATTATGGCATAATAATTGGGTAGAAAGCTCTAGGGTCAGAAGAAGTCCCGAAACCTGCGCAGGAGTATGGGTGTATAGCACTCCCCCGGTAGTCCCGGTTAACTAGTGCCCCAGGAAAGCTACAAACAAAATGGCCAATGGTTATAACCACTGAATGAAAATGAAATAGTGATTAATGCACGAGGCATGAGAAGGGCGTGCATCAATTCATGTCACTATGGTATAGCGCATCATGATGATATCTAAGTGCTTTACATGTATATATGATTCTGATTTATATGAGTTGATTACAAAATGAACTTGAATGATTTATGAGTATGAATTATGAACTAATTTTGAAATATGGGATGAGGTATGATTTCCAATGAGATGTATAGTTCTGAATGACATTTTTTTTGTTTTATATATATATAGCATCACATGTTGGTACCCACTTGATGGGAAATCCTACTAGGCGTTGACTAAGCTCACAAATCTTTTCCCTTTTAGAAACTGATGCAGGAAAGGAGAAAAGTGATGAGACAGGGCCGAGAAATAGTCAGGCGTAGATGGTCATGAAAGTAGGAGAAAGAATTCGTAGAGCTTTGCATTTTGATATTTTTAGAAATAAAAGAGAACACCTCCTATTGTTTACATTTTGATTTCATAGGAGTTATATGAGTAAAAGTTTAATTGATGATGTATAAACTCCTAGATGATGATGTTAGACCTTTATTTGACGTTTAACTTTTATAGGATTAATATGCTTTGCTTTGGATTGAGAATGGCTATCCTTCAAATGTATGCATATATTTCCACAGCTTTTATGTTAGTGTGTTGCAAATGTTACATGAACTTTGCTCATGTGCACACACTAGTTGGGCCAGTCGAGAGACGAGTCTTCGGACTCGGACTTGACTCGCGTCGTGGCGCTCTCCCCTCTCTTCTCGTCTAAATATTCCTAAATATTCACTCTGATAATAAGGGGAGAGGGAGGGCGCTACAAAAACCTTTTCTTGTAGAGGCTTATAATGAAGGAAAAAAAACTTCCATCTAAGAAATTCCCGAACTAAATTGAGCTACTCAAAGTGGTTCTTTACTAAAGATGTTGCTGCTTGCAGTCTTTGATGAACTAGTTTTCAAAGAACACTAGTTTCTAGTGGATTGAATTAAATTAAAAGAACATGCAATTTCCCAAAATCGAAACTTAATTCAAAGTGTTGAAGTAAATGGAAATGCAAAACAGTAATTTAATTCAAAACAACAATCGAAAATTAGCTTTAAATGGAGAACTTATTTAGAACTTTATTCCAAAGATCAAATGACTTGTGATGATGAAGACTCAAGGCTTGGAGCTCAAATGATTGAAGATACAAAGATCAAACCTTTATGTCTTAGGTTCGGTTTTGTGTGTTTAGGACTTCATGTAATTTTACTCATTTGCTTTAACACTTCGACTCAAACTAAACTCAATTGGACTCTAGGACCTTATGTCCTACCTTTAATACATTATCTTTGGTCCCTAGAATAGTGGTTAAACCCCCAAAGAATTATTGTATATGTTCATGGACTAAGAGAGACTCAAAAGGAACAAATGTTTAAAACAGAGCATATCAGTTGTAACAGACGTCGATTGAACAATTGTTCACTTTAAATTGTAATTTGAATACATCTCTGGAAAAGTGAGTCGTTACAAATATCGATAGGTCGACTCACTTTAAATTGTATTTATATATGTCTCTGTTAAAGTGAATTGTGTTAGACGTCGACTTACTGGTCGACTGATCTCTGTGACAACATTTTGTTTTAAGTCTTTGGAAAAGTGAGTCATGCCAGACGTCGAATTACAAGTCAACTCATTTTTTGAGCTGTAGTTCAAAATAGAAAGTCAGTCACCTTACTCAAAAAGTCAATCGACGTATATGTAGACCCATTGCAGCAATGACTATATTTCCAAAGCATTAAAAGCTTTTAAACAACTATTTTTTGGGCATTTATTTCCTCCAGCGGCTATGAACTCAATTTGAATATATTGTGGCCTTATTGCTTTAAGATATCTCTCTCAATCTCTTAGAAATCTCTAAAAACACTTTAGAGAAATAAATCCAAAGCTTAGAAAGCTTAATAAACCAATACCTGTTAATCCTGCCTTTGAGTTATCTCTGTGTTCTATCAGTAAAAAACTTTCAAAAGCATATCCTAAAGAGTTTATGTTAGTGATCGAACACTTGCAAATCATTGGATTAAGATTTCAAAACACTCAAAGCTCATTTCTGTAAAACTTGCAAATCACATCTTTGAGCTATCTTTGTGTTTTATTTGGAAATGACTCTTAGAGCCCATCACTTGCATATCCGAAAAAGTTAATACTAGAGATCAAACACTTCCAACCTCTACTTTCACTTGCTAATCCTGAGATTGAAAGTTTAAGTACCTTATGGCTCAAATACCCAAACTTGCTAATCATTCTTTGAGCCTTTCATTCTGCAATTGAGTAACTCCTAGAGGGCATTATTTGTATATCATTGACAGAGTTACCTTGTGCTAAACTTGTATATCTTACTACTACTTTGAGAAATCTATTGTAACAAGTTGGTGAAAACCTATTGTCGAAGAAGGGTGTCTTCTACTTGCGAGCTGAAGGAAAAGTTGGTGTAATGAATTTGGTGGCGGAGTTTAGAGTGTGGGCTCCCCTATGAGCTCTAGTTTTCCATTATTCAAGTTCTGGAGTTGGAGTGGAAATGGTAGGAGTTTGAGTGAGGAGATCGGTTTCACTGAACGATCCGATTGAGAGGATCGATCCGACGATCCGACTATCGGACGGAACTTCGGATGATCCAATCACACTATCAGACAAAATATCAAATACAAAAATCTGACAGACTATGTTTCGCTCCCTGATATAACATTTGAAGCCTTTCTCGAATGGACCGAATCAATCAGTTGATCCGATGGTATTTTCATAAATATGAGTCTATTTGTTATTTTCTGCATTTATGAGAAAAATCTTTGAAAATTCACAGAATAGTAGATTTGAATTCCTAGACCCCTATATTTGACACACATTTTCCCCTCAATTAGATATACATGAGAAAATAAAACTTGCGCAAGTCTTGTAACACCCCATCTCACTACGGGCATGTTAAAATTAAACTCCAAAACTGATCTAATGCTATTTTGAGTACCCTTTTTTTCAAAAAAGGGAGACACCACTCCTGCTAATCACACTAACCACGGGTAACCCACAAGTAAACAGATAACAGAACGTACCACTATTACATTCATCCCAATCAAGCATGTGCATAAATCTTAGTTGCATAAATAATCTCTCAATTAAAACAGAATTATAACAAAACTAAAGTTGAAGCTCCACGCCCAGCACTAGATCGAGGGACCCGCCAACCCCTCTCTAAGAAGCACCTGTAAGGAAAGGGGTGAGCTCAACATGCCTAGTGAGAGTAATACAAGCATCACAAGTCATCAAACATACACCACATATAATCATATGAAAACACTAATATCCAGGATGTCTACATGCACGACCATGCAAGCAACTGCACTACATGTAGTACACGGACCAACATCTATTGGGCCTCCAATACATCCTTTAACCAGCTCAATGCAACTCTAGGGTTGCTCTCTTATGTGACCATACACCACGGTGTACCCACCAAAGGTACACAGACTGATCTCCAATTAGGTCAGAGTCACAGGTTCTAAGACTGATCCTAGGACAACCCGTGCACACACCACAACCAACCCTTGAATCGGGTCTACTAGAGTATCAAATGGTCAATCCCACAGGTCTGATATGTAAATACTCCTAGTGGACCCACGGACATTCCAAGTAGTGACACCAACAGACCCACCAAAGTCCAACAGTCAACCACACAAACACCGGTCCGATCCTTGGGCATTTTCACAGTCCCAAGTCTTCTTCGGACCTCAACCTTGACAACTACTCAATACCAAACTATTTGCCACTCACACCAACGAGTCATACACATCTACAACGGTCTCACCCTCATACAACGCCACGCTCAGACTGTATCCACCATGGTGTCATAGCCTCTAGTATCACTTCGAACCATAAGATGTCCCCACCCCGAGGGTATCGTATCCTAGTGTCCATCTCACATCAAACCCATGACTTTGAGTCATGTCCAATATAGCCCTCTCTGACTCATGATTAGGTACCACAGGTCGTGCCTCCTCTCCTGGCCAGTGCGTGGGCGAAACAACACTCAGCCCACCTAACTCTCAGGAGGCTACCACAGTAATCACATCCCTCGACCAATACATAGGTGAACAGACACTCAACCAATCTGGCTCACAGGGCTACCTGTAACAACCACATCCCTCGACCAATATGTGGACGAAGAAACACTCAACTCATCTAGCTCAAAGGGTTATCCACAACAACCACCTCCCTCGGCCAATACGTGTAGGAAGAAACACTCAACCCATCCGGCTCACACGGCTATCCACAACAACTACCTCCTTCGGCCAATACGTGGACGAACAGACACTCAACCCATCTAGCTCGTATGGCTATCAACAACAACCACCCCCCTGGGCCAATATGTGGGCAAACAAATACTCAATGCATCTGGCTCGTAGGGCTATCCACCACCTCCCTTGGCCAATACGTGGGTGAATAGACACTCAACCCATTTGGCTTCCATAGGGATTCTCATTCACCATGCACTTGGGTACTATATCAGTCTTAACCTCTCAACCAACCCATGGGTGAACCAACACTCAACCCAAGTGGCATCCAAGAAGCTCACTTGACCATCCATCAGGTCTGCCTCTACCTGTACCCCTAATGTGTACCATCCCGTACAAGACTCTATCTGTAACACCCCGTCTCGCTATAGGCGTATTACACTTAACTTGGCCTATAGTGCTTTCTTGCCAAAAAAATTTATTGCGCAATTCAAAATCCCTGGACATTGAAATACCACAAAACAAATTGAAGATTTTGACTCTCATAAAAAAAATGCATGAAACCTAATCTAGATGCAATTTTTCTAAACTACAGCTAGTGGAGGAGATATAATATTTACATTCCTAAACAAGAATTTTAAATAAGACAAGACCATAAAAATTTAAAATTGAGTTTCACCTTATTAATGTATGATTCCATAATATCCAAGATTTGATTATTTTGAAACTTTCAAAGTTAGATAAGATTTCTAGAATTAGAAAACTTCTAAGTTTGTAGATTTTTCTAAACATGGATGGTTACCAAAAATAGATCAATTACAAAAAATAGATCAATTACCAAAAATAGATTTTTCTAAAAATAGAAACTTTTCAAAAATAAAATAAAACATAATTCCATGAATATTAAGAGTTTAAAAAAAATCTTATTTAAGGAAACTTTCTAAAATTAGAACTTTTCAAAAAGAAAAGTCTCTAATTTTAAAGAGTTACCAAAAATAGAACATTCCAAAAATAACAATCTTTCCTAAAATCACATAATTTTAATGGCACATAATTTGATTTCCTCGGTAACGACGCCAAAAAATTGTTGATGTGCAAATTTTACATTTATAATCTCCCAAGCACATGAATCATTTAATAGTATAGTGATTGAGTGCGAGGTTGAACCAAAAAAAAATCCACAAAATATATGCTTAAATTAAATTGGTACCTTTAAAAAGATGTAATCTTAAGAAATCAAATTCATGGATTTACATTTTTAATTTAGATCTTAGAAAGTCAAAGTTAACACCTTTATTATCTAACATATGAATTTAGCAAGTCGATAATCAAATCCTTCATCTTTTTGTTAAATTGGAGAAATGAGAATAATGGTAGTCTCATCTTAATTTAAAATTACATGTTTTAAGACCAAAATATCACAACTCCAGCCTTCGTTAGGTGAAATTTGAGATAGAGTGAGTTATGATATAATGAATTAAAGAATTAAAAGTTAAACATACAAGAAATAAAAGAAAAACATGAATTGAACATCTTTTATACAACATACATACAGAGTGACTAGTGTAACTAAAGATAGGAAATAAATTGACAAATAAAGTAAATGACAAAATAAATAAATGCATAATTTAAAGGTGGTTATGGTATTTTTCTCTCATTGCCCAAAATGAATAAATAAATAAGAAACCTAGATCTAAAATTCAACGCATAGAATTCAAGAATCAATTTACACCTTTTAATTAAAATTCATAAACTCTTATGTAATTAAAGTTTGGATCTTAGGTTCAATATTCACTACCTAAGACTTTAATTAAACAAAGAATGCAGATTAAAAATTAAAAGAAAGCATAAAAGACATCTTGAATAATTGGACTTTTCAGGATTCTAAAATGGACATCTCTTATTTATTTAATGAAAGAATTCAAGTACAGGCATACATAAAATTAAGTATAAGAAAGACAAAATAAATGAAAATTTACAAACTCTCACTTGTAAAATTCGAGTGTTGTCTTTGTCTTCTTGCCTTTTCTCTCCAGCCTTTGGTTCTTTTGAGCTCCAGGTCAAATTCGAATTTTACTGTTCGTTTAGTGCTCTATTTGTTGTGCAAATTTTAAATTTATAACTCACAAGTACACGAACCATTAGATAGTATAACGATTGAGTAGAAGTCGAACCCATCAAAACTTAGGAAATATATCAGTGAAAATATACCATTGAATCATATAATTTTAGAAATTTACAAAACATGGAGATAAATCATGTATATGGAATTATTTCTCTTATCTATGAATTTATTAATAATTTAGAAACCTTCTATGAATAGAGAATAAAATGGAAAATCAAAATTGTTCTGAATTAAATTAAGATGGCGGATTTAATCTAAAACTATTATACAATCTTAATCTAATTTAGAAAACAAAATTAAGATGCAATTATTTAATTTACCAACCTAGTGCACCAATTTCAGGGATTTGATTTTTTAAGAGAATAAAATAAAAATAAAACTTAAAATTACCTATTTACATATTTACAATGGAATTGGATCATGTACTAAGATGGCGTCATGTCCCGTATCTCAAATCTAATGAAAACAAGACCTAGACCATGGAGCTCTCGTAAATTACCGAAAATTGGTTCAAGTTTTTCATTCATAAACAATCTAATTAAAAACCAAAAGAATTTCATTAAACAAAGATAAATCAAACCAAACCTTAGGCATAGATAGAATTTATATTTAAATTTTAATTCTAAAATAAATCTCATACTTTGATAGAGTGCCTTAGAATGACAAATTAAGCTCCAACTATCCCAACAAAGCTCATTCAATTTGAAAAACCTTGGATCAATCCCGGCAAGAATTTGTAAAAAATTAAAACTAAAATCAAACTTTCATCATCAAATTTCGAGAATTGGAAAATCATAAATCTACCACATTAAAAATATGAATTGAATTTACAATACAATGGAATTTGGAAATAAGAAATAATAAGAGAATAAAAAGAAAAAAATTAGAAAAGCCAACCTCTAAAAATCCAATGTGAAAATCGACCAACCCTTGAATCTCTTCAAATTCCACTTCTCACCCTCTCAACTCCTTGATTCAGTTCAATTTTTTTCACTAGCGTAGGCCATCAATTTATAATGGTTGGAAGGGGCAAAATAAAGCAAGGCCGTGGGACTCTTTAATTCAATCGATCCAATGCTTGCACGGCAACTTGCTTAATTTGTTTTTTTCAACCGTCCAACTCTCCTTCTATTCCCATTACTTCCCTATATTTTCTCTCTTTCCCTTCACCACACGACAATGTCACTTCTATTTTTCGTCTCTCTGTTCTTCGGCAGCATATTTTCTTCTTCAATCGATTTGAACGGCAAAGCAAACACAAAAAAATTGGACAGATGTCTTGAGCTGGAACAGCAGCAGATTATCTTTTGATTTTTCATGCTTTTTCCTCCAAAATCCTCATAATTCTGTCAGCATTCTTGTTGGCTTGAACCCGATTGAATTATCTGCCCTCAACCTTTTCTAATGTCTATGACATATGCCTGCTGAATGTCAGCATATGTGCTGCTATGTTTTCAGATCTATTCTTTTCTCTTCTTTCACTTCCTGGCTGCTACAGTGCTGCTTGGTTCAAGAAAACATTGTTGTACTATCTATTGCCTCTTGAAACAACAACTCTATAAGAGAATTTACATGTATGACCTGTAGTCAATGCCTTTCTCCTCCAATGTGAGCTGGACCTTACGGTTGTCCAAGGAGTATGGGTAACGAGAAAATTGCATGGTTTCCTAACATCAGCGCACTCAGATTCTATCAAGCGTATAATGACTTGAGTGATTGCAAAGCACCTTTCTATTTTTCAAGCAGTAAGTCAAGCTTTATGATGAGAAGAATGAGATTTAACTCCCTTTTTCCATTGCTGATTTTTGTCAGAAAATAAAATTACTTGCTGGCTTGTGTACCGTCCATGTATAGCAGCAAATGGAGGATCTTCTAGCTTCAGCCCCAACAGCCACGTTGGTAGTTCTCCTCCCTAAACTCTGTCCAAGTGTCTCTCAGTTCCCACTGTTTGGTAGCTGATATATGCTTGTAACACTTGGCTGTAAATTTTGTAACATGTTTGACCCAGCTACACACCTCTTCAAATTTGCAATGTCTACCTAGAGATGTTTGTACATTACAATGCCAGATGAAGGTGAATTTTAATTGAATATTGGTGAGCTTATCTTGGGCTTCATCAATGTGTTGACTTCCAAGTCCAATCAACCAAGCACCAAGTGATACATCTTCATTTGCAAACTTGTCCAAAATTAGTTGGATGCCAGAAACGAATGTGGCCAGATCCTTCACGATAGCATAAATCTGCCCAGTTGCACGACTGAAGTATTTCTTGCTTTCCTCTCCAAATTTCCAGTGCTCAAGTCCATGATATTTAAAATCCTTTTGAGCCATAACTAGTTTTCTCTATTGTAAATATCAGCTTTGAATGACTTCTGTCATTTACATATGGATGCCTCTAAGTGGGTTCGGGCATGAGTTGCAGGCTTCCAAAATCCACATGATTTAAAAATGGGTCAAAGCTTTTCATTTAAGCACATTTTATTTCACTTTCACTTTTAAACCTGTAAAATACAAAATTACATTAATTAGATAAAATTAAATCAAATGAGATACTAACAATTATAAATTTAGGAGTAAAATATATAATAATTTTGCATTCATCACTATTTATAGGCTTAGGGTTGGAATGGGTGACTGGGATTTAATCTTGGTTTGAGTGATTGGTGAATGGCTTGGATTAGATCTGATTGGAATTGGGTGGTTGAGATTTTAAGTTGCAAGAGGTTAGGGTTGCAAAGAGGTGTACACAAAATTGGATGTGTCCAAGTGGATTGGATTGGAGTGCAAGCAAGGAGAGAGATTTATTAGGAATTGGACTTGGTATGGAATTTCGGAGTTTGACATGTAGGATTAGGGTTTGTTTAATGCAATGGTAAATGGATAGATGAGATTGAGAGATGAGATGAATGAACGGATGGATGATAATGAGATGATGTGGAGGGTTGAATAGGTGTGAAATTCGAATGGAATGTTTGTGGATTGTGAAAATCGTGTGTGATATGGTAGATTGGGATGATGAGGTGTGTTGGGATCTTACGAGTGCATCTAGATGGTTTTTTGTCTAAGTGCATGGAGAGGTTTTAGGTTGCAAAAATTGTGTGGAGTGTGTGTTGGATGAATAGGGTAGTGACAAGGCATGGGCTATGGAGGTTAGCTTTAGTTACAAGTTGTTCTAACTTAGGGTTTGGTGAATTGATGGCTAAGATTGGTTTTGGTTAAATCTAATGGTTCTAGGTTTAATTGGTAAAAATAAATTATAAAAATGTAAGTGTTGAGCATTGAAATATTACATTTTTACCCTTGATTATTGGATCAGTTAATCCTCAATTTTGTATATAATGATGCATTTAATGTAGTTTGTCAATTTTGTAGTAAAAAATGGAAAGTTTAGAAAAATCAAGTTAAAACAACAGAAGATTGCAAGTTTAGAGTTTTAAAGAGAAGACCTAGAATTATTATAATTATTTTATGTCACTTTTTAAGATTTTCATGTAAATTAATTACTCTAGATCCAGTTATGAGAGTCTATGATTAAATAATAATTTTTAGATTTAAAGTGGTTGAATAATTATTTAATTCTAGATGTTAAAAGTTGCAATCCAAGGGCCAAAGTTTGAATTTCAAGTCATTGTGCCAAGATTCAGTTCAAGTGGGCCAAGCTATGCTCCACACTCTGGGCCAGGCCAGTGTACAAGCTCAGTCCAGCTAAGGCCCAAGTTTTCAAATCCAATTCAAATGGGCCTGAGTTGAGGTCTAGATCCAAATCCAAAGCCCAAAGTCCAATGAACTCCATAATCCATGTTTGAATTTACCTAAGTCCAACCCAACTACATATGTCCAAAACCCATAACCCAAATTCACATCCAAACCATCCAATTTCCATCTCAAATCTTAACATTCCATCTCACACACCAACTTAGGTCAAACCTTAGATCCACCATCAAATCTAACCCATCCATTCATTTATCGTTAGATCTATGTCATACATCATCATCCTGATCATCTTAACCTTAGATTAGTGTTCATCCATGCATCAACTGTTAATCCTTGCATTCATTTCATGCATTGATCATCTTAGCCATTAGATATTAGGTAATTTAATCTCATTCACTCATTCATCTCTTAGAAATCCTAGAGCCTCCACATGCATCCATCACATACACACATTTCCTTAGATTTAGGTCATTCATTTCATCATCCATTTAAGATCCACCTATGCATCTGAACCGTCCATCAACCATCTACCCATTCCTATAATTATTTTACCCAAAATACCTTAGAGCCATTAGATCAAAACCCATTTAATCTAAGCCCTCCATTCATAAACCCTAAGCTATGAACAACTTGTAGTTCAAGCTAGCTCCATGCGCATTTTACACATCATCATCCCATGATTTTTGCAACCTAAAACCTCTCTATGCACTTAGACTAAAAAGCATTTAGATACATTCCTAGGATCTTAACACACCTCACTATCCAATCCCCAAGTATCCCACACGATTTTCTCAATCCTAATCCAATCCATTCGAATTTCACACCTAGTCAACCCTCCATTTCATCTTCCTATCTTCCATCCATTCATTCATCTCATCTCTTAATCTCATCCATTCATTCATCATCTCATTGCACAAACCCTAAAACTATATAGCCAAATTTGAATTTTCCAATGCAAATCCAAGTCCTAATTTCTCTCCTAATATTCTATCTTCCCTCCACCTTGACTTAGCCACCAAGGAAAGCCATACCAAATTCGTGTGACTCTCGTTGTGCAACCTTAAAATCGAAAGCTTAAATCCCCATCATCCATTCCCATTTAAATCAAATCTAGTCATTTGATTTTCCACCTTAAACCTTGATTTAATCCAAGCCATCCATCTCTTTTCAAAACCTATAAATACCCCATTACCCCAAGGGTAAAATTCGAATATGATCTCGAATTCAAGAGGACTAAAGGCTGGAGCAACAGACAAGATGACAGGAGGAGCACCATTCGAATTTACAAGTGAGAGTTATAGATTTTTACTTTTTTATGTTGTCTTTCTTTTATTTAATTTATAAAACCTTGTACTTTAATTCTTTTATTTAATAAAGTGAAGTATTCATTTAGAACCCTGGAACATCCAATTTCTAAAATACTTTTATGATTATTTTATTTTTAATTTCAAAAACACAACTTTTATTTATTTGGTTGAACATGAGCGTATGCAATAGTTAAGATTTTGATTGTGAGACTTGAATCATGATTATTAAGGTTTTGATTAATTAAATTAAAAGTTGTGAATCTTGTTTTTTTTAATAAATATGAATTATATTTTAGATATTTACGTGAATTTCAGATCTAAGCCTTTACTTTTTTTACACATTTTGGGTGATGAACGGTCTATTCTAAACAACCAACCTTTACGTTACTGCACATTTAATTTCAGTCATTTATTTTCATGCAATTTAATTCTATGCCTTTTAATTATGTTAAATCTCATGTTTGTTGTGGAATAGTTGTTTTAACCCAAATCTTGTATAATCTAATATTTAATTCATTCTTTAATTCTTTGATTCTTTTTCTCTTAAATCACTCTGTCTCAAAGATCCATTCAATTAAAGTTAAGAAGATGTGTAAATAATTTTGTAACTTGAAATCCTAATCATGATTAAGGTTAAAATTTAATTCACCATATTAAAATAAGATATCACACCTCTTATTTGCTGATTTTCCAAGTTAGATACATGACTCATATCATTCAATTTCTTAAAAACAATTCATTTTTAGAGGACATAAATTTAAATTCATATACTTTGAGATTTTCCATTGGGTTCGACCTCGCTCTTACAATACTATACTATAAATAGTTCGTGCACTTACGAGATTTACAAATTTAAAACCATCAACAGTAAGGTATCTACTGGAGGGTTTGGATTCAAAGGTGGAGATGGATAGATGATATGATGAATGGCGTAGATCTAGTGCAAATTATGTATGTGATGGATGAATGTGAAGGCTCTAGTGTTTTCCTAATGATGTGGATGATTGTGATGAAATGTCGTAAGATCTAATGGCTTAAATGATTGATGGATGATCTATTTAGATAGATGAATAGGTGATGCATGGATGGATGTAATCCTAAGGTAAATCTAGATGATGGATAGGTTGGATGGTTTAGATCTAATGTTAATGTATGAATGGATTGGATGTGAAGGTGGATCTAGGTTTGACCTAATTTTAATGCATGAGATGAATGGTCAGGATTTAAGATGGAGATGAGTGGTTAAGATTGCATTGGAAAGGAGATTAGATGGTGTGGATTGATAAGGAAATGGACAAGGCTTGGGCGTGTGACTAGTTATGGACTTTGACTTTGGTGATTTTCAAATACGAGCTTTGGATTGGGCTTGGGTAATTGGGCTTCTAAATGAGCACATGGGCTTCTAGTGGACCTTGGACTTGAGTTTGAGGACTTGAGCCTTTGTTGAACTTTGGGGTGTACATTGGCATGGCCTATCTATGATATGCGCATGGACTATTTGTGGCCTGGCCCAAGCTGGCCTATGGAACTTAGATTGGCCCAATTGAAGTGGATCTCTGACCCATTAATCTTGAATTTCAGTCTTTGCCTCTTGAATTGCAGGTTTTCTCTTCCAGAATTTAATAATTAACTTCACCACTTTAAAATATAGAATATTGATTTAATCTAGATCTTATAGATGGATCTAGACTAACCAATTTACATGAAAACCCTAAAAGTGGAGCGAAATTAATCATAAAAGTTCTAGGTCTTTCGAATTAAGCACCAAATTTGCAATTATCCACTGTTTTGTTTGATTTCCTGAATTCTCCATTTTTAATCTGTAAAACTAGAAAATGACATTAAATGCACCAATATATACATAATTGAGAGCTAACTGGTCCAATAATCATGGGTAAAAATGTAATATTTTAGTGCTCAACAGTGGGTACAGTCTGAGGTATGGTATTCTAGGCTATGACACATGCAGAGTAGGTAGAGTCTTAGATGTGGTATTCTAGGCTATGACATCTGCAAGATGGGAATCAGTATGAGGTATGGTATTCTAGGCTATGACACATGCAGGGTGGGTACAGTCAGAGGTATGGTATTCCTAGATTATGACACATGCAGGGTGGTTACAGTCTGAGGTGTGGTACTCTAGGTTATGACACCTGCAGGGTGAGTACAGTCTGAGGTATGGTATTCCAGGCTATGACACATGCAGGGTGGACACAGTCTGAGGTGTGGTACCCTAGGCTATGACATCTGCAGGGTGGGTACAGTCTGAGGTATGATATTCCAGGCTATGACACATGCAAGGTGGGTGCAGTATGAGGTGTGGTATTCCATGCTATGACACATGCAGGGTGGATAAAGTATGAGGTATGGTATTCCATGCTAGGACACTTGTATGGTGGGGACAACTTGCGGTGTGATGTAGTATAATGTTTCAGACTAGGACACCTTCGGGTGGGGATAGTGTGGGGGGATGTGCAGAATTCTGTGGAGGTGAACATAGAGTTAGGGTGGTCGTAGAGTACTTAGAGTTAGGGAGCCAGGTGGGTTAAGTGTCTGTTCGCCCACATTTTGGCTGAGGGTTGTGTTGAGATTGAAATATTACATTTTTACCCTTGATATTTAGGTCAGTTAGCTTTGATTTTGTGTATATAGGATATGTTTAATGGTTTACTTTAGTTTTGTAGGAAAATTCAAAGAAATACAGGAAATCATCATAAAACAGTGGATAATTGACGGAAGAGAGCTTAAAATGGAAGATTTGAAATTTTATAATTAATTCAGGCCACTTTTAGGGTTTTAAATGTAAATTGATTAATCTGCATCCAGTTTATAATAGTCTGGATTAAGTCAATAATTTAGATTTTTAAGTGGTTGATTAATTATTTAATTCAAATACAAGAGATTTGCAATTAAAGAGGCCAAGAGTTTGAAATCAACATCCATGGGCTAGATATCCACTGAAGTTGGGCCAAGCTTTGCTCCAAATGCCAGACAATGGGCTAGGCCAAGCACTCCATGCACATTCTCCAAGTGTGGGCCAGGCCTAAGTGAATCCAAGTTCAAGAAGCCCAAGTCCACATACTCCAGTCCAAGAAGTCCAAGCCCAATTCAAGATTCAATCTCCATGTTAATATTCGAATTTTGCAACCTTAAACCCAAATCCACCTAACCCCATATCCAAAACTCAATTCCTTATCCATGCAATCCTAACTATTCAATTTTCAATCACTAATCCACACCATCCATTAACCCCACCCTACAATTCAATACATTCATTTCATGCATTTCATCCAAGCCATCATTTGCATTCATTTAATTAGGTAAACCTAAGCCTCCCATTTAATCTAATCCATTCTTTCATCATGATTAGATCTAGGCTATTCAATACATCCATCATATAGATTAACCTTAGAATATCATTCATCTATGCATCACCTAACCATTCATCCATTTAGATCATGCACTCATCATCAAAGTCATTAGATCTAGGCCAATCAATCATAGTCATCCATTCAAAAACCCTAAATTGTGGCAATTCCTATATTTTCTCTCTTTCTCTCCACTCCACTCCACATCACACGAAAATCCCATCACTCCATGCGCATAACACAATGGAAAATCCCTATTTCTTTCTCTCCAATCCACTCCACCTCATCTCCAAATCATCTAACCTATCCTCCACATATCACACAAGATTTTTCTCTATCTCCTTTCCATCCATGTGAAAATCACAAGTAATCCTTTCCACTTCATCTCATCCATTCATCCATCTTAACTTTTAATCCCAACCAAGTCAGTACACACCCAATTAGACCATGCCCAATTTCCTCTCCAAACCTCTATTTTCTCTCCAATTCCTTTTCTTTCTCACGAAGCTACCTTGCATTCCAAGCCACCACACACCCAAATTCATGTATAGCACTGTGCAACCCTAGTTTTTCAACTTTTAATCTCCATCACCCATATTCCATTAGATTTAATCCCATCCACTCATCCATTAACTTAAACCCAAATTTAATCTTAGCCGTCCATCCATTTCTTGAGCCTATAAATACCTCCTTTCACCACTGTGAAAATCGAATTTGACCTGGAGCTCAAGAAGACCTAAGATTGGAGAACACACCCAGAATAACAAAAGACACAGTGCCTCATGCGAATTTTACAAGTGAGCAATCATTATAATTTTGATTTTTAATTGTCTTTAAATTGCTTTTCCATATCTTGTATTTAATTCTTTTATTAAATAAATAAGAGAGTCCATTTCAGAATCCTGAAAGTCTAATTATTCAAACTCTTTTTTTATACTCTCTTTAGATTTTAATTTTGTATTCTTTGTTTAATTAAAGTACTTAGGTTATAAGTGTTAAATCTAAGAACTAGACATTAATTAGATTAAAGATTATGAATTTTAATTATATTGTACAAATTGAATTTGAATTCTATGCGTAGAATTTCAGATATAGATTTCTTATTTATTTATTTATTTTGGGCGATGAGAGAAGAATTTCATAACCACCTTTAAATTATGCATTTTTATATTGTCATTTATTTTATTTGCAAATTTATTTCATGTCTTTAGTTATGTTAAATCTTTTATTTGTATGATGTATTTTAATTATTTTAATTCTTTTAAATTATTTAATTTTTTTGCCATGTATTTTAATACTCTTGTATTTTATTTCATATATTTAAACCACTTCTTCAAGATGTATTAACTAGTTTGATATTTAATTTAATTTAATTTTAATTTTACTTTCTTGAACTTAGGTGTGAGATTAACCATAAATTCTACATTAATCCATTAGATTAATCGGATTTAATTAATGTTCTAAGTTTTGGATTTGAATCTTAAATTAGAGATTTTATTAACTTAGAGCTAAATTTATGGAAATAGGATTGATTTTTATGATTTGATTTCTTTTAAATCTCTATTTTCCTAAAAACATAATAATTCAAGCACTAGATTCAAAACATAATACTTTGGTGCATATATTTTGCTTGTTCTCTGTGTGATCGACCTCACACTCATAACGTTGTACTATAGTTAGTTCGTACGCTTGCGGATTTATAAATTTAAAATTTGCACATCAACAGGTTGTGGTGCTGTGATTACTCGTGGTTATGATCTTGGAGTTCATGGTTGAGACTTGCGATGTGGGTGTTGACTTATCGGGAGTTTACGGGTGCCTAACGAGTGAGTTTGGTCGGCTCACTAGGTGGAAGGCCTATGAAACACTGTGAGGGGTGGGTGTGTCGATTGTGTCAGGGACACAAATGGGTCTAGTTGGCAGTCAAGTTGAGGACTGGTGCGGTTGTTACTTCCATGTGATAGTCTGTTTAGGACTCTAGTGAGGTCAACTCATGGGTAGGTTGTGGTATGTGTGTGGGTTGCCCTGGGAGAGTCATAAGACTAGTTGAGGGCCAGGGACCATGTTCTGGTTGGGGATAAGTTCGTGTACCAGTGAATGGGTGGACCGTAGCGGATGGACATATGAGTGAGTTGCCCTAGAGTTGCATTAGCTTGGTTAGAGAATGTGCTGGGGGCCTCGGTGGATGTGGGCCCATGTGCTAGGGGTAGGGCATACGCTTGCCTAGTCATGCATGTAGACATCCTAGGCATTGATGTGTTCACATGATTATATGCAGTGTATGCTTGATGACATATGATGATGCAGGTAATACCCTCACTGAGCATGTGGATCTCACCCCCCATTGCCTTACAGGTACTGTTTAGATGAGGGACAGGAAGGCCTTTCGATCTGGCGTTGGGCGTGGAACTGCAACTTTATTTCTCTATCATAATTCATTTTGCAGATGAGAGCTTGTTCATGTATTTGAGACGTGTTCATGCATGAGTCAGATGAATATACTAATGGGATGATGTTAGTGCTTATAATTATGGTTAATGCTTATTAGTATTTTTTGGTCATTGGTTTATTTGTGGGTTGCCCGTTGTTAGTGTGGGTTGCTGGAGCGATGTCTCCCATTTAAAAAAAAATGCCGCTAAAATAGTATTAGATCGGTTTTAGGAGTTTGTATCAGTTTAACGTATCTGTAGAGGGACATGGCGTTACAAAGACCATTAATATGGCTGCAGCTCTAAGCCATTGAATATCATATAGTTGTGTAAGTCCATCCATTTGGCAACAATCCAAACCATTGAATATCATGGACTATGTAAGATCACTTCTCATATCAGCCTGTAACGTGGCTTTAATCTAACCATTGCATATCATAAAGATTATGTAAACTCATCGTTACTTTGTTTGGCATCAATATGTACAATGTATATCTTATAGACTGATTGTAAGAATGACCAAACACAAATTGGCATCAGTTTAAACCATTGAATATCACGAACTAAGTGTAAGACCAATGTTATATGTTTGGCATCAGTCTAACTATTAAACATCATTTAGACTGAGTGTAAGACTAAACAATGGTAGTAGTTCAACCACTAAATTACATGACTAGTATGACCATAGTTAGGCTTTAGCTTCATATCTTTGAATATTTGGTGAGTTGAGTAAGACCATTTAGAAATGTCGAAATGGTAATTCAGGACGAAATTGTCAACTAGTAGAAGCATCACCATCGATAGAACTGAAATGAAAATTTTTCAGTCAAGTTCTAATATAAAACCATCCACAGATGCCTTGGCAACTGGTGACAATTTATGGACTGCAACACATGGTTGATCTTTGATAAATTACCATCGAGTGATAGGATAGTAACCATCGACAGGACTTCATTCTAGAGCAGAGAAATTTCTCTGTTTACATTGTGTCGATTGTTACACGTCAAACCGTCAACAACATTCCATTCCAGAACAAAGCAAGTCTCTGTTTACTTTGTGTCAACTATTTTACTACACCATTGCATGTTCAAAATTGACTACACATGGAACAGGTTGCATAGTGGCAACCATTCTTCTCAATCGTCGACCATGAGATATCAACGGTCTGCTAGGTGGCGCATTAAATGTGTTTCAGAATGGATACATTTCCATTTATGCTTGGCAATGGTTGTGAATTTAAAATGACATTAAATATACCGGACAATTTAGAGAGAAATTTGCTGGAGTAGTGAACGAACAATTCTAGAAAGAATCTAAACTCGATACTCCCTAGTCACCATGATAGAGAGAGAAAAGAGAGAGCCTTTCGTAGAGAGACTCAGATGAACCCCAATCCTATCACTTGTTGAGTCATCTTTGTTCTACATATTAAGTAACTCTAATGAGCTTCATTTTTATCTGTGAGAGTTACTCTTGAGCTTAAATGTAATTTTTATTTTCTTTGAGAGAGTGAAAAATGAGAGAAAGGGTCGGAGCACCCTTGTATGAGATTCGGAAGAAGGGTCTATCTCGAACCCGAAAAGAGACCCCTTGGGATTAAGGAGCGTTGAAGATTTATATAAATGGGTTGTCCTTCACCCGCAAGAAGGATAGGTTAGTGGATTTATCCCTCGAGCATGGCTCGGGACGAAAATATAGGTAGGAACAACCGAACCTCGTTAAATCGAGTTGTATCTCTCCATCTCTTATAACCCCTTCTATGGTGCTTTTGCTTTACTGTTTTATATGCTCTATGCTTACCTAATTACTTTTCTATGAATTGTCTATCCTGCACCTAGCCATGTTATGAATGCACCATGTTTATAAGCTCTTTGTTATAAATGCTCTGTTGTATGCACACTCACAATGTCTTATATACGTTTTAATGTGTATGCTCTTAGTTCCAAACTTTGTCAATTAAGATGATTAAGAAGATCATAGTCCAATCACTGTATAAAGCAAGAGGAATCCGAAAAGTTTGCTAACTCAATTCAACCCCCCCTCCTTTCTCTTTCAAGTCAGGGTTTGGTCAACAATATGTAATATGAACTACTTCTCTTTTTCTATGCTAGACTCTGATGCTTAATCCCTGTGTGTATTGTATAGCTATGTGGGAATGTTTAGTGGTGTGATGGGCATCGGGCCTAATGATCCACAGTTCGAACTCATTCTCAATGGACATTGATCCAACAGAGAGATCGCCATGTCTTACATGGAGCATTTCGGTCGAAGGACATGCAATTGGACTCCGTCTAATAAATCCACCAACTTTATTAGTTGAGACTTAGTTAAACAGAGTGGGCTAGATCAACCTTTTAAGTCCAAGCCCAAGCTTAAACAGACCAAACCTCAACAAGTTCACTCCATCAAGCCCAAGAAAGATCCATCTTCTACAATTTCTCATAGTGTGCCAAGTGTCCGGTGGAGAATGCATTGGCCAAATAAAGAAATAAGTGTGAAGAGATAAGCCTAGGAGTTGGTGCAAACCCAAGAATGGGAAGGCCTTGGGAGGAGAATCCTCTCTCCACATGGGAAATTCCATCATTTTAGGTTTTTTCTTTGTTTCCTCTTTTATGTGTGTTTATTAGAATAAAATTGTTAGTGCCCGGCTTGCCGAGTCATTTGTTTGTCAATCTCGTGACTTAGGTAAAGAATTGCTTTGAAGAGAGAAACTCAAGACTCAAGATCTCAAGCATTGGTTGAAGTTTGAAGACTCAACGGATCAACAGTCTATGGCAATCACAGATGGTAAGTGACCATAGATGATCTTAGGTGGGACCCAGACTTTAGGTTGACCTTGCCTAGGCTTAGAGATCACATCGGGATAATTAGTCAAGCCTAACATGTGTTTGACACCAAATCGAAACCAAACTTGGAAATATGAATTCACTTGTCAAGACGACACATCGTGTCAGGTGATCATTCGCCAGTGACAGTAGACGATCAATCGTGGTTTAGCGAGCGATCTTTTGGAAAATCAAAGGTTCTGGTTGGACTAGACTGTTAAACACAAGTGGTCTCAGGACGATACAATCGTGGTCATGATCGATTGTCTAGTGCATTGACGATCCAATCGTGTAGATGATCTATCGCTGAGACAGGACATGGGCTGAACTTGAACAAGGCCTGAAATCTCGATCACATACGATCAATTAGTTATATAATCGATCATGTGTACAGGGCTGGAACACATCGCCATCACTATCAGTCACCCTAGGTCTGGATAGGACTTAACACTGAAAAATACAGTTAGTCTCAGGCCGATTCGCTCGCCAACCCGAGATCTGTCACCAGTAAACACAAATGATCAGTCGTGTGACACGATCAATCGCAGGTTACCGTTTTTGTGCTGTTATTGTGCATTAAATGCACAATGGTCTGGTTGGTGAAAAGTTTTTTGAACACGGACGATTGATCGTTAGGACACGATCGATCGTACGTTTCACTGATTCAAAATTTTTATGTTTGCCTATAAATATGATCATTGTTTGGAGAGTTGGGAACACACCTCTTGAGAAATAAAAAACCTCATCCACGGGTCCAAACTCTCAAGAACCAAAGGCAAATCTTGTGGCTTATTCTCTCTTGGAAGTTCACTTGGAAACCATTCAAGAATCCAATCGGTCTAGATTGAGATTAAGAAAGAAGGATTAAGCCCACTTCAAGGATAGAAATTGTGACCTCAATTTTCTAGAGGCCCTCCCAAGGATTGTGGTTACTTTACACGGCGGATCGCTGGAGCTCACATTGGGAGTGATTCAAGGAGCACATCTACACTTGCAAAGTTCTTTAAGGCAAGTGCTTCTTAGTTTAGATTTTTATTTTAAAAAATCATTGTATCTTGTGAAGTGGATTAAAAAGACTGTGTTTTTCATGAACCACTATAAAAAATATTGGGATAGGAATTGGATGAAAGTCTCAATCAATTGGATAAGTGGAAGTCATATTCTATTGTGTTGGTGTAATTCCAATGCTTAGTGAATTTGGAGATAGCTCAATGTTGGGTGATTCTCTACAGTTCATGTAGGTTGTTTAAACGAATCACTATGAATCTTGTGCATTCGTATTTATTTGTGTAATTGTTTATAATCTTGCACACTTTGGAAATCACACACTTGATTAATTATTTTTAATTTCGCACTATATTTCATATTAATCAAGGAATTTTAAAATGGCTTTAAAATTTGTGATTACCCTACTCACCCCCCTCTAGGGTTAATCTGATTCTAGCACAAGGGAACTTTCAATCGGTATCAGAGCCCCGTACTCATTTTAAAGGCTTAACCGTCTAAGTGATCCAAGTGCTAGAACATGTCTATGGGAGAAAGACAAGCCATCTCTAAACCACCTTACTTCGATGGATCGAGTTATGTTTCTTGGAAAACAAGAATGAAATTTTTCTTTATCTGCATCGATGTATCCGTATGGGATTCAGCGTGTATTGGTTGGACGCATCTCGTGATTGAGAAAATGGATACAACCACTAGTTCCAAGATTATTGAGATAAATGCATACTCTTCATGGATTACAAATGAAAAAAGGCCTCATGCGCTGCTAATGGTAGAGCACTCAATGCTTTGAATTGTGTACTTTCACCCAATGAACACAAGAGAATTATGATGTGTGAGATCGCACAAGAAGCATGGGAAATTCTAGAGAGAACCCATGAATGAACCTCCATTGTAAAGAGATCAAAGCTAAAATTGTTGGAAGCTCAATTTGATGTCTTGAAAATGAGAGAAGAACAAGCCTTTATGGACTTCTATTCTAGAGTTAGTGACATTATAAACTCTAGGTGGGGTCTCGATGATAGAGTTCCCAATGAGACAGTGTGCACAAAGATTTGAAGAAATCTTGCCAAAAGGTTTGAATCCAAGAAGGTGGCAATTGAAGAGTATCGAAATGTGGCCCAAATGAAAGCTGATGATTTGGTTGTCTCTCTTCAAACCTTTGAGTTGAACCTTGAACCACCAAAGGAAAAGCTCATTGGCTTGAAATCTTCTGTAAAACTTACACCAATTAAAGAAAAAGAACTGGAAGTGGAAAAGGATCCAAGTGAAGAAATGGCCCTCTTAGCTAAGAAGTACTTGAAATTTTTCAAAAGACTTAATAAGATGAAGAAATTTAAAAAGGGAGAAACAAGTGAAAAATTCCCTAAAAGACATGAACCTCATAAAGAAAAGGGTAAGAAAAAGCCCAACGAACAAGAGTGTTTCAATTGTGGTGGGAGAGGACACTACTCAAATATATGTCCTTCGGAGAAATCCAAGAAGGCTATGAATGCCACTAATGAGGATAGCTCGGAATCTGAGAGTGATTCGGATGAGGAAACTCAAGTCAATGATGAAACACATAAAAGTTTCATTGCTTCCATTGTTGAAAATCTGGAAGCACCCATAATTGAAACAGCGGATATTGAAAATGAAGATGATGATGATCTTCAAGCGTCTTTCAATGCCTTGTATTTTGAGAATAAAAATTTGGCTAAAAAACTTGATAATGCTAAACTTGAAAATTCAAAATTTTCTAGCCAATTAAAAGAGGTAAAAGATGAAAACACTCTCTCTCAATTAAAAACCTCTAATGAAGAAATTATTAAGTTAAAGAAGAGTGAGAAAGTCCTTAAAGATGAAATGTCTATTCATTGTTTGGATGTTGAAAATCTTTCTAACATCAATGAAAATCTTGAAGAGGAGGTCAAGAGACTCACTCATGAACTTAAGGAACTTAAAAGACACAAAGAAAAGTTCCAAGACAAGTTTACCCAAGGAGAAGAAAGATTGGAAAGACTTTTAAAATTGGATAAAAATTTTGGCGATAAGTCGGGTCTTGGCTGTTCATTGGAAACCAATGGACCTATTGGCCAAAGGGTGTTTGTTAAGGGACTTGTGCCTAAAATTGCCAAAGGAAAATGTTTTTATTGCTATAAGGTTGACACTACAAGATGGAGCATAACCTTAGAAAGAGGCACTTGCAAGATGAGGTCCTTAACCACACTCCAAATGTTAAGGTTAAAAGACACCTACCAAATCCAAATGTTAAGCCTAAAATGCATCCACCAAGGCCTAATGTCAAAAGACATGCACCCCCAAGGAAGGTGGACCCAAGGCAAGATTCATTGCTAAGAAAACTTGATCAAGTCTTGAAGGAGTTAAGGTATCCAATGTTTGAATCCCTAAGGTATGCTCAAAGGAATGTGTATGAGAGACCTAACTCAACCATTCGGGTACCTAGGAGATAGAGCACCACTTAATCATGTTTTGTTTTGGTTTAAGATTTACCTCCATATCTTAAACCATTACAAATTGAACTCTTATGGCAAGTGAGTTCAAATAGCCCAATTACTATGACCTAAAATAGGAAATTGGTGACTACAAGTTTAGACTATTCATTTCCTGGCTATTGCACTAGTCTTTCTTAGAAAACCATACATTCCTTGGAAATTCAGTTTTCCAGTGGTATATTCCAGTTCAATATGTTTAACATGGATTAGTGTTTGCATACTTGAATGATGTATGGTTTGATTGCTTATTATTGCATGGTTTTGATCAAATATGCTAAGTATGAACATGTGAATTTTTTATTTGTTCAATTGCATGTTTTATAGTATATGTAATGCTTATCATGTTGTATATGATGTGTATATGCCATATGTGTTTTTGAAAAACTAATTGGGAGTTATCAAAACAAAATCGAATTTTATGAAGAAAATCTGTTTCTGGTATGGCGACACATCGCCAGTCTATGACCAATCGGCAGAGCGATCATTCGTCAAGTGACGATGTATCGGCAGTATGCTGAAAGAGACTTAGGAAGAAAATTTGGTTCTAAGTCATGGAGACCAATCGCCAGATGATTGTGGATCTGCAAGAGGATCGATCGTACATGACGATGTATCGTTCGTGTCGAGCACGTGTTTTTAAGTTAAAGCCCTGGTTGCGTTCGAAACCCATTGTCATTCATCTCTTTTAATCGTCTTCTTTCTTCCTCCCTGAAAAATGACGACAGGTCGTGACCTAGCTTCCCACATTGTCATTCCAACTGATTTCTCGCCGGAATAAGCTGAAGAGAAGGTTCCTCTACCTTCAAAGACTACCTATCTCACAAATTTGAGTGTTTTCTTAATTCAGATAAGGCTCTATCCTCACCCCATTTCTATTATACCTTAGAGGAGTGTTTGAAAAGACTAGCAAATCCAAGAAAAATGCCAAGAACTAAGATGCCAGAGAACTATGAAACCCAAGTGATTGAGGAAGATCTCATTGCATCCTCTCCACCTCCTAATAGGCCAAAGAACCGAAAGGGAAAGGGATTTCAAGGGCTACAAGGCCCCCCGTACTTGCTCCTAAGGATACTCCTTCCTCTCAGGGTCCTACTGGTCTGGGAAATCGGTTCAAGTCCACGAGCAAGAAACCCGCTATAAAGAAACCTTTTTAGCTTTCCCCTATAAGACCTGGAATAGTCATTAGGGAACCTACCTTTCATGTTCGTCCCAAAGAGGAGTCTAGTGAAGAAGAAGAGGAAGAAAATGCAGGAGGAGATGGAGAACAAAATGAGGGAGAAGATCAAGGAGGAGATGATCATGAGGGAGAAGATCAAGAAGAAGATCAAAATGAGGGTGAAAGCTCCTTTGGGAGCTATTGACCCTAAAGAGGGGGTGAATAGGTCAATCTAACAATCATTGGTCATTTTAAAAATTACTTGATTGATTAGTTTAAGCGCAGCGGATACAACAATCAAGTGAGTGCGTGTTAGCAAATGTAATTAAACAATCAACACAAGAAAATAACTCTAACACCACAAGCACAAGAACACAAGATATATAGTGGTTCGGTTAGCCAACGTATATCCACTGTTAGGACTCGCTCAACCATGAGCTATCTCCAAATTCACTAAGTGGGACTTACACCCTCACAATTAGAGTATGAATTCCACCTCACTCAATCGGCTGGGAATTCCACCCACCACTGTGCTAGAGACGAGCTCTAGAGTTTTTTATAGTGGTTCTAGAGCCAATTCTCCTTTTATCCACTTTTGGGACAAAGATTTAAAAAACAAAATTAAAATCAAGAAGCACTTACTTTAAAGCTCTTTGTAGAAGATATGTGCTTCTCAAAGATCCACCCAATGTGTGTCGACGCTCCTCCTTGTAGCCGTCGTAAAGCAATCGCAATCTCAAGGTGACAAGGAAACTGATTTTACCAAAGCTTTTCTAGTTTATATATTTTATTTCCTCATCTCTTTCTCTCTTTCAAAATCAATCAATAGGTTGATTGTTTATGATTTTCAAGTGGAAGATGATTAAATGATCACACAACACACACACACACACACACACACACACACATATATATAGAGGAGTCTTCACAGTTTTTCAAACTGTCCAGTACCGACAGGTAGGTGGCATCGATGGGTCAGTGTTTATATTTATTACCGTTCAACCACCCGACCGTTGCACATTAAATGCACTCCCAACGGCATTATTACTTCCCAGTCGACAAGTCGGTGTCACCGATGGGTCGACAGTCATGGCACCGAGAAGTCAGTCCATATGATAGGGTCGGTCTAGGGCAACACCATGCTGACAGAGTTTCAAGTCCAGAAACTAGTCTTACCCAAACCGAGATGTCGCCCTTTACCGAGGGGTCGGTCCTGGTACTCTCAATCGATCTTGAAATACCGAGATGTTTATTTCCTCAAGAGTCCATCTGAGTTCTAAGTTCCACACCTCATAAGTTATCATCGACAAGTCGTTGACCACGAGGGGTTGTTTCAACCTTTCACCGAGGGGTCGATGCATATGAGACTTTCGATTATAGGCATACCCACAACGACAGTTCTTTGTTTCAGAACCTTTGTCAATCTGGCCGACCAACCTTTTGACCACGATGGGTTGATCCTGTTTCCACCGAGGGGTCCGTGAGAATGACTGGTCGAGTTGACAGTGAACTTTAATTCATATTTCCAAGTTCACTGTCCAAATTCCTCTCTTAGGCTTCTTATGGCTTTACCATTTGTTCAACTAAGTTTAGAAATAGTCCTCTTAAGGTATGAGTACCACTTAAAGTCATCTATAATTAAATACCTGTTGTGAGTGCCATATACGATGAACTTCAATCCGGTGGAAAATGATCTTCACTCTTGATCACCTTGAGTCTTCAAGCTTCTTAGCAAGTGCCTCTTCTCGAGTCATTGAATTGACAAACATAGGGGCTCGGTAAGCCGAGGCACTAACAATCTCCCCCTTTGTCAATTTCATGACAAAACCTAGAAGCTAACTCAATTTACAATCCACCCTTATTACATCACATTTGAATACAAAATATTACATCAATTACATGTAAATATTCAAATGAAAAAATAAAAAAAAAAGACTATAATCTTCACATATTCTTGTTCAGCTTAGTTCAAATCATTTTTTCTTGTTTAAGCACATAAGCAATCAAAACTAGAAATATCATTAGTGAGGTTAGTCCAAACCATAAATACGCATCAATGGACTAAATAATATTTGCATTCACCTCCCCCATACACAAATGATTTCCTAGCAACTAACACAACCCATAGCATACCCAAGCTATTGGTGTTGAGAAAATTTTCTCCCCCAATCTTCTTTAGTTTGATCTCTCAAAATCCAAACATAGACATTCCCCAATGTTCATTGGCTTCTTCATATTCATCGTTTCTTCATATTCCTCCACTTTATGGCTCTCTCTCATTCTAAAGGCCCAAGCACTTAGGCTTCACCAATTACTCCACATAATTGGTTTTGATGTCTTAAAGCTTCTACTAATTTCTCCCCCATTTTGTCATACAATTGACAAAGGTTTAGTGGGTAGACATCGATTGGATTTTAAGCACTCCACAATGCTTCTTGCATTGAACTTCCAATGGGGTCAAGCTACCTTACTTAGCTTCCCCAGAGTCTTCTCCCCCATTCCCCAAGCTATCTTTCAAGCTTGCATTCACCTTCCTCCATAAACTGTCATGACCAGTGACAGCACCTAATCAACACATATTTTATGCTCCCCCAAACTCAAAGGGTTTGTGCAATATCTTAGCCCGACCCCTATCTCCTTAACATGCCAATACAAAACCAACTCATCCAAATCTGCATGTTAGTCTATTTAACAAAAACTATGTTAACCATAGACAAAAGATAGATGACATACAAACACAACAATATACACATAAAACCATAGCAAATCATATCATATCAATTATAATCAACATGTGTAGTACATATGGTTTTGGAGGTGGCATCATCGATGCTTAGTCAAAATATCAAAAGTATAGTTTTTCAAAAACCATGAAGAACTATCTTAAGCAAGGCCATTTTGAGGAGGTGTTGGAGGAGAAGGGGACCGAGAATCTAGAACTCTGTCAGAGAAGGAGACAGCAGATACTAGATCCTGGACGGTCAACTTAATACTATCTATACATCTTTCAAGGTACTCTATTCTCCCTTCAAGTCTGAAGACCCTCCTGCCCAGATTAATGTTCTCTTGAGAGGGATACTGATATTCTTCTTCTTCCTCAGAGTTTCTCCAAAAATCCTCAGAACTGTGACTTTCCCCCTCACTGGTGTCATCAGGGATAACGACATGGTTTTTATTTTCCAGTTCTAAAACCATTCTCATCTTGTGCATCTTTTCTCCTTTCTTCACATCGTTCTTCGACGAAGATGACTTCCTTGTCAATGATGAGGTCTTCTTCGACCTCTAGTTGGGTTCTCTGGTGAGAACTGGGTTCTGATCCAGACGCAGGATTTCTAGAGCTAGGGCAAGGCAAGATCTAGAGATTGATCTTTTGGTTCTTTTGGCCCAACGGCTGGGTTCACCTCGTTCTTCAGAGGTTTGAGGGCGTGACTGGGCTTCCATCTTTTTGGGCATGGTTTTTCTAAAAGGAGATCCTCAAACACTGGCTTGGAGGTGGATGAAGTGACGACTGAGCCTAACATGATCTTCGAAAATCACAAAACAAATGATTTTCAGGCTTCTAAAGACGAGAGAAAAAAAAAGCCCCATGATTTTTCTGGCGAGAAAACACTCCGAGAGGTCCTATCGATTGGTCAAGGGCACGGGAGGAGAAAAAGGGACCACAAAACCTTCGCGGGAGAGGAGACAACATATTCTAATGAATTATCGCTTTAGCAGAAAGGGTCCCTTTTAATTTAAACTTTCTATTTCACCGACATGTTGTTTCCATCAACAGATCGAGCCTTTCGACAAGTTTCTCCCTTTTTAACAGTGCTCGATTTAGCACAGTACCGACATGTCTGTCACACTGACCAGTCTATTCACCGACATGTTGACTACATTGATAGGTTCAGATTGCAGAGCTATCATCCTTAATTTGTGCAACTTGATGAAATCCTATCCTAAGCACGCCATACATAGATTTATTCCAATGCATAGATATGCCAAACATAATTTGTAATACCCTGACCCAAATTAATTATAATTAGTTTAATAAATCCTTCTTAGACCTGTAAATTTTGAAGATTACGGTTAGGACTTTTTGAAAAACCCATGTGTGGCCCAATCTGAGGTCGAAAGCTCAGTGATCCAGCTCGTCTAGCTGGATGGGCAAAATGGTAATTTACCATTTACTATTATTATTTTATTACTTATGTCATTATGTGATTATTATTTGATGATATTATTTTCCTTAATCAAGGATTTCTATTTCTGATTTCAGAATTATTTTATTTTCAGAAATTGATATTTAAAACCACCAGACAAGACCCCGAAAGGGAGAAATAAATATTTTTAATAGATTTTGGAAATGAGAAATTTTTTGAAACAAGCATATTATGTTAGACCACTTTAGTACAATATAGTTTATTTATTCAAACCCCAAAAATGAGGACTTTAATTTATTTTATTTAACACAAGTTAAATTAAGTAAATAATGTTAAATTATGAATTTTGTTTAAATCTATGGTCTTTAGTGAATTTTAAATCTCCAAATATTTATGATAGTTACAGTTTTTAAAGCCCAACAATTCTGTTAAGTTGGATTAAAATAATCGAGCTTTTAAAATCATATTTTAGTTAAAAACCTATTTTTTTTATCAAAATTGGACCTATGTGCAAAAACCAAAAACTACCAGGGACTTATTTGCAACCAACAGTCGGTTACTGTTGGGATGAGGCCAGTCGCTGCATGCAGCGTCGGTTGGCCATCACCCATTGCTCAGATTTTTTATAAATGGCCCCTCTCAGATCAGTTGGTTTCATCCCAGATTCAGCTCAGTCTCTCATCTATGAGAAACTAGCCGATCACCTCTCCCTCAGTCTGTTTGTTTTCCAAAAAAAAATTCTTACGATAAGCTTAGAGGAAGATTTTTCAAAAGCTTGGATTTTCAACCCAGGAACCGAAGCGAAGGTAACTTTTGTGTTCCTCTTAAAATTTCAGTCAGTTTACAATCAAGTAGAAGTAAATTTGACTAAGTTTTGAGTGAGTAAAATGGATTTGAAGTTTAAGAAAAAACTTGAAAATTTTGGATCACTTTGGTTTTGAAGTTAAAATCGAATGTTTTAATCAATGTTAAAACTTCAAACTACTCCCTAAGGTAAGAGGACTCACTGAGGAGTCCATCTGACCGGTTGGATGTGAAAATCGAATCCAGAAAACCCATTTTTTCTGGATTCATATTTCATGGTGTTGCTGTCCGTTATTATCTGTTGTTGCAAACAGAGGAGGAAGACTGTGCTTCGGACTATCCGAGAGTGACCCTTCGGATGTTTGAACTTCGGCTCGAAGTTCCGAAGTGGCCAGAGGCTAACTGTTGCCCGCCTCTGCTCTAGATGTTCCTAGCTACCTTCTGAAAGACCGAGAGGTTCGGACAATCTGAGCTTCTCTCAACATGTTTCGAGACACCAAGACCCATCGAAGCCTTTTTTTTCCTTTGTTTTTCGGTTCGGTAGGACCTTTGGACGATCCGAGGCCTGACCTTCGGACGGTCCGAAGACAGATCCATGTTCCGAAGTCTGTTGACTAGTTTTAGGACGTGGTTCGGATGATCCGAAGCCACAGTACCTGGTTCCGATGCATGTTCTGAGGAACCCAGTTTTTGAATGTAAAATCTTAATTGATTGATGATGCAAGTTAGATACTAGGTTTTCATGAGATGTTTATACCCATTTGATAAATAAAAAGTGTACTAACCCTTCTTCTCTTATTACTATAGTGTATTACTATTGTATTCACTTCTAGGCCAACACTATTTGTCGGGCACTGAGTGACTTCACGTCCAGACCGACGCTATATCTGTCGGGCACTGAGTGACCTCGAGGCCTTATGTCAATCTGGTCCTATCCAGAAGACAAAAACGAGAAGTAACCTGAGCATCTTGACCTAACTCAATACGTCAATCTGGTCATACCCAGAAGACAATATGAGATTTGGTCTGAGCACCTTATTATTATTATTGTGGATTATTGTAACTTAAAAATGGTTAGAAACCAAGTAGGAGACTCAGTTCCGTTCACCTTGGAGATTTTTGGGAAAACAATATGGTTTTGAAATACTACTTGTATCTATTTATTTGAATGCTATGTATGTTGACCGATTATTGATTGCACACTTGTTTGCATGATGGCAGAGACCGCGATACCACACAATTTCGGTGAGGGGACTTAACTTTGCAGCACGTGTAATCAGGTTTAATGAGATGTATCTTCAGCAATGTGTGGTTTCAAGTTTTGATGAACCCACCCATGTGTCCGGACATGATGCACTATTGTAAGAAGTGCTTATAATGATTGTAAATGTTTATGATGTTGATCATATGAGAGATGTAATATTGTTTCCACGTGGCCTTGATTATTGAACCAATATCGGCCATGTATGTGAGATGGTTTATGTCTACTGGACCAGGGGTGTCGACAGCTGCTAACTTGAGGAGTGTCAGTATCGGCCATGTGAGGGCTGGAGATGTACTTGGAAGGATGTATTTTGACCTTGTCGGGACTTGATATAATGGTCTCAGCGTAGTATGTAGGTGTTACGATAGATGACAGCAGTAATGGATTGATGTTGAGATTATATTTTCAAGCATGAGATATCATATTGCAAATGTTGATTATTTAACTAACCTAATGTTTCATTAGACTGCATTGTTATATTTCCTTCACTGGGCTAGTTAGCTCACACCACTCACATTTCAAGAGATGTGCCCGAGGAGGAGAACCCTCCGTATGAAGCTTAGGATGGATAAGCTGCTGCGTTGCCTTGGGATTCCCACTGAAGGGAATTCCGCTATCTTTGTCTTTTGGTTCCTTGAACCATTTGTTTATGTAAAGTACCGTGTGTGGTATTTAGTTTGTATTAACATGATGTATTGAACTACCATGTGTTCCGTAGCTACTCTGGTTGTGATATAATAATAATTCGTTCATGGAATTATGTGTTTATGTTTTGTTTTTTTTATAGACTTATGGTATGTGTTTGAGTCCACATGTTGAGATCATGTGTGATCTTTGGGTCTAACCGTTGATCCGACACAGTTAGAATTCTTGAGTTTAGTTTCAAAAAAAAAAAAATCAATGACATTCCGGACCCACTTTCGAGTTGGGGTGCGACAGCTTGATATCAGAGCTTTGGCTCAAACTCTAGGACTGTGATGGGTTACAGCATAGTTGGACTTATTTTTTGTTTAGAACTACAGTTGTCATTGACATTCTTCTGTTTTAGTGATACAGATATGTCGAGCAATGTAGAGTATACAGAGTTGTGGGACAGAGGGACCACTAGCTGTCCTATAGACCTAATTTCTTCTTCCAACGACTCCAGCATGCCAAATCACAATGTGGGAGTTAGTGTGGACATTCCAATAAGACCACCAGAAGATGTAGAAGTGGTTCCAGCCTTTGTACCCCAGCCTTTGTACCTGAAAAGAAAGTGGGAGATGTCCTGATGTTAGAGGAAACTGTAGGGGAGATAGGCTCACCCGAGTATACTCCAGCTACCCCGATTTCGGATGAGCTGATGGATTATATGTGCGAATTGTACAATCAGGAGGGGCACAACTGTACTTTCTGCCCCTACCCTATCGATGTCATTTGCCCTGTTTACGGACTTCGCTGGCACGAGAAGGAGAGGACTAACTATCCTTATATCGGGGGACCAGGGATAATACTCTGTTTCACTTGTGGAGTGTTGGGGCACATGTCAGCAACATGCCCTGACAACTTATTTTATTTTGGTGATGATGCAGGGTCTTCTACGGAATATTAGGCTAGAGATGTTAAGAGAGTGTCGGGGAAATGGGAGATTTTGTAAGGGTTGTGAGTTATGTTTTGTTGTTTTGAAGGGTTTTCTAACCCTACCAACCCTTGTAATTGTAATGCAATTTTGAAATTTCTAATGAATTGTACAACTTTTGTGATTTATCTTAACAAACTTCTTAAATAATTAAGTGATGTTTACAAGTGTAAATAGCAGATGTCAGGACCTAATGGAAACGGAAACAACTGTCGCGGGAGGAGGACAGGTCTTCGACCCCGTGATATACCCAATGAAGCCATTCACGCAGCGATGGAAGCATTCCAGCAGATAGCTGAAAATATGCGACGCACTCCCATCAGAACACAAGAAGAGAGAGCCACCTCGGCTCTATAGGAGTTTAAGCGACTAAACCGACGAGCTTTTCAGGGATCGAGGATCCTAGTGCAGCAAGGAACTGGCTTACCTAAATTAGCCGTATCTTGAACACTTTAGCCATTGCCGACGTTCTGAGGGTAACTTTGGCGATGTATCAGTTGGAGGGGAATACTTAGGGCTGCAACTCAGATCGGGCGGGTCGAGTTTTAATAAACCCAACATAACCCATGTCACAACATACTGAACCCAACCCGACCCGATCTGAATTAAAAACCCAATTTAGTCACCCGACCTGACCCGAATTTGTAATACCCTCAACCCGACCCGACCCTACTCGACCCGAGCTGACCTGACCCGCATTGCAGCCCTAGGTCCAATGTCCATTGTACTAAAGTTAAGATGTGAACAGATGGAATGAGTAGATGAGCATGTGAAAGAGAAAGGAAACAGTAAAAAAGATAGTCTAAAATCTGAAATCTAGCTGGCTTCCCTTCCTTCTCCATCACCTGTCTTGTCACCTCTCCTTCCTTTCTCTTACCACATTTTCAAATACCTCTAAACAAGGAAAGACATGTCAGTAGAGGAGATAGAAGGTTGAAGCAGAGAGAGAAACGAAAAATGGAGGAAGGAAGAAATGGATAGACAAACGGAGAAGAGGGAAAGGAGAAAATGAGAGAGATACGTTAAGGAAAATCACCTCATTATCCATCACCAAATGAGTAAAGATGGATATTTTCCTTTGGATTTCATTTGCACTTTCATTGAGGGAAGGTTTCCCATTCTCCAAAAGACTCAAGACATGTTACCCAGTCTTCTTGCCTTTGCCTCTGTCTTTGTATATATGAGAAAGAAAGAGAATGAGATAAGGAGATTAGGGTTTTTGGATAGAGGGTTTTATACTAAGTTAAGAAATTCGGGTTGGGTCGGGTTGAAATTTAAAGACCTCAGCTCAACCCGACCCGAATTTCGTTCGAGTTTTTCTTTTCTCAACCTGACCCGACCCTATGGCCCGACCATGGTAACCCGACCCGCATGATTTCTCGGGTCGGGTCAAAACCCCACCCGAGTTGCAGCCCTAGGAATGCTTATGAATGGTGGGTGCCTAAGAATTTGTTTTGTAACCACGAACCTATGACGTGGAAAGAATTTTCAGTTGTAACGCCCTGCCCTTTTTCACTCGCCGCAAATCAGAGTCTATTTTTCTAAAAAATAAAAAATAAAGAGTGAGAGAGAGCGGGACTCCACGACGCGAGATAAGTACGAGCTTCCAAAGCCCAGCCCTTAACTGGCCAACCCTAGGTGTACGTGGACTACGTCCACTAAAACGGTTCACACGCAATAAGGCTATACTTGAGGAATAAACGTAATGCAGAATTATAATAGAGTTACTATTCTTATCCATTTCAAATAGCAAGGAAATCCATCACAAATAATTACTTAAGTTCAATGTCCAAAATTAAAACAAACCATAGCAAGATAGTTCTAAGTTATTACAGTCACAAAATGCGAATAACTCAAATTACATTGTCCGAAAATAAAACTTAAAGGAAATAAATCTATTCGCTCCGTCCATTCCCTGTGTCATCATCTAAGGTCGAAGTAGGGCGTTAGTTAACGCGCCTAGTAGGTATTCCGAGTAAGGTCAAACACATGGATTAGTATAAAAATCACAATAGATATGTAATGTCAAATCATGCAAGTCAATGCCATGCCATGGGTGTCATATGCCATGATTCCCACCCATCAACCACATCACAATCCATAAGTAGTCCTCTTGATGTATAAGCCACATCAAGGTATTGTCATAACTCCCCAATTATGCCTTATTGATCCCAACGAACAGAGCGTGGTCTCCTCTTTCATTTCAAACATTATAATCAGAATCATTGCGGATCCTTCCCCACGTTTGTTTATCGGATACCCGAATGGAGCGTGGACTCGCCCCATAAGTCCCTCCCATGCCATGCATGAGATGTGAGTGCATCATGCCATTTCATATATAGCATTGAAATCTCATTCTTAAAACATAACACTTTGATACCAAAAATAGATCATAACACATGGAAATAAAAGCCATTCATATACATAGTCCAAGGTTATCAATAAGGTAGGAATCCTACCATCGTCCAAATATTGTATCCTGGTGTTTTCGTCTAAACCGATCACCGATCACGTCAAAGTCGATCGTACACCCGTTTGTGAAATCACGTTACCTTATTACATTAACACATATACATACATCAATTCGGTGATCCAATTAATTTTCATCACCCCTACATCATCCTATGTTCATTTCCCTTTACAATCATAGTCTTTTATCCGGTTAAGTTCCCCAAGGGGTTTCGGCCATACATTAGGCTAAAAAATGTTTAAGTCCACAAAAACGCATTAGTGGGGTTCGGCCATACAACATGGCCGAACCTCACTCTCTTGGTTTTGACTACCTTCTTTTAATCCTTGCTTATTTTAAATCATGTCAATCAATCCCCATTCATCCTTTATTTCTTAATCTAATATTCCATAGTTAATCATTGAACTTGATAAAACAACCTAGGTCCATAAAAATATCATCTATGGGTTCGGCCATACAACATGGCCGAACCCATGGTTCTTCATTTTTTCATCATCTTCTCATCTTAGCCATCTTTTAAACCATACTTGGATCCATAAAAGTTCCTCCATGGGGTTCGGCCATACAACATGGCCGAACCCATGGTTCATCATTTTTCATCCTCTTTCCATTTTAATCATCATTTCTTTTCCTTTGGTTCCTTAACTAGGTAACCCATAGTTAATCATTTAATCTTTTAAATATACCTAGATTTATAAAAATTCCTCCATGGGGTTCGGCCATACAACATGGCAGAACCCATAGTTCATCATTTAAAACATATTTGAATCCTTAAACATTCTTCCATGGGATTTGACCATGCAACATGGCCGAACCCATGGTTCATCATTTTTCATCCTATTTTCCATTTTCATATCACCTTGAGGATGGTATTTACATCCCACATGTCTTAGCACTAGATGGGGTTCGGCCATACAACATGGCCGAACCTCATCTTGTCTTTTGAGTCCTCAAATGATCCATATATTAAAAATAGGGTTCGGCCATGCAAGGGGCCGAACCTTGCTGTTGATCATTCTCTTTATGAAATTTATCCCTTATAAGATCATTCATAACACATGTATACATAGTTCTTAACATCATCCATTAATCATATAACTATAATCTTCATCATCATTACTTCATTTGTTCAACCTATCGTACCCACCAACAAGGTTAGGGTCTTGTCCATTTTTCCATCTCCAAAACCATATTTCAGATTTTTGAACAATATTTTACTTTATGTCCATTTCATTGATATTCCTTGAATGGATTTTAAATCCATGGCCTTATAACCATTTTGCCAATCCTTTCAATCTGAAATGAAACCATGGTTCCGGCCATTCCATAGCCGAAACCATGGTTCCCTTGGTTTCTTACATTTTAGTAACATGAAACATAAACCTTACCTTTTCCACGTCTACTTCGTTTTCTTGTTTTCCGTCTTGCTCCTCCGTTCTTCTCCTTCCTTAGTCATTTCTTCTTCCTCCTTCGTTCTTCGATTTCTCCAAGTTTAGCGCCAAAATGGGAGGAAGAGAGATTGAGAGCCTCCTTGATCTTTAATGGAGTATTCAGCCAATGTGTGGATTGAGAGAGAGGGAGGGTTTGAGATGAAAACCCCCAATGGAGGGTTCAGCCTAGGTGAGGGTTGAGAGAGGGAGAGAGGGAGAGTATAAGATGTGAGTTTTTCTATCTCTTTCCCAAAGAGTGGATCAGCCAAATGGGTGTGAGATGAGTCCTTTCTATCTTGCCCTAGGGTTTGAAGGTTGAGAGAGGGAGAGGAGGAGAAGGTAAGATGAAACAGTCTCAACTATTTTGTCTAAGGTAGGATCGGCCAAGGGAGGGTGTCATGTGTAAACCCTAAACTCCCAACCACCCTCATCAAGGTGTGGTCTTCCCCATGTGTCCATTGGCTAACCAAGAGGCCACATGGCTTACACTTGGCCATCACTCCCTTCCTAACTGTTTTTGGTCTCGGGTTTCCATTTGATGGAAACCTTTACCTCCCTCTTTGACTCACTTAAGTTCTTTCAACTTCCATATGACTCACTTGTGAACTCACTTCCCATTCAACTCACTTCACTTAAATGAAACTCATTCGCCTAACTCAAGACTTAGACTTTATTCTTAGTTAATTAATTCCTTATCTTAACTCACTTCACTTAACCCTCTTTGACTCACCCATGGTTGACCAAGTCAACCATGATGGCCGGCCCTACATGTGACCTTAGACCACAAGCCACCTCACTTGATGAGGTGGATTTGGGTCCCACTTGGCTATGCCACTTCCACGTCACCTCATACACTTGCCACCTCACTTGATGAGGTGGATCCCATGCGTTTAGATCCTAAATGGGTACGTGACCCGATTAAATCAATTCCTTACCCATATACCCTAAACATTAATTCATCTTGACCGATTGGCTCCCAATTGGGCATTTGACCCAATTGACCACATTTACCCAATTAATTAGAATTAACCCTATCCATGATCTATTGGACCATACTTGGGCCATTGCCCCAATTCTTATCCATCTAGCCTTTATTCCATCTATTAATCTTAAATTTAACAATTAAAATAGATAATATCCAATATAATAATTTGCATTGAAAATCCGGAATGTTACAATATTACCCTCTTTTGAAATTTTCGTCCTGAAAATCGAGCGAAGTATGGTTTCAAACAACTCATACAAAAAGCTCAGGATGAACTGCTTTCATTTCTGATTCAAGTTCCTAGGTGCCTTCCTCATTACCATCTCAGTCCCATACCACCTTGATGAACTGAATGGCTAGGTTCCGTAGCACCCTCTATTCTTTCCCGATCACTCTGACCTGTTTCTCCACATAAGTTACGTCGTTTTACACATCAACATCTTGCACGTTCAACACGTGTGAAGGACCAGGATTGTATTTCCTCAACATAGAAACGTGGAATACATCGTGCAAAGATGACAACTGTAGAGGAAGTGCCAGTTGATAAGCCACCTCCCCCACCCTCTTTAGGATTGGAAACGGCCCCACAAATCTAGGCTATAGTTTATCTTTCTTCCCAAATCGCATGTGTCCCTTTCGTGGTGAGACTTTTCAAAACACTAAGTCTCCCACTTCGAACTCAAGGACCTCCTTCTCTTGTCAGCATAGCTCTTCTGACGACTCTGTGCAGTAAGTAGATGTTGTCATATCAACTTAATATGTTCTATGGTCTCTACAACTAGCTTGGGTCCAATAAGTGTAGGTTCACTTGCCTCTGTCCAACACACCTACCATACAACGCCTCGAATGGAGCCATCTAGAGGCTTGCCTGGTAACTGTTGTTGTAAGAGAACTCCACCAGCAGTAAGTGATCCTCCCATCCACCCTTGAAGTCTAACATACATGCTCTCAGCATATCCTCCAATGTCTGTATTGTCCTCTCTGATTGTCCGTCAGTCTGTGGATGGAACGCTATGCTAATCAATAAGTCTCTCCCCATAGCCGATTGCATGCTTTACCACACCCTGCCGATGAATTGGCCATCTCTGTCGGACACAATGGTCCTGGGGATACCATGTAGTCTGATGATATCTTTGATGTATCGTCGACCCAAAGTCTCCGATGAATCTATCATCTTGATGGGAAGAAAGTGTGCAGACTTAGTCAATCGATCTACTATGAGCCATATTGCATTGTTACCCTTTGATGACCTTGGCAACCCTGTCACAAAATCCATGGAAATATGTTCCCATTTCCACTCCGACACTGGTAAGGGTTTGAGTAATCCTGATGGCTTCTAATGTTCAGTCTTAACTTGCTGACAAGTTAGGCAGTGAGCAACAAACTCTGCCACATCTCTTTTGAGTCCGTGCCACCAATAGTATCTCTTCAGATCATGATGCATCTTGGTGCTGCCCGGATGAATATAGAGTTTGGTTTGGTGTACCTCGATTAATAACTGTCTTCTGCAACTCTGAGGCACATATGTTCTGCCTCGAAATAAAAGACACTATCCCAGTCGTAACTCCAATTCTGGTATAACCTCACAGTAGACATTTTAGTCCATATCTCTTCCACCTCCGGATCTGTCCGTTGTTCCTATTCAATCTTGGAAACCATGTTGGACCGTATGATCAGATTATACATACTCCCATGGTTCTTGATGTACAAATTGAACTCTCGAATGATATTCAGCATTTCCCATTCCTTGCTAATCAAACTGGCCATTGTTGCTTGTGACATGCGACTGAGGGCATCTACCACTTTGTACGCCTTGCCAAGATGATATCGAAGCACAAACTTATAATCTTTTAGATATTCCATCCATCTGCACTGCCTCATGTTGAGTTCCTTCTGATCAAACAAATATTTCAAGCTTTTGTGATCTGAAAATACTTCAAACTTCTCGCCATAAAGATAGTGTCTCCAGCTTTTGAGAGCGAAGACCACTGCGGCTAATTCCAGATCATGCATTGGATAGTGGCGTTCATGAATCTTCAACTATCGTGAACCATAAGCCACCACGTGTTGACTTTGAGTGAGAGAACACCCAAGTCCCTCTCCTGAAGCATCACAATATACTTCATAGCCCTTGCCCCTTTCCGGCAGAATTAGAATAGGAGCAGTCATAAGCCTCTCCTTCAGTTCTTCGAATCTCCAGTTGCATACATCAGACCATTCAAATTTGACTCCTTTCTGAGTGAGTCGGGTAAGTGGAGATGCAATCTTGGAGAAGTCCATAATAAACTTCCTATAATAACTTGCCAATCCCAAAAAGCTGCGGATTTCAGTCACATTCTTTGGAGCTTTCCATTCTCTAACTGCCGCCACTTTAGCCGGGTCCAGGACTATACCTTCCGCTGATATTACATGCCCCAAGAAGTTAACCTCAAATAGCCAGAATTCGCACTTGATTGCTTTGGCATACAACTGATTCTTCTTCAGGGTGTCCAGGACTATCTGCAAATGCTCAGCATGCTCCTCCCCACTTTTGGAATAAATCAATATGTCATCAATGAAAACAATTACAAACTTGTCCAAGGAAGGACGGAAGATCCTGTTCATCAGATCCATGAACACAGCTAGTGCATTGGTAAGTCCAAACGGCATGACCACATACTCATATAGTCCATACCGCGTTCTGAAAGCCATCTTCTCTATGTCTTCATCCCTAACCCGGATATGATGGTAGCCTAACATCAGATCAATCTTGGAGAAGTGACTGGAACCCCTGAGTTGATCGAATAGATCATCAATCCTAAATAGAGGGTACTTGTTTCTAACTATCAACTGGTTCAATTTCCTGTAATCTACACACATCCGAAGCGTACCATCCTTCTTATTTACAAATAATACTGGTGCTCCCCAACATGATGTGTTGTTCCGGATGCATCCTAGTCTGAGCAATTCATCAATTTGTTTCTTTAACTCTGACATTTCAGCTGGGGCCATCCAGTAATGCGGCAATGACACTAGAGTAGTGTCAGGATACAGCTTGATCTCAAAATAAATCTCCCTTTTGGGTGGCAAGCTAGGGAGTTCTGTCGGGAATACCTCCGCGTAGTCTTTCACTACCGCAGGAAGTTCAGCCACCGGTGCCTTGTCTAATTTGATGTTGTTCACTACAAGGTGGTTCAATTCTTCATGTAGTCTCCTGGTCATAGGGATGCTCTGTTTGTCAGCATGTACCACGTATCGTTTTCCCTCGGGTGACCAAAATGTCACCCTGTGGAGATGGCAGTCAATGCTGGCCTGGAAGTTAGCCAACCAATCCATGCCAAAGATGATGTCGTACTCAGTCATCTCGAGTACCAGATAATTGAACTCAAATCTGAATCCAGCGAGTTCAGTGTTTACCGCTGTGTATAGAAGTCCTAGTGATGTGTCTCCAATGGGGGATACAATAATAAGTGCGGTGGACAATTTTTGTACTAGGGTGCCAGTAGCAGATATAAATGCAGTAGATACAAAGGAGTGGGATGCTCCGGAATCAAATAATGCTAAAGCATAGGAACTACCAACTACTGCCATACCTTAAATCACTGAGTGATCCACAGTCTCTGGATGAGGAGCCAAAGTATACAGTCGTCCAGATCCTGTCGGGTTAGGTTCACGTCCCGTCTGGTTGTACTCCCTGGATAATTGTGGGTCGAAATGAACCCCTGGAATGAGAAGGTCTACTGTTCTACAAACATTCCCTCTTGAAATGGCCCTGCTAGCCACACTGGAAACAGGTGCTCACACCTCGAGGGATCTCAGAGACGGATGTTGATGGGGAGGGCTGATTGGGACGAAAGCCTCCAGTTGACCTAGTGGAAGGTGATGGTCTCCCAAAGTTGGGTCAGAACCTCTTGTTCGGACGAAAGGCGCTTCCCCCATTTTGGCCTCAACGGTTGTCCACAAATCGCACTGTCTCTGTCAGCTCTTGCTCAGCTATGGTAGCTCGACTGACCATTTCCGCCAATGTAGGTGACTTGAAGATAGCCACTTTGACCCTGATGCTTGGTCGAAGGCCTCGCTCAAATTTACGAGCCTTCCTATATTCCATGTCCACATGTATAAAGCATAACATGATAGACGGAGGAACTCCTGATGATACTCCGCCTCAGTCATGGTGCCCTGCACCAAAGATATGAATGCTTGTGTCTGGCGCTCCTTCTCCTCTTCTGGAAAGTAGTGATCCAGGAACATAGCCGAGAACTGGTCCCATGTCATCTTAGTCATTTCCTCTGCTGGAATATGTGCCCGCTATCGCTCGATCACTTCCCACCACTTGCCGGCATCATCAATCAACTGTGAAGTAGCCAGCAATAATCTATCTTCGTTACCGGTGATCTTCAATAATGTTAAGATCTTGGTGATATTCCTCAACCAATTCTTCGCTCCAGCAGGTCCTTCTTTCCTTTGAAATAAGGGGGACGCTGCTGTTGGAAATCTCTAACCATACTCCGATCATGTGCCTCATGGGTAGTCGCATTTCCGTTCCCGTTCATATGTTGCTGTAGAACGGAAGTGACCATAGCTTGCACTAAGTTTTGCAGCTCGGGAGGTACCACTGGAATATTCACGCTAATCTGCTCCTCCTTCCGGTGTGGTTGCTGCACCTCTTCATCCACATGCGGGTTTTGTCGAGTTCTTCTTCTCGGAGGCATTTTCTAAGTCATTGAAACATCGTTTGACTTAGCTTTCTCGTAAAGTTTGTGTTTTTCATAGTTTGGGGAAATTGCCAAATAAGCATCTTGTATTTCTTATTTTTGGGGAAACTTTCATAAGTATCAAGTATTATTTCTCAATTTGGGGAAATCCTGATGTTTTCTTGTTTTCGGGGAAACTTTCCTACATATCAAGTGTTGTTTCTCAATTTGGGGAAAAATCTTGATGTTTTTCATTTTCGGGGAAATATGTCATATTTTGCTATGTTTGATAAATCCATTTTATAGTGACTGTCCTTCCTTTGCTATCATTCCTTTTTTGTCATGTGTGGCTCTCAGATTAAACGCTTCAGTCTGAGTCTTAACAAAGTAAATTAATCCGGCCCCCGTGCAGCGGACTCCGAAGAATCAGTTAGTTGGGGTTCTTATCTTGTCAGTGAGACATGATACCGTCTTAATCTTACTTCGAAAGATTCATTCTTCCGGTTTCGTTCTGATACCAACTGTAACGCCCCGCCCTTTTTCACTCGCCGAAAATTAGAGTCTATTTTTTAAAAAATAAAAAATAAAGAGTGAGAGAGAGAGGGACGCAATGACGCGAGCTAAGTCCGAGCTTCTAAAGCCCGGCCCTTAACTGGCCAACCCTACATATGCGTGGACTAAGTCCACTAAAATGGTTCACACGCAATAAGGCTATAATTGCGGAATAAACGTAATGTGGAATTATAATAAAGTTACTATTCCTATCCATTTTAAATAGCAAGGAAGTCCATCACAAATAATTACTTAAGTTCAATGTCCAAAATTAAAACAAACCATAGCAAGATAGTTCTAAGTTATTACAGTCACAAAATTGCGAATAACTCAAATTAAATTGTCCGAAAATAAAACTTAAAGGAAGTAAATCTACATTATCCAAGCTCCTAAGCTTGGCACCTTTCGTGCCCTTCGCTCCGTCCATTCCCTGTGTCATCATCTAAGGTCGAAGTAGGGCGTTAGTCAACGCGCCGAGTAGGTATTTCGAGTAGGGTCAAACTCATGGATTAGTATAAAAATCACAATAGATATGTAATGTCAAATCGTGCAAGTCAATGCCATGCCATGGGTGTCATATGCCATGATTCCCACCCATCAACCACATCACAATCCATAAGTAGTCCTCTTGATGTACAAGCCACATCAAGGTATTGTCATGACTCCCCACGTATGCCTTATCGATCCCAACGAACGGAGCGTGGACTCCTCTTTCATTTCAAACATTATAATCGGAATCAGTGTGGATCACTCCCCACGTTTGTTTATCGAATACCCGAATGGAGTGTAGACTCCCCCCAAAAGTCCCTCCCATGCCATGCATGAGATGTGAGTGCATCATGCCATTTCATATATAGCATTGAAATCTCATTCTTAAAACACGGCACTTTGATACCAAAAATAGATCATAACACATGGAAATAAAAGTCATTCATATACATAATCCAAGGTTATCAATAAGCAGGAGTCCTACCATCGTCCAAATATTGTATCCTGGCGTTTTCGTCTAAACCTAATCACCAATCGCGTGAAAGCCGATCGTACACCCGTTTGTGAAATCCCAGTTACCATTATTACATTTAACACATATACACATCAATTCGGTGATCCATTTAATTTTCATCACCCCTACATCATCATATGTTCATTTCCCTTACAATCATAGTCTTTTATCCGGTTAAGTCCCCCAAGGGTTTCGGCCATACATTAGGGCTGAAAAATGTTTAAGTCCACAAAAATGCATTAGTGGGGTTCGGCCATACAACATGGTCGAACCTCACTCTCTTGGTTTTGACCACCTTCTTTTAATCCTTGCTTATTTTAAATCATGCCAGTCAATCCCCATTCATCCTTTTATTTCTTAATCTAATATTCCATAGTTAATCATTTAACTTGATAAAACAACCTAGGTCCATAAAAATATCATCTATGGGGTTCGGCCATGTTGGTTCTTCATTTTTTCATCATCTTCTCATCTTAGCCATCCTTTAAACCATACTTGGATCTATAAAAGTTCCTCCATGGGGTTCGGACCATACAACATGGCCGAACCCATGGTTCATCATTTTTCATCCTCTTTCCATTTTAATCATCATTTCTTTTCCTTTGGTTCCTTAACTAGGTAACCCATAGTTAATCATTTAATATTTTAAATATACCTAGATTCATAAAAATTCCTCCATGTATGGCCGAACCCATGGTTCATCATTTAAAACATATTTGAACCCTTAAACATTCTTCCATGAGGTTCGGCCATACAACGTGGCCGAACCTCATCTTGTCTTTTGAGTCCTCAAATGATCCATATATTAAAAATAGGGTTCGGCCATGCAAGGGGCCGAACCTTGCTCTTAATCATTCTCTTTATGAAATTTATCCCTTATAAGATCATTCATAACTCATGTATACATAGTTCTTAACATCATCCATTAATCATATAACCATAATCTTCATCATCATTACTTCATTTGTTCAACCTATCCTACCCACCAACAAGGTTAGGGTCTTGTCCATTTTTCGATCTCCAAAACCATATTTCAGATTTTTGAACAATATTTTACTTTATGTCCATTTCATTGATATTCCTTGAATGGATTTTAAATCCATGGCCTTATAACCATTTGGCCAATCCTTTCAATCTGAAATGAAACCATGGTTCGGCCATTCCATAGCCGAAACCATGGTTCCCTTGGTTTCTTACATTTTAGTAACATGAAACATAAACCTTACCTTGTCCACGTCTACTTCGTTTTCTTTCGTTCTCTCTTGCTCCTCCGTTCTTCTCCTTCCTTAGTCATTTCTTCTTCCTCCTTCGTTCTTTGATTTCTCCAAGTTTAGCGCCGAAATGGGAGGAAGAGAGATTGAGGGCCTCCTTGATCTTTAATGGAGTATTCGGCCAATGTGTGGATTGAGAGTGTAACACCCAGCCCTTTTTACCATAATAATCAGAGTTTAATTTTTTTTTTAAATAATAATAACAAGTGATCGGGGCAGGATGTCACGACGCGAGTTAAGTTCAGACTTCTAAAGTCCGACCCTTAACTGGCCAAGCCCATGTGCGTATGGACTAAGTCCATAAGAATCGATCCGCACATGGTACAACAAACTTCCGGAATAAACTTAGATTTAAAGTAACTGATGGTTATAATAGATCCTATGACTACTCCATTTTTATATAGCAATCTAGATAGCAAGTACAAGTCATAGAAATATCCAAAGTTACCAAATTTACCTTAACTAAGCATTCATCCAAACCATCCAAAATAAACTTAAATAAACTTAAATAAAAGTCCATAAATAAAAGCCCATGGATCAATCCATAAGTCAAAGCCCATTCAAACCCAAGCTCATATTCTTGGTTTTCTTCACGATCCTCTTTCTTCCCCTTTCCTGCGTCATCCACTAAGGATAGAGATAGGACGTTAGATCAACGCGCCTACTAGTGTTTCCGATTAGGGCTATGACAAGGTTAGTATAAAAACATGCAAATAATATAATAATACATGTTTATCAAAATTCCATAAAACAATGCTATGTATGAAATGAATATGTAATGAGTCCCACCCATCACCATTATACATAGCCTCCTCTTGACGGGATTCTCATCGTCAAGGTACCCCACAGTGGTCTTTCGGACGCCCCGACTGGAGTGTGGCCTCCGGATTCCTCTTGATGGGATTCTCATCATCAAGGTACCCCACAGTGGTCTTTCGGACGCCCCGACGGAGTGTGGCCTCCAGTTACAACACCATCATCCCATGCCATGCATGAGATGTCTATGCAAACATGTCATATTGTAAATATAATTTTACATTCAAATAACTTATCAAACTCAACATAAAACAGTAAATATCATATGTGGTTAGAAAAAGGTAGGAAACCTACACAATGTTTACTTAGTTTGACTCTTCTTTTGAACCGTCTCCCTGTTCACGACTTGTACCCCATTCTAGCAATTCCCGTGACCCTATTATATAACAGCAAATCAAACATTCATCCATGTGATTCCAACTTAGTCTAAGTCCCAAAAATCCACTTTGTGGGGTTCGGCCATACCCCATGGCCGAACCCCACCCATTTAAATTTTGGTCTCTCTTTTATTTAATTAAAACCATTCAATTAAACCAAACTTCCAAATGAACCTTGGTAGGGTTCGGCCATACAACATGGCAGAACCTTACCACTTTGGTTTTGGCCCATATATCCAATCCTATGATCATTTCATCTTTGATCATTTCATCCATAATTACCATTATGCCATTTAGACTAACCTTTTGTTTAATTTTCCTTAAACACCAATAACCATGACTAATCCACCTTGGTGGGGTTCGGCCATACAACGTGGCCGAACCTCACCATCTTAATTTGGTCCTTTTAAATCATTCTCACATACATCTTCAATCATATTGTTAGTTATACACTAAGGCCACCAATGACCATTAGTGGGGTTCGGCCATACTTCATGGTCGAACCTCACCAAACTGGTTTTTGTTCCTCTTTCCATCCTCCATGATGGCTGATTATTTACCTATACTAAGTCCATATAATGCTTAAATCAAAGCATATAATTATTACATAATTTCCATCATAAACTTAATCCGATTATCCATCAAAATAGTCCACGGGGTTCGGCCATACACTTAGCCGAACCCTATGGTTTCCTTGATGTAAACCCTCTAATATTTGTCCATGGTTTTGATCAGCAAATTAGCCATAACATTAACATGGTTCAGCCATGCCATAGCTGCTCCAAAACGGTAAACTTATCTCCATTTTAAATACTTTAAAACCTTCATTACATAATATGGATTTTATCTCTCAAACACCCTAAAGATTCACCAAATCTTTTCATGGGGTTCGGCCATCCCAAGTGGCCAAACCCTATGGTCCATAGAACATCTTAGAAATTAATTTAATCATAGCCCATGTTCTTCCATTGAACTGATTTATTCAACATCCAAAACTTCGTCCATTAAAAATCCTTTTAAGACCATCAAACTGTCCCATGATTTTCAACCCTTAGAATGACCAAGTCTTTCCACGGGGTTCGGCCATACATATGGCCGAACCCTATGGTCCATTATCTCTTCTTAAACTATATCATTCAATCCTTAATTTTAAACCATGGGGTTCGGCCATAAACCTTGGCCGAACCCTATAATTCTTTTAAATAATCATTTAACAAAAACACTCACCGGTCCGCGACTCCTCCGGTCTTTCTTTGCTCTTCTTGTTTCTTTTCTTTCTCTTAGCCTCTCCTTTCTTCTTATTCTTTTGGCTGTGACTATCCTTGCTGCAACCGCCTTGGAATAATTCGACCAAGGTATAGATTTGAGAGAGAAAATGAGAGAGAAAGAGAACTTTGGCCTTGGATGAGTGTGATAATCCTTGATGCCAAACTCCTTTTTATCTTTTGTCTTGGTGAAGTGTAATGGCCCTGGAAATTGTAAATCAATACATATGTGTTATTATTTATTTTTAATGGTGAAAATTGGAAATTTGATGGAATAAAACGTAAATGGACTAGAATTTGGACAAAGGCCCAAGTGTGGCCCAATAGATCATGGATTGGATTTAAAATTATTTGAAGGGTCAATGATGGTCAATTGGGCCAAGGATGGTCAAATTGGGCCCAATACCCATTTGGGACCCAATGGATCAAGATAATGTAAGCTCTAAGATAAATAGGTATGGATAAATGTAATTGGGCCATGGGCCCAATGAGGATCCAATTGGTTAGAATGGACTTAGTTAAAGTTAAATCACATAAGTTGGTGATGGAATTAAACCAAGGTGATATGGCCAAGTGGGACCCACCCCCACCTCACCAAGTGAGGTGGCTTGTAGACCAAGGGTTGGTGGGGCCGGCCACCATGGTTGACTTGGTCAACCATGGGTGGATTTCATAGAGGAAATGTAATGGAATTAAATTAAATGGGAATTAAAGTAACCTAATTATCTAAATATTAAATGATTAAAATTATCCAAATGAAGTGGTCAAAGGGGTCAAAAGGTGAAGACCAAAGCACCTATTCCAAACTCAAAATAAAACACGTTGGACTTGGGTGGTGGTTATCTCAACCACCACCATAAAGCAAGATAAATATCTTGTGTTAGTTGGTGGAGAAAGTTAATATGGAGTGTAAAGTTACATAACTAAATGAGATAAGCCTCATCTTGTTTTCCCATTCCCATTTTCACTAACGCCATCTCTTGCACTCTCTCATGGCCGTTCCACTCTAAGAAAAAAAAGAAGAAGGAGAAGAGAAGAAGGAAATTAAGAAAAGGAAGCTAAGAAGAGAAGAAAAAGTCAAAGCAAAAGCCCACCACTCCAAGATCAAAGGTTGAGATCCTCTTTCCCACCATCTCCTCCTCTCCCTCTCTCAAGCAAACCTTACCTTGGCTGATCCTAAGTTTGGAGGGTTTCACCATTGATCAAGCATCTTGGCCGGCCAAAGATCAAGAGGAAGGAGAAAGGAGGCTAACGAAGCCGACGGGAGTGGCGAAAGTCGGAGGAGACGACGGATTGTGAGTATTTCTTAAACAAGAAATTTTGGATTTTTTAGGGTTTAAGATTTGGGATTCATTTTGTAAATTTAATGGTGGCCAAATGATTTTATGCCATGGATTTTAAATCCATCAATTTGAACGATGGAAAGTGGAGGAAACCCTAATGGATAAATTAGGGTTAAAGAAAGAAAAAGAAGTATAAATGGATTAAGGGTTATGTAATTAATATGTGAATTTTTTTAGGGTTTTAAGGAATGAAGGACATGGTATAATTAGGTGTTAATCAAGCATGGAAGTGCGAGTTTTAAATGAATTGATGAGTTAAGTAGGGTTTTAAGGTTTAAAGCTATGGAGAATGAATATGATTTTTAGGGTTGAAAATGATTAAATGTAAATAGTTTTGAAGAGGTTTTATGATGGAATCCATGGATGAGTATAATTGTGTTATGGTCTAGAATGACATAAAGAAATAGTTGATCATGAACCATGGGTTCGGCCATGGTGAATGGCCGAACCCTATGGTGGTGTAATGGCAGTTTAAATGAGTACAAAAAAATGGGGAAAATGATGGTTTTATGATGGTTTGATGATGGTTGTAAATGTATTTAAAGTGTGATAAAGGATGGTGATTTAAATGTATAAGTTAAGCCCCTTCATGGAAGGGCTTATGATGGGTTCAAATGTATAACTAGGCCAAAGAAAAAATGGGAAAAGGACACCATGGGTTCGGCCATGGTGTATGCCGAACCCATGGCCCAATTGTGAGCCTTTTGGTGGGTTAAATGGGATGGTGAATGATGTTTGTGGCCTCCAAAGGGAATGAGTGGGTAATGGACTCATTGTAGTTAAATGCATAAGGTAAACCCCATGGGAAGATTTGATGAATTGGGTATTTTGAACCCATGGCCCATTGGTGAACCATTTAAAGGGTTAAGTATGGGGTTTTGGATGGGTTTAAATGAATAAGGGTTAGACTAATTAAATGGCTAATCTTAATGGTCATGTGACAAATTGAATGGATCATTAATGGACCTAAGTTAGGGATCCAAGTTTATAATCAATTATGAACTTAGTTAGGCAAGGGTGAGTGGTTGATTAACCATGGAGAAGAGGTAGTGGCAAAACCGTAATTAATGGCCAAAATGAAGAACTCCATGGGAGAGAACCATGGACTTAGGGGCACTAAGTGATAAGTTTATGTATGGTTAAATAAAGCCTAGGAGGCTGATTTTAGACTCATGTACTTAAAAAATATATAATGGATTAAATGGGACCCGCAAAATCTAAATAGTGACTGATTTTCATATGGACTTGGAAATGTTAATGGACTTGAATGGTTAAAAATGTGAACTAATTTGGTAATGTATAATAAGGTATTGGGACGTCGCAAACGGTGTGCGATCGGCGACCGGATTTATAGGACGAAAACGGAAAGGGACGTTGTCAGTATTCGGTAGGATTCCTACCTATTTGTAAGCCATGGATTAGATGTTATGTAATTGTATTATTGGTTTACTTTTGGTAGTTATATTGATTGGTTGTATGATGGGTTTTAAGATTATGATATGTTTAAAATGGATTCTTATGGATATGATTAAGTATTATGTGGAATATGGCAATGAATTATGTTTTAAGGTTATGAGATATAAATATTACATAGCATAATGCATTACATCTCATGCATGGCATGGGCGGAAAAAATAAACAAATCGAGTCCATGCTCCATCGAGGAGACCGAGAACAGGCATGGGGATAGTCTGATAGGCTATAACCAAAGTCCATGCTCCGTCGGGGCGACTGAGAACAAGCATGGGGATAGCCTGATAGGCTATAACAGAAGTCCATGCTCCGTCGGGGCGACCGAGAACAGATATGGGGATACCTTGACGAGGTCTTGGCGACAAGGGGGATATGACATCATGATTGTAGGGATGAGGGGTGGGATTCATAACATAGGCACCCATGGCATGGCATTCACTTTATAGTCTCACTATATGATGGTTTACCAGTTTTCACTGTGTTATTATCTATATACTGCTGTTACTAATCCATGTGCTAGCCCTACTCTGAGTCCTACTGGGCACGTGGTCTAACGCCTTACTTCTACCCTAGCTGATGACGCAGGAAATGCTGGAGCAGAAGGACGGGACGGGAGCCAAGCTTAGGAACTTGGGAAGGCGGACTAATTATTTTGTTTAAGTTTATTTTGGGAAATGTGTATTTGTATAGTTTAGTTTGTCGGAAATGTAATATTTTAGACTTGTTGCTATGATTTGGATCTTATTGTAGATACATGATGCTATGGCTTTTTAGTAATTAAATGATGAAATCTTCCCTGCTATCTGAAAACTGGTAGGATAGTCTTTATTTCAATATTCCGTATTAAGTCATATTCCGCGAGCTCACGTCTACGTGTGAACCATTCTCGTGGACTTCGTTCCACGCGCACGTAGGGTTGGCCAGTTAAGGGCCGGGCTTTAGAAGCTCGGACTTAACTCGCGTCGTGACGTCCGCGCCTTTGTCACTCTTTTAAAAAAAAATAGACTCTGATTTTATGGTGAAAAGGGGCGGGCGTTACATGAAGGGGATCGGCCAAGGACTGATTGAAGCTAAGCAATCAGCTAATGTTCTTGGTCTTGGAATGTAGAAAACGGCAAAGGGAGAGAGGTAGAGAGAGTGAAAATGAAACAATCCTTTGGTAAATGAAATTCAGCCCATGTGACCTCTTGATAGCATCAATTGTAACTCTCATTTGCATTCATCTACATCACTTATTTCATTTGGGGGTTTCATCCTTGAGATGAAACCCTCCAATGCTCTTGGCTCTTGATTTTCCATCTAAGATGGGTAATCTCATGTTTCCATCGTGTGAGATAATTTGAATTTGAGACCTTAGTGTAACCTCCACTCCTTAATACCTCCCTTGGGGGTTACATCTTTGAGATGAAACTCTCAAGGTACCCAACGGTTTCCCAATGGTCATCTTTGCTGTATGCATTCCTCCCATCATCTATCTCTCATTGCCATTGCATGTGAAAGTTTCATATGGAAATGAAATGCCCACTCCAACGGCTAGCCTTTGTTAGCCTAATGTAACCGCCAACCTACATTCACATCTTCATGTGGGGGTTTCATCTTAAAATGAAACTCCCATGTGCTTCACCGTCCCTCCATTGGCTGTCTCTTTGAAGACCCAAGCATGGAATAAACCCTCATGTCATTTCCAACGTGCATATAAACTTGAATTTGAAATTACTACCTCTCACCAAATCTAACTCCCAAAAAGGCAACTACCTTTATTACTTGACTAGGCGTTTCATGCATGAGGTAAACAAACCACCCCCCCCCCCCCCCCCCCCATGCAACCAATGTGTAGGGTAGTTTTTTGAATTTGAAACCACCCAAACACCTTTCATTTACACACTTCACTCACTTAAAATAAATATTACATCCAACTCATTTATTTAACTCACCCAACTCAACTCATTCATTTAATTCAACTTAACCAATAAATTCAACTCATCTAAACTTCAATTCAACTCAAACTCAAACATTTAATTAAACTTAACCCAATTTAGCTTTGAGCTCACTCAATGATTAATCATGTCATCCACGACCCATTGGGTCCCATTTGGGTCCTTTGACCCAATTAACCTCTTTGACCCGAATAAATGTTCATTACCCATTTAACTAAATTTAAACCTTATTCAAGTACATTGAGTCTTACTTGAGCAACGAGTCCCACCATTTTTCTCATCTATGATCATAACCCTTCAACTCATAAATCCAATGGCATTTTTGTAAATAACGATATATTGAAAAATCTAGGGTATTACAGAGAGAGAGTGAGGGTTTGAGATGAAAACCCCCAATGGAGGGTTCGGCCTAGGTGAGGGTTGAGAGAGGGAGAGAGGGAGAGTATGAGATGTGAGTTTTTCTATCTCTTTCCCAAAGAGTGGATCGGCCAAAGGGGTGTGAGATGAGTCCTTTCTATCTTGCCCTAGGGTTTGAAGGTTGAGAGAGGGAGAAGAGGAGAGGGTAAGATGAAATAATCTCAACTATTTTGTCTAAGGTAGGATTGGCCAAGGGAGGGTGTCTTGTGTAAACCCTAAACTCCCAACCACCCTCATCAAGGTGTGGTCTTCCCCATGTGTCCCTTGGCTAACCAAGAGGCCACATGGCTTACACTTGGCCATCACTCCCTTCCCAACGGTTTTTGGTCTATGGTTTCCATGAGATGGAAACCCTCCACCTCCCTCTTTGACTCACTTAAGTCCTTTCAACTTCCATATGACTCACTTGTGAACTCACTTCACTTAAATGAAACTCATTCCCCTAACCAAGACTTAGACTTTATTCTTAATTAATTAATTCCTTATCTCAACTCACTTCACTTAACCCTCTTGGACTCACCCATGGTTGACCAAGTCAAACATGGCTGCCAGCCCTACATGTGACCGTAGACCACACGCCACCTCACTTGATGAGATGGATTTGGGTCTCACTTGGCTATGCCACTTCCACGTCACCTCATACACTTGCCATTTCACTTGATGAGGTGGATCCTATGCGTTTAGATCTTACTTGGGTACATGACCTGATTAAATCAATTTCTTACCCATTTACCCTAAACATTAATTCATCTTGACCCATTGGGTCCCAATTGGGCATTTGACCCAATTAACCACATTTACTCAATTAATTAGAATTAACCCTATCCATGATCCATTGGACCATACTTGGGCCATTGCCCCAATTCTTATCCATCTAGCCTTTATTCCGTCTATTAATCTTAAATTTAACAATTAAAATAGATAATATCCAATATAATAATTGCATTGAAAATCGGGGATTCACAGCGGCCTTCATGGCCCGTTACTTTCGAAAGACTGTCCAGGAAGCGAGGAAGAGAGAATTCCTCAATATCTAGCAAGGTTCCTACTCAGTGGCGCAGTATGCCATGAGGTTCATCGATTTGATGCAGTTTGTACCCTGGATTACAGCAAACGAGGAAGAGAATATACAACACTTCGAGAATGGACTCCGAACATTTTCTGCAGCGGCAAGTGGTCGGTTTAGCTTTCAACACCTTGGAGGAGATCATCGATCGGGCTTCGAAGGTAGAAGCGATGGATTCCATCAATAGGAGCGCCAACAACTTCCAGAAACCTTCCTCCAACAAGAAGGCCAAATTCAACCAGAAGAGGCCATTCTTCAAAAAGAGCCAACCTAGTGCGGGACAGTCGAGTCAGCCTAACACTCGACAATTCGTGTGCTACACTTGCAACCACCCTGGGCATACTTCTAAGTTCTGCCCAAAGGAGGGAAAAAGGTGTGCTACCATTGCAAGCAGACCAAGCACCTGTTTAGGGACTGCCCCTATCTCGGCAGAGCCGCTCCTTCGCAAGGCACAGGAGCCTCTTTTTCGGTGGCACAACCATCCATTGGTAGAGGTTCTCAGCAAACCTCCAGAGGCTCAGTGGCATCTAAGTAATGGATCACCTCGGAACAGTCAGGGGAGGGGACAGGGACGTCCTCAAACCACTCAGGGGAGAGTTTACACGATTGGGACTCAGAAGGAGGAACCGATGGAGAATACGGTGATGGAAGGTACCCATACTCTTTTCAGTCATTTGGCACGAGTGCTTTTCGATACCGGTGCTTCGCATTCCTTTATTTCTAGAGCTTGTTGTGATAGATTGGATTTGAAACCAGTAGAAGTAGCTAACCCGCTAATGGTAGTATCACCCTTGGGAAAGAGAGCTTTGGTAAACCAAAAGTGTAGATCGTGCATTTTGAGAATTAGTGGTGTAGAGTTGTCCTATGATTTTCTAGTTTTGGAAATGACGGACTTTGACATCATCCTTGGCATGGACTGGTTGTCAGTTTTCGAGGTTTTGATAGGACTGTTCTCAGAGGAAAATTTTTGGGGTCTCCTCAAGCAATGAAAGGTTTATGGAGAAGTTGGTACCCTATGAGAAGATGAGAGTCATTTTCTCTTACCTTAGAGCGTATCCCGGTAGTGTGGTGGCGAGCATGGGTTGGAAGATGTAGGTGGTGTAGGGTCTGTTGCTCCTAGGGTGGTGTGTGAGTTTATGGATGTGTTTCCTAACCAGTTAGCTGGGCTACCTCCACGGCGAGAGATAGAGTTTGTTATAGACTTAAAGCCAGGAACATCTCTAATTTCCATGGCACCTTATCGGATGACTGCCGGCTGAACAGAGAGAGCTAGCTACGTAGGTAGATGAGCTTCTTAGACTTGGTTTTATCCGTCAGAGCAACTCGCCATGGGGCGCACCTGCTCTCTTTGTGAAAAAGAAGGATAGATCGATGAGAATGTGTATAGATTACTGGCGACTCAACCAGGTAACTATTAAGAATAAGTATCATTTGCCTAGAATAGACGACCTTTTTGATCTTTTGAGATGATTGAGATGTTTTTCAAAAATTGATTTGAGGTCGGGTTACCATCAGTTGCGGATTCGAGAGGAAGACATTCCTAAGACTGCTTTCCGAACTCAGTACAGTTTGTACGAGTTTGTGGTGATGCCTTTCGGTTTGACCAATGCGCAAGCCATTTTTATGGACTTGATGAATCGGGTTTTCCGACCGTACCTAAGAGAGTTTCTGATAGCCTTCATAGATGATATCCTGATCTTTTCGTCTTCCGAGGAGAAGCATGAGCGTCATCTACGCATTGTTCTTCAGACTCTTCGAGATCATTAGTTGTACGCTAAGCTGAGCAAGTGCGAGTTTTGGTTGACTGAAGTGTAGTTTCTTGACACGTAGTGTCTCCAAGAGGGATCTCGGTAGATCCAGCAAAGGTGGAAACAGTGAAGACTTGGGAAAGTCCCAAGAACGTGTTCGAGATCCGAAGATTTCTGGGATTAGCAGGATATTACCGAAAGTTTATACCACACTTCTCCTAGATTGCAGTGCCGATGACTCGGCTAACAAGAAATAGCGTTAAGTTCGAGTGGAGCGAGGTTTGTGAAAGAGCATTCCAAGAGCTGAAGGAGAAGTTGACTACGTCTCCAATTTTGATAATACCCGAACAAGGACGAGGTTATGATGTGTATTGCGATGCGTCTAAGTTTGGTTTGGGATGTGTACTGATGTAAGAAGGGAAGGTGGTAGCTTATGGTTCTAGACAGTTGAAGGGACATGAGCAGAACTACCCGACTCATGATTTGGAGTTCGCAGTCGTTGTGTTCTCATTGAAGTTGTGGAGACATTACTTGTATGGTGAGAAGTTCAATGTGTTTTCTGATCACCACAGTCTCAAGTATATCTTCACTCAGAAGGACCTGAATATGAGGCAGTGGAGATGGATGGAGTACTTGGGAGATTACGACTTCAGTCTCTCCTACCACCTAGGAAAAGCCAATGTAGTGGCCGATGCCTTAAGCAGAAAGTCACATAGCAACGTGGCGAGGATGGCATCCTTCAATGGAAGATATTGGAAGTTTTGTCAGAGTATGATCTGGAAGGACAACAGAACGATCCAGAAGTAAATGAGTTGGTGACTCAACTTTTAGGAGGAGCGACCCTAGAAGAGTGGAAGATCAAGGCTGACGAAGGTCTGACGTTTAAAGACAGACTTTTCGTACCAAAGTCAGATGAGTGCAGGAGAAAGGTACTCGACTACTTTCATCGTTCTTGCTTTGCAGTGCATCCTGGTGGTACAAAGATGTATCACGACTTGCAGGCGACTGTTCTGGTGGAAAGGTATGAAGCGAGAGGTAGCAGATTTTGTATCAAAGTATCTGACTTGTCAACAAATGAAAGCAGAACATCAACGACCTGGTGGAAAGATGCAACCACTTGAAGTGGCCGAATGGAAATGGGAGCACATCACGATGGACTTTGATACCGGATTCCCGAAGTCTTCCAAAAAGAACGACGCTATTTGGGTAATAGTAGACCGATTGACGAAATCAGCTCATTTTCTGCAGATCAAGAAGACTGATTCTTTGATTACTCTAAGTAGATTGTATATAAAGAAGGTAGTCAGATTGCATAGAGTACCTGTATCTGATAGAGATCCTAAGTTTGTGTCAAGATTTTGGCAGGGATTGCAAGAAGAGTTGGGGATTAAGCTATGCTTCAGCACTGCTTTTCACCCTCAAACAGATGGTCAATCAGAGAGAACTATTTAAACTTTGGATGATATGCTAAGAGCTTGTGTTATGGATATGCAGGGAAGTTGGAAAGATCACTTGGCTTTGATCAAATTTGTCTACAATAACAGTTATCACTCTAGTGTACAGATGGCACCCTATGAAGCTCTGTATGGTAGACCTTACAGGTCACCTCTTTGTTGGACAAAGGTAGGAGACAAAGCACTTTTGGGACCTAATCCTAGTGCGTGAGACATCCAAACAAGTTGAAGTGATAAGACAGCGTCTCAAGACAGCCCAGAGCAGACAAAAGAGTTATGCTGACAAAAGGTCAAGACCTTTGGAGTTTGTAGTCAACGACCAAGTTTTCTTACATGTGGCACCACGTCATGGAGTACAAAGGTTTGGGCGCAAGGGAAAACTATCACCTCGATACCCTTTGAAATCTTGAAAAGGATAGGGGAAGTGGCCTATCAGTTGGACCTTCCTCAAACTATGGAAAGAGTGCACAGTACTTTTCACGTGTCTATGTTGAAGAAATACAAGCCTGATCCGTCGCATATGATAAGCTTTGAAGACATTGAAGTCTCAGAGGACCTAACTTTCGAAGAAGTGCCAGTAAAGATACAAGGACATCAGACTCAAGAGCCCAGGAGGAAATCTATTCCTCTAGTACGAGTGTTGTGGCAACATCACGACGTGCAACACGAGACGTGGGAACAGAATCGACGATGCGGAAGATTGTACCCTGGCCTGTGCACTGGCCAAAAAGGTATGAGTTTGTTTAAATTTCGGGACGAAATTTCTTTAAGGGGGTAGGATGTAATACCCTGACCCAAATTAAGCGTAACTAGTTTAATAAATCCTTCTTCGACCGGTAAATCTCGAAGATTACGGTTAGGGCTTTGTGAAAAGCCCAGGTGTGGCCCAATCTGAGCTTGAAAGCTCAGTGATCCAGCTCGTCTAGCTAGAAGGGCAAATGATAATTTACCACTTACTATTATTATTTTATTATTTATGTCATTATGTGATTATTATTTGATGATATTATTTTCCATAATCAAGGATTTCTATTTCTGATTTCAGAATTATTTTATTTTCAGAAAATGATATTAAACCACCAGACAAGACCCCAAAAGGGAGAAATAAATATTTTTAATTGATTTTGAAAATGAGAAAATTTTTTAAACAAGCATATTATGTTAGACCATTTTAGTACAGTCTACTTTATTTCGTCACACCCCAAAAATGAGGAATTTTAATTTATTTTATTTAACACAAGTTAAATTAAGTAAATAATGTTAAATTATGAATTTTGTTTAAATCTATGGTTTTTAGTGAGTTTTAAATATCCAATTTTTATGATGATTAGAGTTTTTAAAACCCAACATTTCTGTTAAGTTGGATTAAAATAATCGAGCTTTTAAAATCATATTTTAGTTAAAAACTGATTTTTTTATCAAAATTGGACCTATGTGCACAAACCAAAAAATACCACGAACTTATTTGAAACCAACAGTCGGTTACTGTTGGGACGTCAGCCAGCCGCTGCATGCAGCGCCGGTTGACCATCACCCATTGCTCAGATTTTCTATAAATGGCCCCTCTCAGATCAGCTAGTTTCACCCCAGATTCAACTCAGTCTCTCAGCTCTGAGAAAACCAGTCGATCACCTCTCCCTCAGTCTGTCTGTTTTCCAAAAATAATTTATTACCATAAGCTTAGAGGAAGATTTTTCAAAAGCTTGGATTTTCAACCTAAGAACCAAAGCGAAGGTAACCTTTGTGTTCTTCTTAAAATTTCAGTCTCTTTACAATCAAGTAGAAGAAAATTTGAGTAAGTTTTGACTGAGTAAAATGGATTTGAAGTTTAAGAAAAAACTTGGAAATTTTGGATCACTTTGGTTTTTAAGTTAAAATCTGATGTTTTAATCAGTGTTAAAACTTCAAACTACTCCCTAAGGTAAGAGGATTCACTGAGGAGTCCATCTGACCGGTTGGATGTGAAAATCAAACCCAGAAAACCCACTATTTCTGAATTCGTATTTCATGGTGTTGCTACCGGTTACTGTCTGCTATTGCAGACAAAGGAGGAAGATGACTCTCGGACGATCCGAGAGTTGTGCTTCGGACGATCCGAGGGTGACCCCCTTCGGACGGTCTGAGAGTGACCCTTCGGACTTTCCGAGGTTCGGTTAGAAGTTCCGAGGTTCTGCTCGAAGTTCCGAAGTGGCCAGTGGCTAACTGTTGCCCGCCACCGCTCCGAATGTTCCGAGCTACCTTCAAAAGGACAGAGAGGCTCGGACAATCCGAGCTTCTCTCGGCATGTTCCGAGACACCAAGACCCATCGAAGCCCTTTTTCTTTGTTTTTTGGTTCGGAAGGACCTTCGGACGATCTGAGACCTGACCTTCCGACGATCAGAAGACAGATCCATGTTCCGAAGTCTGTGGACTAGTTTTAGGCCGTGGATCGAATGATCCGAAGCCACAGCACCTAGTTTCGAGACATGTTCCGAAGAACCCAGTTTTTAAATGTAAAATCTAGATTAATTGATGATGCATGTTAGATCATAGGTTTTCATGAGATGTTTATACCCATTTGATAAATAAAAAGTGTACTGATTCTTCTTATCTTATTATTATAGTGTATTACTATTATATTCACTTCCAGGATGACACTATTTGTCTGGCACTGAGTGACTTCACTTCCACGCCGACGCTATATCTGTCGGGCACTGAGTGACCTCAAGGCCTTACTCAATATGTCAATCTGGTCCTGTCCAAAAGACAAATACGAGAAGTGACCTGAGCATCTAGACCTAACTCAATACGTCAATCTAGTCATGCCTAGAAGACAATATGAGATTTGGTCTGAGCACCTTATTATTATTATTGTGGATTATTGTAACTTAAAAATGGTTAGAAACCAAGTAGGAGACTCAGTTCTATTCACCTTGGAGATTTTTGGGAAAAAAGTATGGTTTTGAAATACTACTTGTATGTATTTATTTAAATGCTATATATGTTGACCGATTATTGATTGCACATTTGTTTGCATGTTGGCAGAGACCGCGATACCACACAATTTCGGTGAGGGAACTTAACTTTTAGCAGATGTAATCAAGTTTAATAAGATGGATCTTGAGCAATGAGTGGTTTCAAGTTTTGATAAACCCACCCATGTGTCCGGACATTATGCACTGTTGTAAGAAGTGCTTATGATGATTGTAAATGTTTATGATGTTGATCATATGAGATATGTAATATTGCTTCCACGTGCCCTTAACTATTGAACCAATATCGGCCATGTAAGTGAGATGGTTTACGTCTACTAGACCAGGGGGGTTGACAGTTGCTGACTTGAGGAGTGTCAGTATTGGCCATGTGAGAGCCGGAGATGTACTTGCAATGATGTATTTTGACCGTGTCGGGACTTATTATAATGGTCTCAGCTTAGTATGTAGGTGTTATGATGGATGACAGTAGTAATGGATTGATGTTGAGATTATATTGTCAAGCATGAGATATCATATTGCAAATGTTGATTATTTAATTAACCTAATATTTCATTAGACTACATTGTTATATTTCGTTCACAGGGGCTAGTTAGCTCACACCACTCACATTTCAAGAGATGTGTCCGAGGAGGAGAACCCTCCGTATGAAGCTTAGGATGGATAAGCTACTGCATTGCCTTGGGATTCCCACTAAGGGGAATTCCGCAATCTTTGTCTTTTGGTTCCTTGAACCATTTGTTTTTGTAAAGTACCGTGTGTGGTACTTAGTTTGTATTAACGTGATGTATTGAACTACCATGTGTTCCGTGGCTACTCTGGTTGTGATGTAATAATAATTCGTTCATGGAATTATGTGTTTGTGGTTGTGTTTCTTTTGGGTAGACTTATGGTATATGTTTGAGTCCACATGTTGTGATCATGTGTGACGTTTGGGCCTAACCGTTGATCCGGCCCAGTTAGAATTCTTGAGTTTGGCTTCAAAAAAAAAAATCAGTGACGTTCCAGGCCCACTTTCGGGTTGGGGCGTGACATAATTCATCAAATCATTAAACATGCACACAATCAAAATTCACATTCCAAGACACCTAAAGTTCAAAATACTTTGAATGAATATATGGCTTTCCAAGTAGAATATGTACTATAGCTAAGAAGAGTACATTCTAGACTTGTGGTTAGCCAATTTCTCTCTCCTCATGTCACAATATTTTTCTGCTATGTGAACTCACATGGTCTCTTGTAAGTCCATGTCTAAGATATGTAAGTGAATCCTAAACCAAAACAAAACATGAATGGTGGTCTATCTCCTAGGTACAAAAATTGTGGCATTTGGTGTTGTATACACACCCCTATGATCGTACCTTTGATAACCAACCTTGGGATCCTCTAACTCTTTTAAGACATAATTCAGTTGTCTTAACAAAGAGTCTTACCTTGTGTCCACCTTCTTTGGATTTCTTTTGAAGTTAGGTGTTGGTGGATGTCTTTTAAGTATAGGCTTTACTAGATTGTATTTTTGTGATTGCCTTTCTAAGTATCTCTTCCAATGATAACATTTTCTTTTGAAATGTCCATCTTTATGACAAAAATAGCACTTACCCGTTAAAGGGTGAGAGATACTTGTATTTCTAAACACTCACTGATGTATAGGTTCTTTGGTGGTTGAGGCACTAAGACTAGACCTATCATCATATTGTTTACCCGCCCCTAGGAGTCTTTTTAAGTCTTTCTTCTCCTTGGGTAAACTTGTCTTGTAATTTTTCTTTATAAAATTTTAATTCCCTAACTTCCAAAGACAGTTTTTTAACATCTTCTTCAAGAAGATTGTTGTGATGCCATAGATTCTCGACATCCTTACAGTGAATAATTATTTCTTCTTGAAGTCTTTTATCATTCTCTCTAAGTTTTATATTTTCAGCATTGGATAGTTCCAACTTATAGGTTAGAAACTATTTTTTAGTTTTTAACTCTTTCACTTGACTAGAGAGGATTAGTTTTTCATTTTTAACCTTACTAAGTTTTTTAGCCAGCCTCTCACTCTCAAGGAACAGCGCACTATACAAGGCTTGAAGACTTTCATCATCTTCACTCTCATCCTCCGTTAGAATAGTAGGATTTTCTTGATCACATATGATCGAGGCTATAAGACCTTTTGATATATCAACTTTTCTTTGGATCTCTTTGTCGAAATCACTTTCTGATTCAAAAGTGTCCACATGGGTCATACCCACATTTATAGCCTTCTGAATTTTTTCCTGAGGGGCATTCATTCATGAAGTGTCCTCTCCCCCCACTATTGAAACAGGTTTGCTCCTTGACAACTTCTCTCTCCTTCCCGTTTCCTTTGAATTCTTTTGGCCTTTCAGGGTATTTTTTATTCGTTTCACTCTTACCCATTCTTCTCAAGTTGTTTCTTCTTACAGATTTTTTGTAAAACCTTTTGGCAAACATTGTCATTTCATCACTTAAGAATTCATTTTCCGAAACATCATTTTTTCATTTGTTTTCTTTTGTTGTAAGGAATATTTCAAGGCAATGGGTTTATCCTTTGGTTGTTCAAAATGTAGTTCATAGGTTTGTAATGAACCAACCAAATCATCGATATTCAGTAAGGACGCATATCTGTTATCCTCCATACCTACTACCTTGGGCTTGAATCTTTCTACAAGATTCTGGACAATCTTGGTACATACTTTGTCCTCAGTATCCCTTCACCTAAAGCGAACATTTGACTTACAATGTCGCTTATCTTGGAATAGAAATCCATGAAGACTTCATCTTCCCTCATTTTAAAAGTATCAAATTGATTTTAGAGGATCTGAAGTTTGGACCTCTTAACTATTGAGGTGCCTTCATGAGTTCTTTGAAGAACTTCTCATGCCTCCTTTGTAGTTTTACAAGTCATAATTCGCCTGTACTCGCTATCAGATACTGCACTGTTAAATGCATTCATGGCTTTGCCATCAGCTGTCTGAGCAGCTTTTTCAACAAGGGTCCAAGAGGCATAGGGTTTGGAAGTTACAAGCATGAGTGAGGTGGTTGTTGTTGTCTTCTCTTCCATGGATTCCTGTCATCCATTCTTTACAATATCCCATACCGATGAATTTATGGAAACAAAGAAGCTTCTCATTTTGGCTTTCAATGAGGCATAGTTTGTTCCATCTAGGTAATGGGGTTTGGATATTGCGTGACTGTCTCCCATGGTGTTCTAGCTTGGATCAACTCGGATTGTTAAATCCTTGAAAATGAGCACTAGGCTTTGATACCAAATGAAATTTTCCTAGGGAGCTACAACATGATTGACCCTAGAGGGGGTGAATAGGTCAATCTAACAATCGTTGGTCATTTTAAAAATTACTTAATTGATTAGTTTAAGCGCAACGGATACAACAATCAAGTGACTGTGTGTTAGCAAATGTGATTAAACAATCAACATAAGAAAATAGCTCCATCACCACAAGCACAAGGACTCAAGATATATAATGGTTCAGGTTAGCCAACCTACATCCACTGTTAGGACTCGCTCAACCTTGACCTATCCCCAAATTCACTAAGTGGGGACTTAGACCCTCACAATCAGAGTAAGAATTTCACCTCACTCAATCGGTTAGGAATTTCACCCACCACTGTGCCAGAGCGACGCTCTAGATTTTTTTATTGTGGTTCCAGAGCCAATCCTCCTTAATCCTATTTTCAGGGACAAAGATTTTAAAAACAAAATTTAAACCAAGAAGCACTTGCCTTAAAACTCTTTCTCGAAGATGTGTGTTTCTCAAAGTTCCACCCAATGTGTATCGACACTCCTCCTTATAGCTTTCATAAAGCAATCACAATCTCAGACTGACAAGGAAACTAGTTTTACCAAAGCTTTCCTACTTTATATATTTTATTTCCTCCTCTCTTTCTCTCTTTCAAAATCAATCAATAGATTGATTGTTTATGATTCTCAGCTGTATACACAAGAGAGTTGATCGTTCTTTAGAGTGTATGACTCTTCTCAGTTTAAGGAAGATAATTAAATGATCACACAACACACACACACACACACACATATATATATATATATATATAGAGGAGTCTTCACAGTTTTTTAAACTGTCTAGTATAGACAGGTTGGTGGCACCGATGGGTCTGTGTTCATATTTATTACTGTTCAACCACCCGACCCTTGCACATTAAATGCACTCCCAATGACATTATTACTTCCCGGTCGACTAGGTCGGTGTCATCGATGGGTCGACAGTCATGGTACCGAGAGGTATGTCCTATACGAGAGGCTCGGTCCTAGGTAACACCATGCTGACAGAGTTTCAAGTCAAGAAAGTCTTACCCAGACCGACATGTTGCCCTTTACCGAGGGGTCGATCCTAGTACTCGCGATCGGTCTTGAAATACCGAGATGTCTATTTCCTCGAGAGTCCATCTGAGTTCTAAGTTTCACAACTCATAAGTTATCAATGACGAGTCGTTGACCACGAGGGGTCGTTTCAACCTTTCACAAGGGGTTAATACAGACGAGACACTCAATCAGAGGCATACCCAAAATGACAGTTCTATATTACAGAACCTTTGTCAATCTGGCCGACCAATCTTTTGACCACGATGGGTCGATCTTGTTTCCACCGAGAGGTCTGTGAGAATGACTGGTCGAGCTGACAGTGAACTTTGAAAGTCTCATTATCCACAGTGCTAGAACAACATGATTGACCCTAGAGGGGGGTGAATAGGTCAATCCCATTTTCCATGGTGTTTACAAATTTCTTGATTGTTTTAAGTGCAACGGAACATTAATCAACAGATTTGTTTAATGTGATAGATTGTTTATAATTTTTTTAAACATTCACATTAAGATTATGACTCTTTACATATTGCTTGATTATCGATGCTTGTGCACAATGTGTAATATAAGATAATCACTATGCAAAGTGATGTGTGTTGAGGAGAGTACTTAAATGATAAATACAAACACACAATATCAAACACCATAAGACCAATTTAAAGTGGTAGCCAACCTACGTCCACTGTTAGGACTCGCTCAACCTTGAGCTATCTCCAAAATCCACTAAGTGGGGACTTACACCCTCACAATTAGAGTGAGAATTCCACCTCACTCTATCGGCTGGGAATTTCACCCACCACTGTAGAATAGGAATTCCACCTATCAATTTGGCTATGAATTCCACCCACCACATGTGCCTGAGACGCCGCTCCAGATTTTTATAGTGGTTCCAGAACCAAGCTTCCTTAATCCACTTTCAGAATAAAGATTTTAAAACAAAATCAAAACCAAGAAGCACTTTCCTTTGAAGCTCTTTCTCTTGATGTGTGCTTCTTCAAGATCCACTCAATGTGTGCCGGTGCCGACGCTCCTCCTCATAGCCGTCGTAAAACAATCACAATTTAGGGCAACAAGGAAACTGGTTTTTACCAAATGTTTCGTAGCTTATGTTCTTTTCTTTCCCCTCTTTTTCACTGTCAAACTCAATCAATAGATTGGTTTTTTATGAGTTTACTTTCCTCCTCTCTCTCTCTACTTAATCCATATGATTGGTTGTATTTGATTCCCTAAGTTTAAGCATGACAGAGAGAGTGATATGTTGCCCCTTATTTAAGCTCACTGATAGTGATGAGGGTCCAACTGATTTTGCCGAAGGATGTCAATTGGTTGAATAAAGATTAGTTTATATAGAGAAGGCAACAAATTTCAGCAACGGTAATGTACCGATAGGTCGGGAGCACCGAGGGGCGGTTACTAAAAATGTTACCGTTCAACAACCCGACCGTTGCGCAATAATGCACTCCCAACAGTAATATTTTTTTTCTCTGTCGACATGTCGGTGTCGCCGATGGGTAGACAATTATGGTACCGAGAGGTCGGTCCATACGAGAGGCTCGATCTGGGACAACACCATGCTGACAGAGTTTCAAGTCCAGCAACCAGTCGTACCAGAACGAGTCATCGCCCTTTAAGGGGTCGGTCCTGGCTACTCTCGATCAGTCTTTGAACTACCGATATGTCTGTTTTCTTGAGAGCCCACCTGAGTTCTAAGTTCTAGAACTCATAAATCTTATCAAAGAGTCGTTAACCACGAGGGGTCATTTCAGTCTTTCACCGAGGGGTCGGTGCATACGAGACTCTCGATTAGAGCTTTTCCCAGAATGACAGTTCAATGATCCAGAACATATGTCAATCTGGTCGACTAGTCTTTGACCACGATGGGTCTGTCCAGTTTCCACCGATGGGTCGGTGAGAACGACTAGTCGAGCTGACTAGTGAAACCAAATACATATTTCCAAGTTGGGTTCCAACTCACTGTCAAGCTTCTTATCTAGGATTTTTATGATTTAACCATTTGTTCCACTAAGACTAGGGATAGTCCTCTCTAAGGTGTGTGTCACGCCCCAACCCGAAGGGTGGGCCCGGAACGCGACTGATTTTTTTTTTTTTTGAAAGATAAACTAAACTACAAGCATTCTCACTGGGCCGGATCAACAGTTACGCCCAGAGGTCACACATGACCCCGTCATGTGGACTCAAACATGTACCATATGCATGTCCCATAAAATAGAGACATAAACAACATCAACACATAGTATAAGAAAATCAACCATTGATTTCAACATCACAAAATCATATCAGAATAGCTACAGAAACGCAGCAGTTTAATACATCACATTTAGACAAAATAAGTACCACACCCGGTACTTGATAAAGGTAAATGGTTCCAAGAACCAACAAGAAAATATAAGGGCATTCCCCTCAGGGGGAATCCCGAAACACTGCCTCAGCTTATCCACCCTAAGCTTGAAAGAGAGGGTCCTCCTCCTCGGGTTCATTGCCTGAAAGGTGAGTGGTGTGAGCTAACTAGCCCAGTGAAGGAAATATAACAATGCAGTTTTTAAAGTAAACAACAGATTCGTACATAATCAGCAGTTGTAATATAACATCTCATGCTCGATAATAGAATCACAATATCAAGTAAAGTCTCATCATTATTTCCATCATTTCATCATTTTTCCATTATTGCTGTCATCCACCGTAACCTCTTGGCACCATATTGACAACAATAGTATTAAGTCCTGACACGGTCAAAATACATCCTTACAATTTTATATCTCCGGCTCTCCTCTAGCCGATACTGACACCCTTCGGGTCAGCAACTGACGCCCACAGTCCACCCATAGTCCAGTAGACATAAACCATCTTGCAAGTATATCTCCGGCTCTCTCATAGCCGGTACTGACACCCTTCGGGTCAACAACTGACTCCCACAGTCCACCCATGGTCCAGTAGACATAAACCATCTCTTAGATGGCTGATATTGATTCAATAGTCCAGGTACGTGGAAGCAGTAATACACATTTCATCTTATCATAGCATTTACCAGCATCATAAACACCCTTACCATAGTGCGTCCAGTCTAGGCCAACATCATAAGCACTCTTCCCATAGTGCGTCCAGTCTAAACCAACATCATAAGCACTCTTATCATAGTGCGTCCAGTCTAGGCCAACATCATAAGCACTCTTACCATAGTGCGTCCAGTCTAGGCCAACATCATAAGCACTCTTACCATAGTGCGTCATGTATAGGCACATGAGTGGGTTCATCAAAACTGAAACCTACTCATTGCTCAATATTCATAACCCTTGTTTACAAAATCTGCAGAGTTAAGTTCTCTCACCGTGATCGTGTGGTTACGCGGTCTCTGTTCAAACAACATACAAGTGTTCAATCAGTATACATAATAAATGCGTACACATACGTAGTATTTGGAAATCAAACGCTTTCCCACAAAATATCCAGGGTTCATAGAATTGAGTCTCCTACGTGGTTTCTATCCTTTTTAAATCATCAACAAGATAATAATATAATAAAAAGGGCTCAGTCCAAACTCATATTGTCTTCTGGGCATTGACCAGATTGACTTATTGAGTTAGGTCTAGATCCTCGGGTCACTTCTAGGTTGTCTTCTGGATAGGACCAGAGCTGACATTTTGAGTAGGCCTCGAGGTCACTCAGTACCCGACTATAGTGTCGTCCTGAAAGTGAATCACTCAGTTCCCGACCAATAGGGTCGGACTAAAAGTAGATATAATAGTACTTACACTATAAATAATAAGAGGAAAAGGGGTTAGTACATTTTTAATTAACAAGGGGGTATAAATCATCACAAATAATCAAACTCATTAAATGATCATCAAGATTAGACAAAAGCAATGATTAAACAATATTTATCATTTAAAAACGGGTCCCTCGGAACATTGCCTTGGAACTGGGTACAGTGGCTTCGAATCATCCGAACCATACTAGACTAAGTCACTGGCCTCGGAACATGGGCCTGACTTTGGATCATCCGAAGACTGGGTCTCAGACCTTCCGAAGTCCATCCGAACTGAAAAAACAGAGAAAACAGTCTCGGGGGGTCTGCTGAGCTCGGAACGTCCGAAGACTGGGTCTCGGAACGTCTGAGTGAGCTCGGTCCTTCCGAGCTGGGCTCGGTCCTTCCGAGCTTGGCTCGGTGCGTCCGAAGGGTCAGGCTCGCCTCGGGCGTAACTGGGCTTCGGGTGAAGCTCGGAACGTCCGAGGGTCACGGCTCGGATCGTCCGAAGGTTCGGATCGTCCGAAAATCGGCTCTCGGACCTTCCGAGAGTCGTCTTCTTCAACTGTCTGCACCAGCAGACAGTCACGGTGGAAAACAGTGAAATACGATTCCAGAAAGGGAGGGCTTCCCGAATTCGGTTTTCACATCTGTCTGGTCTGATGGACTCCTCTGGGAGTCCTCTTTCCATAGGGAAAGGTTTGGAGCCTTGAAGCTTACTGGGCCAACGGATTTAAACAGTAAATCCTCACGGGTACATGAAACTCATGGTTTTCCTTAGATTTTGAAATGGTTTTTCTCAATCAAAACAGGGCTAAATTCGGTTTTGTTTGATCCTAAACAGATCAGAAAAGAAAGGGAAATGCAATGGATACCTTCACTGAGGTTCTTGGACTGAAATTCGGATTTTTTTGAAAATATCCCTAAGCTTTGATTTAACTGAAATAGAGAAGTAACAGGGTCGGTCGGCTGGGTTTACAGAGACAGAGAGAAGAGAAGAATTCAGTGGGAGTTAAAACCGATCGAAGGAGGCCTCAATTTATAGTTTTTTGGTCGAAAATCAGATAGGACGGGACGACGGGAGATCTGATGATGACCAGAAATCCGGCCGAACGGCAGTGCACACGCCTGTATGGCGTGTGCAGGATTTCTCGTGTTGCAGATCAGCCCTCCAATAATATTCAAATTGCAGATAAGCCCTAGTTTTCATAAAAAATCGATTTTTAAATTAAAAGTAATAAATTAAAAACTTAAAAACCTGATCCAACCTTATAGATGGGTTGGGTTTTGAAAACTTTGGTCACCATAGAAATTTCAGAAATTATCTCTTATTAAAAACCCTTGATTTAAATAAAAATCATATTTTACTCATAATTACTTAATTAAACAAATGTAAAAATAACTATTTTAGAAACCTCATTTTCAAGTGAAATGAAATAACTAGACCATTCTTAAAATGGTCTAACACCAAATACTATTTTCAAAATTTATCTCCTTTCCGAAATTATTTAAAATAATTAAAACTCCCTTCCGGGGTTTTGACGAGCGATATTTAAATATCATTTTCTGAAAATAAATTCATTTTAAAATCAAAAATGTAAATCCTTCATTAAGGAGAATATTATCCACCAATAATATTCACATAACAATATAATTTATAAGAACACCACTAAAAACGGTAAATTACCAAAATACCCCTCCAGCTGAACGGGTTGGATCTCTGAGCTCACGAGCTCTGATTGGGCCAAACCTGGGCTTTCCTCAAAGCCCTAACCAAAATCCTCAAGATTAACCGGTAAAACAGGAAAATTAAGCTAAGCCACGCCTAATCTGGGGCAGGGTATTACAGTGTGGGTACCACCTAAAGTCATTTATAGCCATAATACATGTTTTGTGATTGCCATAACGATGAGCTTCAATCCGGTGGAGCGTGATCTTCATTCTTGATCACTTTGGGTCTTCAAGCTTCTAGCAAGTGCTTCTTTTCGAGTCATGAAATTGACAAATCTAGGGACTTGACCAAGCTGAGGCACTTGCAAACTTTAATTCTTATTTCTAAGTTTACTTCCAGTTCACTGTCTAACTTTCTCTATTATGCTACTTATGGTTTTACCATTTGTTCAACTAAGCCTATAGATAGTCCTCCTAAGGTGTGGGTACCACCTAAAGTCATTTATGACCAAATACCTAGTGTGATTGCCATATACGATGAGCTTCAATCCGGTGGAGCATGATCTTTACTCTTGATCACCTTGAGTCTTTAAGCTTCTTAGCAAGTGCTTCTTCCGAGTCACGGAATTGACAAATATAGGGACTCGGCAAGCCGAGGCACTAACAGAGAGAGAAGGAGGAAACAATGAAGAAGAAAATGAGAATGAAGAGGAAGAAGGAGATGATCAAGATGATCATGGTGTTAGAGAAGAGTATGAAGAAGTAGAAGAAGAAAATGAAGAGAGCTATGATGCCCATCTTCTCATGCCTCTCAAACCATACCCCTCTTTTGAAGAGCTCAACATTGAGAGGACAGCAGATCCAGAAATCTTTGAAAATTTTTGTGTCCTTCAACACATCAAGAAGGAAGGATGGATGAAATTGTTTGAGTGGGGCAGGAAAAATTATCCTCGAATGGCCAAAATGATGTTTTGTTCAATCAAACCTCACAAAGAGAAGATAAATTGGTTTTGGCTCTACTTTCTAAACTTTGAGCCCGTAGAGGTTGGCCCCCCCATTGGTTTAGCGATCGATCGTCTGGAAAATCAAAGGTTCTGGTTGGACTAGACTGTTAAATACAAGTGGTCTCACGATGATACAATTGTGGCCACGATCGATCGCCTAGTACCTTGACGATCCAATCATGTAGGCGATCTATCGCTGAGACAAGATAGGCTGAACTTGAACAAGGCCTAGAAATCTCGATCACATACGATCAATCAGGTATACGATCAATTGTGTACAGGGCTAGAACACATCGGCATCACAATTACTCGCCCTAGGCCTGGATAGGACTTAACACTGAAAAATACAGTTAGTCTCAGGCTGATCCATTCGCCAACCCGTGATATGTCTCCAGTAAACACATGCGATCAGTTGTGTGATACAATCAATCGCAAGTTACTGTTTTGTGATGCTACTGTGCATTAAATGCACAACGGTCGGGTTGGTGAAAAGTTATTTGAACACAGACGATTAATTAGCAGGACATGATCGATCGTGTGTTTCACTGATTTGAAATTTTTATGTTTGCCTATAAATATGACCACTGTTTGGAGAGTTGGGAACACACCTCTTGAGCATTAAAAAACATCATCTACCAGTCCAAACTCTCAAGAACCAAAGGCAATTCTTGTGGCGTATTCTCCCTTGGCAATTCACAAGCAAACAATTTAAGAATCCAATCGGTTTAGATTGAGATTAAGAGAGAAGGATTAAGTCCACTTCAAGGATAGAAATTGTGACCTCAATTTTCTAGAAGCACTCCCAAGGATTGTGGTTGCTTTACACGGTGGATCGTCGGATTGTACGAGCTCACATTGGGAGTAATTCAAGGAGAACATCTACATTTGCAAAGTTCTTTAAGGCAAGTGATTCTTAGTTTAGATTTTTATTTTAAAAATCATTGTATCTTGTGAAGTGGATTAAAAAGACTGTGTTTCTCTGGAACCACTATAAAAATTATTGGGATAAGAATTAGGTGAAAGTCTCAATCAATTGGATAGGTGGAAGTCATATTCTATTGTGTTGGTGTAATTCCAACGCTTAGTAAATTCGGAGATAGCCTAAGGGTTGGGGGAATTTCTACAGTGGATGCAGGTTATTTAACTGAACCACTATACATCTTGTGCATTGGTATTTATTTGTGTAATTGTTTATAATCTTACATACTTTGGAAATCACACACTTGATTAATTGTTTTTAATTTCACACTATATTTCATATTAATCAAGGAATTTTAAAAATGCCATAAAAATTGTGATTAGCCTATTCCCCACCCCCCACCCACTAGGGTTAATTTGATTCTAGCATTAGGGAACTTTCAAAGATCTTGTCCACTCATTCGTCCATAATGGTAAGATAAAAGCTTCTCATTGCTTGATATTTGTAGGCAAAGATTGACCCCATATAAGGCAAGTCAATCCTTGCTTTCTTTTCACCTTTATTGTCTAGTGTAGAAAGGAAATAAGCCAACCCAATCCCTACATTGGTGTGGTCGACCATTGAAGGGACTTTTGGTCATTTATTTTTTCTTATAAATACCCATGGTATTTTCGAATTGAACACACATCTCTCAAGAAGACTATGTGAAGTTCTACTTGGCTCTCAGCCTTAGATCCTTAGACTAGGATCGAATCTTGCAAGTAAGACTTTGGTGATTTTATTTCTTCTATGACTTCTAGTTTTTAGATTAAGATTATCATTGTTTCTTGTTAATCTCTTTCTAATCACTTGCTTCCGCATTTTTTAATTAATTGGATTAAAAGAGGCATTAATCTAAACGCCATTAATCATAGTTGAATTCCCAGACTCTTGCATTTTTTCGGCTCGAGTATTGTTCGGCAAACCTCCGCATAGGAAAAATCCTTTCACATACCATGATCAGCTGCCCGGGTTCTTAGAGATTCCATCCTAGGCTTGCATCATGGTGAATGCTGATTATGAGTGAGATTAGAAAAAAAATCTCACTGCTCGTCTCGAGGCGTCGGCAGGGTGGGGCACAACAAAAAGAAAAAGTATTGAGGGGTGAAAAAGAAGGTCACCCATGTACTCGAGTAGATTTGAGTAGGAGTATAGAAGGACGGTCAAGTACCCATCCGTGGACTATAAGTTGTGTGCATGATAGATGAGTTAACCTATATATGTTACGTGTCTTGTCTAACATGTATGTGTGTGATATGAGATTGATAGCATGTAGTTTGTATGTTTCTTTCACTGGACATGTTGAGCTCATCCCTTACCTTCTAGGCATCCCGATAGAGGAAGGGTTTTATTGAGGCTTGTAATAATTTGAGATATTATTACTTTGAGTATAATGTTGAGTTATGCATTTGAGTTGATATGCACGTTAGAGGTGTTGAGATTTATTCCGTTGAGTTGCGGATTGATGTGAGTAGCAAGTGGGGTGGAGTAGATCCCTTTTCAAAAAAAAAAAAATGTCACACGATTCCACGAACTGGAACGTGACAGTTTGAGACCCCGAGATAGAGACTTAGAGGTTCACATGCCCGTCGCGAGCAAGGCATGACAGTTGGCAATTCTTATTTGTACGTGGTTTTTTCTCCACCAAAAGAAAGAAAAGCATTGGTGGATTTGAATCCTCGAGCAGGGGGTTTGGGGCAAGGACATAAGTCGAACCTCGTTAAAATACTGAGTTTGCTTTCCATCTCTTTTTTATCTCCTCTTTACATTTGAGCATTCACTTTACTTGCTTTATTTTTGCTCTTCCAATTTGTGTGGTTTGTTTTTAGATTGCAAAACAATTGCTAAGACCCAATTCACCCTCCCCCACTTGGGTCAATATCTGGGAAACGTAAGTCTTGTCTTTACTGTAATTGAAACTTCAAGTCTATAATTTCCAAAATTCGATTGCTTTCAATGGAGGCCCAAGACTCCTATTTATAATACAACATATGAACGGCAATCCTAGCTAAACCAATCTATTTTGGTCATGGATCAAGAGAGAAAGGAGGAAAACAAGAGGTTGTGGCACTTGGAAACTCTTAACTCTAACCTATTCATGCTACCAAAAATCAACTAATGAGAAAAAAGAGAAATAATATACAACCAATGGGAAAATGCCACCTAATATCTAAGACCTAACAAAACACTACTAGTCCATGCGTCCTTCCTTTACGATACAAGTTAGAGAGGAGTCCCACACGTTCAAGAACCACCAATGTAGGAGTTTGAGTTGAAATTGTAGAGTTCCCATCACTCACAGATACATGTCCAAATAAACAACCATAACTCGGCCTACGTAAATAGAATTTATGCAAACTTGGGCTTGTTATCAATTTTGTTGAATAAACTTTCCAACAAATCTAATTTTGTCAAAATTCGATATCGTTTGATGCTTCAATTATCGCTACAAAGTTACTACTCATTTTTTTGTCATTTATTGAGTGACAGTCAATCACAGGATACCATATAGTACTGATGATGTGTCACAACCAATGGAGAGGTTTCCAAGTCGATTCGAACAACCTATAAGGATTAAGAGTCCAAAATCCTCAATGCAAATGAAGTCTACGCCACTCCTTAGAGTTGCACATGTTTAAGGAAAGTGAAAGTAGGAGATAAGTCGGCCAAGATTCGACATTTCTTGATATATGTTCACAAAAATAATTGTAATTTGAACTACGTATATCAGAATGATGCAAACTTGAGCTTGTTAGAAAGTCATCGAATAAGATTTTCAAGAGCCTCATTTCATCAAATTCTAATATCGTTTGATATCCCAATTATTCATGCAAAGTTGTTGTACATTTTTCGCCATAGAAAAATTTTAGCTAAATTATCTAAAATTTAGCTACTTTGCACCTCCTTCTCGACTCATGTGAATTCCCTCTTTGCGTTAGGGTTTTGGCCATGCAATCCTCCTCCAAGTGGGGTCCATTAAGCATGTGGGTGGGCCTTAGAGCCCATGTGTGGAGTCCACATATTTAAAATATACAAATTTGAAACAAAAAATTTGCTAGTTTTCTCCGCTACTTAGCCACAATAAAAATATCTTTTAAAATTGATGCACAACTTGAGTCATGTTTTTATCGTACGATTCTTTCTTTTTCATGACACAATAATACTTTATTGTGACATTGTCTTCTCATTTCTAGAAATCCATTTCCTATATAAGGGAGGATAGAAAAATTAATTAAGAAAAATAAAGCAAATTTTTCTATCTCATATTATGTTAAGTTTTTAATAAAAATAAATATTTTGACATAAATTATTAAACGATTAGATTTCCACAACTCAATATAAGATCAAATTTCATAACAATTGTTAAATAATATGGATATAACTCTAACATAATTTTTTTTACAGAATTATTTTTCTTATATAAATCAAATAAACAGCTTTTAAAGGACAACTTTTCTAAAATAAGGTTTAAAAAATACCACGTATATTTATTTTATTTCATTTTAATTTAAAATGAAAAAATGGAGTAGACATTCTCCTTCCGAAAAAACTATTGCTCTCATCTGGCAGGGAGCGATCTTTCTAGAATATTCACGTGGCATAACGTGATCCTCTCGTCGTCCCTCGTCTCTTATCTCTTCTTCACATATCTTTTCTTCACTCCCTCTGGCTGCGGTTTAGGGTTTCTCTGATTCTCTCTGGTTAGGGTTGAGTTTTCTACAGAAGTATCAAAAACCCTAAATCCAGTGAGATTTGTCCAAATCCGGATTGAAATGGCGTCGTCTTCCGCCGCGCAGATCCATGTTCTCGGCGCTGCTGGACTTGCTTCTTCTTCTTCTTCTTCGAAGAGAACCGGAATATCCTGCGCTGCCGAATCAAGGACGGTATTCTTCGGGCAGCGGCTGGGCAGTAGAGCGCTGCCGCGGTCAGCATTCTTGAAATTGGCAAAGAGGAGCGGTGGTCGGAGACCTCTCCGAGTAGTGAACGAGAAGGTCGTGGGGATCGACCTTGGTACGACGAATTCAGCAGTGGCGGCAATGGAAGGTGGGAAGCCGACAATTGTGACAAATGCAGAGGGGCAGCGCACAACACCGTCTGTGGTCGCATATACGAAGAACGGGGACCGCCTCGTCGGGCAGATTGCCAAGCGGCAAGCTGTTGTGAATCCAGAGAATACTTTCTTCTCAGTAAAGAGATTCATTGGGAGGAAGATGTCTGAGGTGGATGAGGAGTCGAAACAGGTGTCTTACCGGGTTGTGCGGGATGAGAATGGAAACGTAAAGCTTGAGTGCCCTGCGATAGGGAAGCAATTCGCTGCTGAGGAAATATCTGCGCAGGTCTGTACTTTTGGTATCACTCTTTTTTTCCTTGAAACTCCCTTTGGAAAAATGGAAATGCGAGTACAATTTTGGGAATAGCATTTTAACCAAAAATAATTGTGAGTTTAGCAAATTTTAGCTAAAAATTGGTTATTTCTAAGAAATTATTTACATCTCCGTCCAAATTGTGGGCAAATGTATAGTAGTACTTCTCCACATTCTTACATCCCATTTGGTGGAAAATTCGAGCTAATTGGGTATTCCCTGAATGCTGGGATTATCTGTAGAATTCCTGCAATAGTCTTTATATGTTTTGTAGGTCTTGGAATTGCTTGGTGGAATATGAGGATCCCATTCTCTACATGATTTAAACTTTGGAATATCCCAAAATAATGCTAGATGAGAATTTACAATTTACTGAAATTGAAATTATTTGGCATTTGGCAAAAATTTTGCTCTTGCGTAACTCCACTCAAGGCTTCATTATGGTGGATCGAAATTCAAATGGCCACCACAAGCCATTTGATAAAATGCTTTTGTTATTTTCAAAATAACATAATTATGTTACTTTAGCATGGCTACCAAACAGGCCCCTAGTGTCGTAGTTAGCTATTTTAATAAGCATTTTTAGTCGTGAATTTATTTTTATCAAGATTGTTGAAGTTTGGCTTTTATCTCAGGCCTTTCTATTATTTTATTACTTAAAATTTTTGTTTAGCATGTTCCTTGTGTAGTGCACTTTTTTATTTTTATTTTTTTAATAACATGAGTATCCCCACCCAGCTTTGAGATGAGACTAATTCCGTGGACCTTGTGTAGTGGACTGTGGACCATTAATTTAATTAGAGTTTTCAAATCAGACTCTATTTGCATCAGGATTTCAAGGTTTAGTTTCTTTTAGCTAAATTATTTGAGATATGTTTTCTATCTCAAACATTCAATTATTTGATTAGTTTTTCAATTAGCATTTTTAGTTTGCATGTTCTTAGTGTTATAGTCCCTTATTTTAGCATTTTTAATTGTGACTGCATTGGCATCAGGATTATTGAACGTTTAATTCTGCATGGCTCAATTGTTTGAAATACATGAGAAATGTGTTCAAACAGGGGGCAAACCCTGTGTTACAGTGACAATATTTTAACTACTATTTAGTACACATTAAAAAACCACCTTAGAAGAGTCACATGTGGTACCTTTTCATTTGGAAAGCACTTGCCTGGTCTTGATTTAATTCTGGATGAATTCCAAAAGACTTCCAAAATAGATCAAGAATCGAGGGTTTGTTATATTTTCACATTGAGATTGGTTTGTGCTTAAATAGATAAATAAAGTAATTAAGGGTCAATTAGCCAATGTCCATAGTTAGAAGGCTGTGGTTAGAGAGGTATTGTCTCCCTATCATTGTTATTTTCAATTTGAGTTGTACCTTAATCCTATTTAGAGACAGAGTTGAATAGATGAATAATAAATGATCATTAGAGAATTTTACCAAGTCAAAGATTCAGCTTGGAGGTCAGTTTCTCCTTGAATTGAAACTACTTGGAGGGTTGGTCTCTCTTTCAGTTGAATCTCCATCCCCAATTTTTTCTATTTTCTTACATTTTCTGTACCTTTTCCATTATGGTTCATACCAATATTCTTCTCCCCTTGCAGTTCTTGCGCCTTCCTTTTTACAATATACAGGTTACCATTTCAAATAATAACAATCACACAAACAACAACAATAACCTCGTGGAATTTCTTCAGCATTGGCACTGTGGTAACAACTCATTTCTATATTGAACAAATTTATCCTACCCTGAACTCGCACAGAAAATGAAAGGTGAGAATTCACTTTGTGCTTGGGTATGATTTTTTTTCTTGGGAATATAATGTACTTATTTTCACTTTAGAGCTTTTAATCACCAATACATTATATACAAGGAAGCAAGGTTAGAAGAATGTATATGTGCTGCATAAATTTCAATTTATGAGTAATGATGTACAGATTTTGTTGTTTTTCATTTCCAGAATTATCAGTGCTGACTTTCACAACCATAATGTTTTTGCGTTAGAATCATCTTACCATATCAAAACAATGTACTTTTTGGCATTCATGATATTTCACTGGATATATGATCTGTTTTCTTTTTGTCTTCAGGTTCTCAGGAAGCTTGTGGATGATGCATCAAAGTTCCTAAATGATAAGGTTTCTAAAGCAGTGGTTACAGTGCCTGCATATTTCAACGATTCCCAGAGAACAGCAACAAAGGATGCTGGGCGTATTGCTGGTCTGGAAGTTCTTCGTATCATCAATGAACCTACTGCTGCTTCATTGGCATATGGATTTGAGAAAAAGAACAATGAAACCATTCTTGTATTTGATCTTGGAGGTGGAACATTTGATGTTTCAGGTATCAAGGCTGTTTTGTTACTCATTTTTCTTGCCATCTAAACATGACAGTACAACTCTTTGGGGGGTAAATTTGACAGTACAATTATATCCTCATGTTCTTATTCAACTTGCATTTTTTTGGAACTTTGTTGGAAAAAGTCTATGGAACATATGAGGTATCTGATGTGCTGAGCATCAGCTTGAGCTCTTCTGGATGAATAAAATATTATAATTCTGTGGTTTGTTACATGAAACTGGATATCCAATTTGGTCTAGAGACAAGTTATCTGGTCCAATGGAGTCCAATGCAAACAATTAGATATGCTCTCTCGCAAGAGTGGTTACTAGCATGTTCTCTAGTCTAGTGTACATGCCCATCTATATAGGTGCTTTATGTTCATAACTACCGTGTTTTGTGTATGTTTATCTTCAGTAATAAGAACCACCAATTTATTCCCACACAGACTGCCATGTTTTTGTGTATGCCTATCTCAAGTACTAAGAACGACCAAATCTGTTCCTCAAATAAATAAATTAATACCCACCCAAAAAGAGTTGAAATGATGGTTGTTTGGGAACTGGATGATTCCATATGAAGCAATCATTCTTTAAGCTATCATGGGGTTGAGCCTTACTTAGATCATAGTTGGTGGTTACTAGTTTCTATCATTTTATCTGGTAGAGGTAAGTAACCTACATTGTGTAACATATACAATGTGCCATTCATTGGCTGAGTAGTTTGGCTATTCTTTGACAAAATCAGCTAGCCTCTATTGGTAACCAACACTCGCTAGCCCCTTAAACATTTATTTATAAAATTAAATATGCCCTTTGTTTGTATCTCTGTTGTATCCACAAGGACTGTCACTGGTGGTGGTACTGCAAACCAAACTAATGGTTGCAGTTTTAAGTCATGTTAACATTTCACAATAAATAATAATATTTCATTTTTTTCTCACTTCTTGCTCCTTAGTCCAGCTTCAGTGCTTCAACAGCACACACCTGTAAGGTTTGTCTGTCTTTTCCTTTGAAAGGGGATTCAACAAAAACGAGAGCATGGAGGTTTTCTTTTTCATTTTATCAGTGAAGTAGACATGACATTATATATATTTCCTCATCCAAATGTCTCTTCCCATGTTTACGATACATGCAGCTCTGTAGAAAATGATCACATTCTATGTGGGTATTGAAACTACTCTCAATCCATTGAATGACACGAATGACACTTAGGGGTACTCAGCCCTTTTGCAAATTTGTGAAACATAAACAAATGTTTATAAAATAAAATTGCCCTTCTGTTTGAACAATTTTATCGACCCCATTTTCATACTGGTAGCTGTACTGCCAGCCTAAGGGGCTAATAAGCCTCTAACTTTGGTGTATCCCTTCAAATGATTAAATTTGTCCATCTTTAGAAAAAGGGCTTTGCCAAAAAAAAAAAAAGAAGATTGCAAGTCAAGTCTTGCACTTTTTTCTTGACTGAATAATATCCTTGCTCCTCTGTCTAGATTTCATGCATATATAGTCCTATCTTGTCATCCTTGACTTCTTTGATGTCTGTTTGGTTTATGCTTGCATCTCTTGCCCAGCTTTCATATTCTTGGATGTTCGTCAGAGAATCTTCCAGATGCACTATCTTATGGTGCGTTTTTTGCCACTATAAGGACCCTTTGGTGGGAAGAAACAGCCGCATGTTAGAGACAAGTTGGAATCTCATCAGAATATTTTCATTTGTGTCGAAGCTAAATGCATCTGTTGTGCCTTAACTTTCAAGGAATTCCAATTAATTTCCAAACTGGGTCTATTTGGGCTTGGGAAGAAAGTATTGGCATTAGTTCTTTGAAACCCTTTGGTTGGTTTTTTTCTTTTCAGGCCTTTTTCATGTTCTGGCCTCAATGCTTATACTTTATGCACTTCTTGCGCTCTTTACAATAATTTTTTTGTTATTACTACCCCCCCTCCTCCCATCCCAGGAAAAAAAAAAACACCTTCTCCTTGGGATCAGTACTTTTAGTGACTCTTTGGGATGAATGATCACTTTCACATCCAATAGGTCATTTTTGTGATAGTCTTCGTTTTGAACTCCAACTTTTTAACCTCGAAACATACACCTTGAGTGGCTGTTGTGCCTTTTTCAATCAAAAGGGGGTTTCAATGAAAATGGGAGGAGCTTTCCCTTTACCTTATTGATGGAGTATGCTTGATGTTATACACGCTTTCTGTGTTGACCATCTATCTCATATGCTTGGGATACAAGCTGTTTTCAACACATAAATACACAGTGATTGAGAGAGTGGAACGTAGAGAACATTACACTACAAAGGATATCCAAAATTCTTGTTTAGCTATTGCAAGACACTTTTGGAGTTCCCCTCTATTCAATTTGAATTCTTGGAGAATAAACAAATGTTGTTCCATTTTAGCTTTCACTTATAGAATAAAATATGTTCTTTGTTTGTAGATCAATCTTATTCACGTAATCTTTCATATGGAAATGGTCATCATACCAACCAAATTGAATTCTGCTTGTGTCATCCATTGGGCCTCAAAAGTGATTCTTTTCTGTGGAAGATTGTTGATATTATTGATTTGAGTTGCTGGACATTTGCTCTGGTGTTCCTATCTCCTTTTCTCATATTCCAAGAGAGGCTAATGGGGATGTTGATACTCTCGCCAGAAGGGGTGTTTCATGAGATCAGATGGTTGTAGGTGATTTTATATTCTGTAGTTCGTAGTGTTTTTCCTGGGCTGTCTGATAGGTGTTGTGTTGGGGTGGGGGTGCTCAGTTTCATTGAGCAATTTGTTTTTATCCTTCATTTCAAGTGCTTTCTGCCCTTTCTCAATTTAACCCCTTGTTAGGCCTTCTTATTGTAGTATTCTTGTTTTTTTTTTTCCACAAATTATTATCATTCGAAAAAGGTACAGATCAAATTGAAGAGATAGTAAGTAGGGTTGTTTCTTGGCCCAAATCTGACCTGAAGCCTGTCTGAACCTGTCGCAAATGAACAGGTTTGAACACATATATCAGGCTGGGCTCAGGCTAAAATCTTGAGCCCATTTATATAATGGCTGGACTTGGGCTATTGTAAGAAGCTTGTGAAATCACATTGGGCTTTTTGGCTCGTTTAGCCATTTTATGTGTATGTGTACACTTGGTCCATTTTTCTCTTCTTTTTTTTTAAAAATATTTTTGAAGTTAATTAGAAGGACTAGCTGTTTAGATTGAAGGTAGACATGATGAACTACAAGTGGAACAAATTTGAGCTAAAAACTCATTTTCTAGCCACTTATAGATCAAAGTCAACGTGTTTCCTTAAAAATCACTAAGAAAAGGACACCTAGTGATGAAGTCGAAACTGCAAGAAAACTCTTCCACATACCCTCATCAAAATGAAAGTTAGGACAATTTGTACAAATGGGGCTAAGGAATTCAAAACTTAGAATCTCGAATCACCAACGTTGCAATGGTTTTGTTTATGAGAAAACCTAAAGTTCGGATGGATTGCCAATCTCAATGTCACTCACAAGAAATCGAAAATGTCTCAAAATCTCATTAGGAAAATTGGCACCATGCAACATTCACTAATGGAATTGAAAATTCAATTGAATTAAAATCGAATCATATAATTCAATTTTAATTATGTTATGGTCGAATGCACTCAATTGAAATTAAATTCAAGATGCAATTCCACACACCATAAACATGAACTAAATTGAACTTAACATAAATTCAAAATTAACTTCAAAAGAAATAAGATAATTCACCAACAATTGGAGAGACTCAAAGCAACCTTTGCTTCAACAAAGACTTCAATTGAATTATGTGTGTATAATATGTGACCATGACCCCTTTATATAGAGGTCCAATGGAAAAAAAATTTAAAAAAAATTGGAACTATTCAAAAAAAAATCCTAAATGTAATTTTTGCCGATGGGTTCCTACAACCATGATCTACTAATTACAAGAACTCAATATGGTTTAGCCATGTGGTTTTATTACATTACTAATGAAAATAAAAAAAGAGAAAAAATGGCGTCATATTCCAAAAGGCTTGGGCGAATTTGGCTTGCTCCTCCTTGCTTGATTTGGTCCAAAATCTTCTCTTCAACAAGTAATTTCGTCCACTCATTCCTTTGGCCCCGTTTGCTCATTATTTGATGTATTCTAAATTGTATGATCAAAGCTCCATTCACCCAACACATGCGAATTTGGAGAGATTCTTCACAAGAAAATAGGAGATAATGATGACATGGCATGTGATATGGCATGCACATGTGGAATTCTCGCCACTTAAGCTTGCTCCTTGCATATGGATCATCAAATGTGAACCTTTGAGGCCCAAAACATGCTTAGACAGGGCCTAACTCATAGTACTATCACATGTTCTCGGTTTGAGGTGCTTTTAGGCCCATTAGAACCCTTGGAAAGCCGTCTCTTGCTTGCATCAATCTTATCATAAAAATTAAAGTCAATTCAATTGGTCTTTAATTGCACATCGATCAAGTGGGGCTTTGATGTCATCATTACCTAGTGACTGTGACCGCTAGATCAAATGGCTAAAAATTGAGTTTTTAGCTCAAATTTGGTTCACTTTTAGCTCATTATGTCTATTTTGCATATGAATGGTTGGATTTTTAATGGTCTCAAATGGGTGGGCTCGGGCTTAGTATCTTCCAAGGGTAAAAACATGCCGGGACCGAGATCTCGTGCCCACAAATATCGGCCGATATTTCTCTCTCTCTCTCTCTCTCTCTCTGCCCAAATCTCGGCCGAGATGTATTGTATCAGCTGATATTGGCGAGATCTCGGTCATATCGGCCGAGATCTAGCCTGTATGGCCGATACATCTCGTATTGGCCGAGATTTCTTCCCCTGGTATCTTCCCAAACAGATGGTGTCGGGCCTTAACCATGCAACGGCCGATGGGCTTCATGTGGGCTTGGAGCTGCAATAGAGCATAGCCTGATCTATGAAAATCCATAATAGTAAGCCTGAGTAAGTTTGGTGCATTCCTCTAACAATGAGATACTTCACTTAGCAACCAAAAAAGGTTGTGTATTCAAGTCATGCCACCATTTCAAAATAAATAGATAGATAGTATTTCATTTTTTTAGGAATAATCTCCTTGCTGCTCAGTAGATTCCATTTATAAGATACATCACTTAACAACTAAAAAAGGTTTTATATTCAAGTCATGCCATAATTAGAAAAAACAAATCATCTCCTTCTCCTTAGTCTCGATTCCATTTATCTCTATTCTCTTGTGTTATCTTGTTAGAAGCTTCCTGTATGAGTGGTTTGATGTCCTTTCCACCACCTTGGGAAGCATATTTTGATGAGGAACCACCATTGCCTCCTAAGGGTTGCTTTTTTCGCAATGGTCTACACTTTAAATATTGAATGTTTAATCATGCCTATGAGGGACAGCTTGGGTAGAGGGGGAGAGAGAGTTTTGCCATGTTATACATTTCCCTACGGTAGCTGTTTGTTTCCACGGTTTGTGATGCATGCTGTTTCAACCAAAAATGTATTCATGCTTTTGATTCAGTAATCTGCTGCATTTTTTCTTATTTAAGTTCTGTGCTGCCTAAATCGCAGTTCTTGAGGTTGGAGATGGAGTGTTTGAGGTTCTTTCTACCTCTGGAGACACACATTTGGGTGGTGATGATTTTGACAAGGTTGGATAATTTTATTGAATTGTTTCAATAAGCAACTTAAAGGAACATTTTCTATTGTAGATGTTTAGCCTGGGATATGCATTGGTTATTTGATTAATAATAATCCAAACAGAGAATTGTTGATTGGCTTGCTGCAAACTTCAAGAAAGATGAAGGCATTGATCTTCTGAAGGACAAACAGGCCCTTCAGCGTCTCACTGAGACTGCAGAGAAAGCCAAGATGGAGTTATCATCCTTGACTCAGACAAATATTAGGTTAGTTGATTTACCCATTTTAATATTTTGTTTATGAAATATTTCCACATGCATCCTTTCTGTGAACACCTGTATCTGGGTCACATGGGATGACGTGGATGGGTTTGTTGAAAAATCCTAGTCCAGTTATAGGGCCTATCAAAAATCAATTTGATTGCTCAAACAGAATCATGTTTTTTTTGCTTCCAAAGATTAACAGCATCAAGAGCATAAGTGGGGGTCAGTGGGTGGGTCAATGGGTGTAACTTAGACTGGGTCAAATTGGATAAGGGTCTTATTCACATTGGTAGGTAGGTCAGTGGGTTTGGGGGTGAGGGGATGTAGTGTAAATGGGCCATAGTAGGTCCAATTTGGCTATGACTGTATGTTGCTTGCATCAGCATATGATATTATTATTTTTTTAAGTTGTCTGCTAAAATTCTGCTGAGTTGTACTCAAAAGGACTCATTGTTCTGATTGGCAGTTTACCTTTCATTACTGCAACTGCGGACGGCCCCAAACACATTGAAACAACCATTACAAGGGCTAAATTTGAAGAGTTATGCTCAGACCTCCTTGATAGGTATTGAACCTTCTCGCTGATGGATGTTATTGATCTTGTCTTCATGGTCTAAGGAGACTCCCACATTTTAGCTTAAGTAAAAACCTAAGCTGCTTGAGCTTTTTGCTTTGGGACCATATATGCTTAGCATTGTACTAATTTGAAAATCTGAAGGGTTTGTACCTTTAAAAAATGAACTTGGGTTTTGCATTTGTTAGGCTTAGAACTCCTGTGGATAATTCTTTGAGGGATGCAAAGCTGTCCTTCAAGGATTTAGATGAGGTGATCCTTGTTGGTGGGTCAACCAGAATTCCAGCTGTTCAAGAACTTGTGAAGAAAATGACTGGAAAAGAACCCAATGTTACTGTTAATCCAGATGAAGTTGTTGCTCTTGGGGCTGCAGTTCAGGTTTGTTCTCCAACATGTTCTCTTATTATGATAATTTTTGCCTCAGATAAGTTGCGTTGTCTCATATATGAATGGTTAGATTCTTACATTTGTTGAATTTATTGTATTCTTGCAAATTTCAAATTCCAGGCAGGGGTATTATCTGGTGATGTCAGTGACATTGTGCTTTTGGATGTGTCTCCGTTGTCTCTTGGTTTAGAGACATTGGGTGGTGTGATGACAAAGATCATTACAAGGAACACAACTTTGCCTACATCTAAATCCGAGGTCTTCTCCACAGCAGCAGATGGCCAAACAAGTGTTGAGATCAATGTCCTCCAGGGAGAGAGAGAGTTTGTGAGAGACAACAAGTCGTTGGGGAGCTTCCGTCTTGACGGGATCCCTCCAGCTCCTCGTGGTGTTCCTCAGATTGAAGTGAAATTTGATATTGATGCTAATGGTATCCTCTCTGTTACTGCCATTGACAAGGGCACAGGGAAGAAGCAGGACATCACCATCACTGGTGCCAGCACCTTGCCCACTGACGAGGTATGTTTTCAAATTACAAGTCTCCAAACACTTGTTTGATAGTCTACCTTAACAGTTGAGATCACATGAAATTTTGTTTGATTCTGAACCTAGAAGTGAGAAGCTGTAGTTCATTTCTCATTTGATATGGAAAGATGGGTAGGGATTGGAACGGCTCAGGCTTAAGTTGTGCCAAGCCGAGCCCGACTACCAAGTGAATAGCCTGAGCCCGGCCTGAGACTGATTACCAAGTGAAATGACTGAGCCCAGCCTGAGCCTGATAAAGCCAAATTAGCTCAATTAAGGCTCGACTTGAATATGAACCCGAAGCAAGTATCTTTTGTGAAATTTTGGCTAAAAAAACTAATTAAATTGTGTTTTCTGTGAAGTATGAGTTTTAATTATTATCCAATTATTAAATTATAAAATAATCATTAAGTAAAATATATATTAGATAATAATTTCAAACCATATATTAATTTTTTTGATTCTTATATTTTGGTAGAATAGTGAAAATCCAACTGGTTGAAAGATAACTAAATGTCTTACATGTAGATTAAATTTCATCTCAAAACTCAATGGAAGTCATACAATTTTAGTGATCAAAATTATAGGCATCTTTAAGAAAAATGATGTATGTTGATTTTGACAATTAAGATCAAGTAACTTTCTAAATTTTTGATGAAATTTATTATAAATGTAGGTAACTTAGTTAGCTTTCAATCTAACCAATTAGATTTTTATAACTCTAAAAAAAGTTAGAAAATAGAAACCATATATTAATTTTTTCAATTCTTATATTTTGGTAGAATAGTGAAAATCCAACTGGTTGAAAGTTTACTAAATATCTTACATGTAGATTAAATTTCATCTCAAAACTCAATGGAAGTCATATAATTTTAGTGGTCAAAACTATTGGCATCTTTAAGAAAAATGATGTATGTTGATTTTGACAATTAAGATCAAGTGACTTTCTAAATTTTTTGGTGAAATTTATTATAAATGTAGGTAACTTAGTAAGCTTTCAATCTAACCAATTAGATTTTTATAACTCTAAAAAAAAGTTAGAAAAACAGATTAGGCCGAGCTCAGGCTTTTGGGCCTGCACATAGATAACTCCAAGCGTGGTCTGAATAATAATTGGGCTGTATTTTTTTGTCCAAGCTGGCCCCTATAATAAGTCATGCTGAAAATGTTTGCTCAAGCACACCTTTTCTTGGGCCCGGTTCTTCAGGCTTTCAGGCTGAATTCCCATCCCTAAATATTAGAATGCCTTGATGGCTAAGGATTCTATGTAGAACAAAATCAATGCAGAGATTCTGCCTAGAAAGTGTACTTTGAATGAGATGTTACGTTTTGGCCATCAGTGGAGCAGAGATGGTCCATGGAGAGGAGTCAGGGTTTCCAATGGAGTACAGTCTGAGGAGATCTATATAGCCCCCTCCCCAACAAACAATCAAAATCTTCCCTTTTATAACATATTCAGTTCTCTGCCAATTGCTTGAAAAGTGCTTAGATTGAAATCTCAAATTTTTACATTTTGTAATTTCTGATCTCTTGATATTTAGGAGTACCAGATACATACTTAGAAACTAGATAATTATCAAAAAGAGCCAGGAACACAGTTTGTTAGGTGCTCATTGTTGCAATGTGAAATCGCAGTTTCATGCTAATTAAGAAAAGGGAGACTAATTATTGTGTTTGTAATCCAACTTCATTTAAATTGTGATCTTTTATGTTCAGACCACTCAGTTGTAGTTTAGATTTGGATGACAGTAATTGCCCAAGCTCAGTTTCAGCTGGTTTTCGGTGGATGTGAAAAACATAATATGTAACTGCTTTCTGGTAATGTTGATGTACAGGTGGAGAGGATGGTGAAGGAGGCTGAGAAGTTCGCAACGGAGGACAAGGAGAAGAGAGATGCCATTGACACAAAGAACCAGGCAGAGTCTGTTGTCTACCAGACTGAGAAGCAGTTGAAGGAGCTGGGAGACAAGGTCCCTGCTCCTGTGAAGGAAAAGGTGGAATCGAAACTTGGAGAGCTCAAGGATGCTATCTCCGGTGGGTCTACGCAAGGAATGAAGGATGCCATGACTGCACTGAACCAGGAGGTGATGCAGCTGGGCCAATCCCTGTATAATCAACCTGGCAGCAGCACGCCTGGTGCTGGACCTGGACCGGGACCGGCACCTGGAAGTGAATCTGGACCCACTGGAAAAGCACCAGATGGTGGGGATGTCATCGATGCAGACTTTACCGATAGCAAATGATAATATAAGTTTTGTGGGCAAACAAAAGATGTTATAATTGGTGGATGGGTAGGCTCTAGGGTTATTTTTTCAACACTTTTTTTTTAATTTTTTGGTTTAGATCCACGATGAGAATTGGGAATTGAGACTGGCCAGAGAATGACGAGCTTCTGCAAAACAGCCTGAGGAACCTTGGTATCTGCACTCGGATGGATGTTCGAACATGCAGTGATGTACCATCTCGGTGATTTTTTTCAAAGAAACATGTTTGGGAACTTGACTTTTTGTCATGAATTTAAAATAGGAATTGGTAAGAAACAATGAGTAGAAATGTGGGTATATTTGAGGGGTTCCAGATTTGGACCTGACTTGTCAAGAAGGCCAGCGAGTTGGGTTGATTATGGGGGGAAATTTATCCAATATGAAGCCATTCAGTGAACCATATTTACTAATTTTTTATATGATTTGTGTTACATGGTAAAAATAGTCCAGTTTTATGGATCAAGTGTGACGAAGTTTAACTTGAAAAATCATTCTAAATGTGCCTCTGTTAAAAAGTACCGACTGTTGAAATAACTTCGGTTAATCCAATCAGTGAGTGTCTCAACTCTCAAGATTGGATCAAATATATGAATATTTAATTTATGAAATAACAATGAATTTGTGAGGAAGAAAATGGTATAATTATAGATTTATCAAATGGTTGCAGCACAAAGAAACTCCACCTTAGGAATTCATGCCATTTAGGTCACAAGGATGCTTACACTTTTGCCAAGCTAATTTTTTTTTTAAGTGTTTGGCCTTGTCTGCTGTGGTTTCTTGTAGTATTTTCTGTAAGAAAATGATCATTCAGTTCACAATGGTAACATCTCTGATTATGGATATGCTTAGAGATGGGTGTAAGAGCTTTGGCCCTGCTGCCTAAAGTCAACTTGAATACTGAAATGGACTCGGCATAGGGAAACGGAGCCCAAATATGAACTCAGCTTCCATCATTTTACACGATGAGGGAGAGAGTTGCAAAATTTGGTCATAGTACAGTTGATTATCAATTGGACCTTACTTTTATGTCCTACTAAGGATTAGTTAATTTAATGGATTCTTGTTCTAGCAGCAGATTGATGAAGGATAGAATGAAAATAGTTTTTATTCAAAATAAAGACAATATCTTCCATTTAAGAATATTAAAAGTGACACAGAAAATAAGTGTTAAAGTCGTCGTCAATTTTTTTTGTGACATGGGTATCTCCACTCCACATTGAAGGTGGGACTAATCTCATGAATATGTGTAAACCTCCTAATCCACATACATTGGTTTAATTGATGAAGAGTAACCCCATGAAGAATGACTTGAAAGGATTGAGTGTGAATCGAACTCGAGTCATTGTCAATTACTTTAAAAAATGAACACAGAACCAATCCTATCCCAACGATTCTTTATCACCCTCTTGCAATAATATTCTTCTAATTTTTTATTTGGCTGGTAGACAAACAATCACATAGTACATGTGTCAGTGGATGAGCAACGCTGAAGAATATGACAGTAGCTATTTATGCTTATAAAAGAAGAGCAAAGATGGTCAGTCCATTACAAGGATTAAGCTCGGTGTATAAATCCTTTAGTTTTTTTTAACAGTGCTGGCCTGTGCAGCTACGTGGGTAAATGTAATAAATTTAATAACAATGAATATAGAGATTTTGGCATCCCTCAAGATAACTCTGGCATTTCGACTTGCTACAATCCAGATCCATTGGCTGAATTTTAGAACTTTGGATGGATAAGCAGCAGATAATAGAGACAATTTCTACGGGGAGAGAGAACAAAAGTCTCAAACCAATGTTTGATTCCACTAAGGGCATTGCTTTTGACTGTTGATGGATTCAATATTTAACTTGTTTCTAAAGAAGAAGTTTGGCTTAAAGCAAATTCCATGTATACCTACCTCCAGTTTCTCCTCATAAGTTCAAACTATATGCCACTTGCACCTTACAGCAATGGCTACAAACTCATTTATACATTCATCTCCTATCGTTCCATCCGTCGAAACGTATGTCCCATTCTGTTTTCTCCCAATTAGAAGAGGAGTCCGATAATCGGTTCATCATCACCTCTCTCTATAATCTACCCCAACACTCCACCTAGAACATCCTTCTGCTCCCATCTTCTTCAAATTGCTCTCTGCAGACTCCCCACTCCCATAAGCACCACCACCACCCCCGTGCCTACGACTTGGGCTCCCACCACTCCCCCTATGTTGTTCGGGTTGAGAGGAGTACCTGCTGCTCTGACCGATCAGGCATCTCGCACCATCACTTACAGCTGTCACAAGTGGCTGTCGAACCTTTGACTGGTGAATCTGGTGGATCTGGTGGTAGTAGTGGTGCTGCTGGTGGTGATGGTGATGATAATGCTGAGGCTGCGGCTGGGGCTGTTGCTGTTGCCCAAGACTTAGTAGACTGGGTGAGCTATGGACCTTATGCATACCACCACGGCCCAAGATCCTAGATGGGCGGGAAATGCGATCCCACTGTATGATGTTTGGGTTCATAACCTCAGTAATGTAGGTGTCAGGGACATTGGACCTGGGGGACGAGCCCGGGGAAGAAGCAGAGAAGCTACATTGACCAACATTGTTGTTTGTGCGTAGTACACCATTGATGGCGTCAATGTAACGTTGCTCCAGTGCGCTGAAATCATTGGTGTTGGTAAAAGACTGGGTTTCATCGACAACAAATGGGGTGCGAGAGAAAAGGAAGGCTCTAAGTTTGGGAGAACCACCATTGTTGGATGATTTCGCTTCATAACGATCGTACTCAGCAAGCATGTGTTTCAAGTCCTCGTCAGTTCGGACAGTGACCAACGCATCAAGATCCTCTGGCATCAACTGATATTTGAGGACCACTTCTCCATCAACCAAGCTCATCAGCTTCTTCTGTAGCTCTGTCATAAGAGAAGCAGCAGCAAGACAAGAATAAGAAGAAAGGTAATAAAAAGTAAGGAAAAAAACTAGAATAATAAGTTTGGTAAGTGCATTCATTCTCTACATCAAACAAGCTGGTTAGCTGCTTCTGTAACTCCAAGAGAAGAAGAAGAAGAAGAATATGTGGCAAATTGAAATATGAGATCTCTAACGTACATTGTAATCATCATCAATTCATCACTGAAGACTTGTGCGATGTATTTGGGATGATAGACCTAACGCCAAATTATGTGATAAATGCAGGCTTATAATAATATGATGATATACCCACACCCAATTCATGTGGGAGTTATTTTTCTGTGCATCTCTGCAAACCACATCCATCATATCTGACGAACGTACAGGCCCCGCTCAACCATTAGGTGAGTTAGGCGACGGTGTTAGGCCTCCGATCAAAAAGGCCCCCATTTGTGTGGCATTTTTGTTTCGTAAATTAGCTTTACAAGTTTACATTGACAGAAAACATATGGACCTTTGTTTTCAACTATATACATAAAAAATATTTTATAATTGCTGAGGATCTCTTATTCATTTATAAAAAGATAGTGATTTTTATACCATGAGTTTTTCAAGAAATTTTAATTTTATCTTTAATTTTAGAAAAAAAGGAAAGAGGGAAGTAAAACAAAATTAAAATTTCTATTAAAATTTGATAAATCATGAGAAATACTCATAGTGCAAAAATCACTACTTTTATAAAATTATCTTCTCTAATAAATTAAATTTCTTTAGTTTTTATTATTTTTTCAAAAAGAGTTACTTTGCCCCAGGACAAATAACGTGTACCGTTGGTTGCCCAGGCTGTGGTGGGACCCACATTAGCAGCACTTAATAAATAGACGTGAAGATTTGAAAACTCGCCTGAAAAGGTAATGGTACGAGGGACGGCGACGACGCGAGTATCGCCGCCGACGTACTTGAGCTGGCCGTCGGATGGTCGAGGCAATATCTTGCCGCCGTGACTGCACAGGAACTTCACCTTGTCACCCTTGGGCGATGACAACGCTTCCTCGCCCATTCTACTTCAACTGCAATTTGCGAAAATATCCCCAAAGCTCCGATTCCGACGCCGCTCTCTCTCCTTTTTCTCCTCCCTTACCACAAATTGCGTCCTATAAAATCGGTTGATCTTCTAAATCTGAAAAAAAAAAAAAAAAATAAGAAAAAAACTCTTCTCAGATTTGAAACCTCTCAAACTTCAACATCTAATTTCCTTTTTTAAGTGTCTAAATATAAACAAATTAATTAAAAATAATAAATAAAATCTCTGGAACAAGAAGAAAGAGAAGAAAAAAAAAAGGGTTATTTTCTATTCAAGACATTGGAAGCTTGGAATATGTACAAAGATCCATTTTCAATGAAAATCGAACGTATGAAACGAAGAAATGGAGAACTCGAAATCAGAAGTCAGTATTCTAGAAATTTCTCAAACCTCTCAAACTCTACAATGTTGAGAACGTTAAAAATAATAAACTATTTATAGAAGTAATTGGGGGTTCAAATTTGATCCACATAGAGAATTGTTGAGATCGCAATTCTCTTCTTTATCTTCACGGGTGTTTGCAGAGTAGCAAACATTCTAAATTTACATAAAGAAGAATACAAAAGGGAAAATAGAATATATCTGTCACAGGGTGAAAAGAAAAAAAAAAAAAGAATAATAATACAAAGTAATGTTGAGAAACTTTGGTGTGCCTAACATTGGAAGCTTCTAGTAATTAGGGATCTATCTTGAACTATAATTGTTGGTAATTAATACGATGGAAAACAAATTTTAAAAAACAGATGGAAATGCTTCATTGTGTAATGTTTTTGGATAACATTTATGTACAGGAATTAAAAAAAAATCATTAAAAAAACGAAGAACAAATTATATTGGTACTATCAATGAGCAAATGGGGCACCTAATAATATTTTCCTTTTTTTTTTTTTTTTTGAAACATTGAATCGAAATGAATGAAAGGGAAGAAAAATAGGAGAATCATTTTGAGAATCCGCAACTTCTCCTAAGAAATCAAAGCTTCTACGACACGATACATGTTATACGACACCAAATCTTCTGAAGAAAGCTGCGAATATGCGGAGAATCTTTCTTCTTCGAAGACAAAATGCAAGGAAAATGAAATCCATGGAAATCGATTCAGAGGAATCTGATTCACTTCGAAATCGCGAGAAAGCATCGAATCTGCTACGTAGCAACCAAAGAGAGGGAAACTCAGCTCGAAATCTCGGAAAGTAGTAGAAACCAGGGCTATATCATATTAAAAAAACAAACAATCGAAGAATCTACAATGGAAAAGAAAAAGATCAAATAAAATGTTCGAATCCTAGGCGTCTTCTAATAAGGAAGGAAAAGGGGGAAAATCATTGCACGAGAAGAAAATGAAGAAATATAGTCTCGTGGACGTACCGATTTCTCTTCGAGAAATCGATTTATTGATGGCGAGATATTACGGTTTTCAATGCTTCGTCAACTTCTGCAAAAACCACTGATCATATGAGAGAGAGAGAGAGAGAGAGAGAGAGAGAGAGAAACAATGTGGTTTTCTAAGTATTTAGATTTCCAGGAAAATGAGAAAATTTTACACTTAAAATCCGGAAATCGAGGCTTTATTTGATGACTCCCGTTCGTCCATTGCCCCCGGAAGTCTGTCTGGCAAAAAAAAAAAACAACAGAACCACGTCAGATATGCAATCCCGTCAAGGGCATTTTAGAGATATTACCATTTTTTGCCACGTCACCCAAAATACCTATTCTGGGTTTCTCATGCGAAAACATTAATCCAATATTACTAAATCACGTAATAATCGTAACTTGTTTAGTTTTAGTAATATATTAATTATAAATTAAAGATTTAATAATAGGATAGTGATTCTCACACTATCAAAATTAGTCAGCATGCGTTAAATGAAATATTTTCTTTTTTAAAATTCCATTTTACCCTCAACTTCAAAGGTCTGAAAAAATATGGAAATGTTGATGGTGTATCGATCACTACCCTTAATAATATTATTATAATAAAAATAAAAAAGTTTAAATTTATTTATTTAATTTAAACAAATAAAGTTGATAGGTGACAGTTCGATTTCAGCGGTTTGATTTACATATTTTAAATTCAATAGTATTGTTTTTTATGAGACCAATTTTTTAATTCTTACACCAATAATCACTATTTTTATTTCATAAAGCCAATTAGCTCCACCTTATAATCTAGATTAAATCATGAGAACATCACGATTTAATTATGTCCGTATAGCATCGTCCTATCTCACTTCATAGAATTCATCATTATATTTAACAAAAAATTTAAGCTCCTATCTCGACAACACTCATTCTAAAATAATAAGCAATATATTTTCATTAAAGAAAAAAATATTCTGCAATTTTAATTTGAAATAATTCTTTCATCCTTTTGCATTTTCTAAACAAAAGTAAAAATTTAGGACATTTTAATGAAGAATACTCAAGAAATAGATGTTTGATACTTTAGCTAAGTGATAAAAGTTATATTATATGGTTAGGCTTTTTTTTATCAATAGATCTTATGATGTTAATCATAGAATTATATATTACTATAAAAACAATTCTTATTTATTACTCCCTCTGTCCCAATTTAGTTGTCTTATATGGATTTAGAAATTGTCCGAAAATAGTTGTCTCATTTATATTGGAGTAGCATAAAATGTGTTGAAAATTATGAGATCATATAGAGTGCTAGCCGTATATAGAGAGTTTCTTAAAAACTATAAATATTCAAATGAGACAATTAAAATAGGACGGAGGAACTATTATTTATATAAGTCAAACTAACGGTAAGATGATAATAATTACAGTGTTTTTGTTTGGATGAGTAATAATCACCTTAAGATGTACTTTTAAAGTTCATATTTTGATGTGGTGGGATCTACAGGATTACAATATGCCACATGTGAAAATGATAGCTTCTAATACTTCAAGATAAAGCAACCAAGTTTGTTACCACAGCACTTCCTATTTTTATCATTTAATAAAATATAGTTTTATTTTTTCATTGTGTCCAAATTAGAAGCCATTTTTGAAATGTTGTCTACGAGATAACATGGGCTCAAGATTTTTAAAGTGGTCACATATTTTTATTCAAATACAGAGAAAATTATAAAAACATTGACAATTCAATCATTTTAGTATTTATAATTAAAACTATAAAAATTTTATTGCTGTGAACCATTGATTTTAGATATTCATATCATAATACTGTGACAATCAAAATGAAGAGTTTCTCTCGAATTTTATCACCCATGAATGTCATCACTTAAAATGTACTTTGTCCAAAATTGTCCTAAATTACTTGTCCACTTTATTTATTTTCAGCTCCAAATTACATTTTAACGTGATGAAAAAACGACCTTCTTTTATAAATCTTGACTTGTACAAATAATAAAATACCAACAAGAAAAATAATATTTTATAAAATGATCTTTAAGAACTAAAAAATTTCAAAATGAGATATATATTTTAAAACGAAGGGAATATAATTCAAACTCTAGAGCTTCTCTTATAACTGGTACTTGCTATTCTGTTTCCATTATGGCATCATCAGCATTGACTGAAATTCACAAATATTTTAAGAAGAAAAAAGAAATAAACAATTTTGACCTTATTTATAGGTAACATCATCGATGGTTGTGTTCTGTTCTCTGTTCCTTAAAGACCAGTTGAACTGAATTGAGCAGCTTGAGAGCCAGCTTGGTGTATTCACAACCATATGGATGGAATCGATGATCAACTCCGTGAATCTCAATGAGGCGTCAATCCAGTTGAACCTGATAAGATTTCAAATTGAACGAATCAGTCTTTAGTCTTTTATCAGTCCAAAAACTTGACCTAGTTTCTTGACTCGATAAGATTTTAACTCGAGTCGAGTCAAGGTTTTGAGTCTCTGAACTATGGTTACAACAATAATGGGTCTCCATGTGAAATTGGTTCTCTATAAAAGAAAATAGAGGGTGTGATCAACTAAAAAAAAATTACCTTCCCAGGTGGAGAGCCATTATGAATTTCTAACGTGCCTAAAGTATGTAGCTTAAAAACGTGCCCTAAATAGAGAGGGTCAAAAGGGACATCAACATTCTATATTGAATTTTCACTAAACAGAGTTCTTAATCAGTTATTGATCACTTTTTTTAAATGGTAAGCAGTTTTATTCATTCAAAAAATGGGAAGGAAACATCGTAAAAAATACAGTACAAGCCTCAAAAGGAGAAAAACAAGCAAAAAAACTGATACAAATATCAAACTACACATTAACAGAGCCTAACAGTCTCTGAAGATTGAAAACATAACCCAAAGAACAAACATTTTGGAAAAAACAGGAACAGATAACCAGAATTCCAAACATTTCTGCAAATCCTGCTTTCACTGGCTCCTTTCTGATTTTCAGATAGATGACCTTTGGCGGTACTTTTTCTCCAGATTACAGCTACAGAGCTAAGTTGGAACAGACATCCAGATTTAATACATTGTGTTCCTGCTTCCACTGGTACCCTTCTAATATGACAGTAACTGCGGCAGATTAGACTACTGATCAGCAAAACTGCAGTAGAATAAACTGAAAACATAAACCCGAGAGCATTGACATGACGGTCAAGAACCCGCCTGAGATGCGGGAGATCTTAGGTTCAAGTCACTCTCAACATAAAAAGTCACTCCCCGTAGTGTTACTCCATGTGTGGATAGAGAGATTTGCACATGTCCCAATGATTAGTTAGGTGCTCTAAAAGGCCGAGACACCTTGGTCTAAAAAAAAAAAACTGAAAACAGATCCCCCAGTGGTACCAGGATCAGAGACTACATCTTCTAGGATATACAGCAAAATACAGTCATTCAGAACTGCTTAACTATGAGTTTTGTTGCACAGTAACTGCATTTAGAGACCCTGCAAAACACAGGAATTTGCTGCTTTCTTACAGAACTCCTGCAGGCAGAGGACTGAAAGGGATATCCAGGAAAGAGGAAAAAACAGAGAAGCACAATAATGCTGCCGTACTTGACTTGAAACAACTTTCTCTGCAACCCTGTTTTCCATTGGATCCTTCTGCTATTCAGAAACTGCATTTCTTGAATTTTCTGTAGTTTGTATGCTGCAGTCATTTCTTCAGGCTCTGAAAAAGCCATAGTACAGAATCTTCAAATTCTCAAATCCAATTGGAATGAATGTAGGGTCCCAGATTCTTCTGTTCTGAATTAGCAGCAGTTTCTGCTTTAAGATTGCCCTGTGTGGATTTTCCATCTTCAGTTATTGATCATTTTTCGCATTAAGTAAGCAAAATCTGGCCCATTCGCTCTCTTGCTGCCCTGTTTTACTTAATAATCTGATCTTGACTAGGCAGGTCCAACCTAAGCATATCAAGATGATAGCCTACAAATAGTGTAACACCAGACCCAACTCTCAAGAAAATGAAATTTCCACTGTTCTTTTCGTTTTTATCCTTTCACAATGACAATTTTTTACAAGAATGTAGTGTAATAAGAACATCAGTGTCCAAATCAAAGCCCATTTGTAATCTCAACAGAAATTTTGCAGCAACATTCATTCAGGGCATAGTAGCTCACTTTCAGTTTCAGAATAAAAACAGATATCAAAATAAAGTAGTCGATTGAAAATGGTGGTGAGAACTGAGAAGTCCTCTTTCTTAAAAATATCATTTTTCCATAGTTATGTTCCTTTGCATACCAAACTTAATGATGAAAAAATAACAAAACCAATCACATCCACTCATCTATTTTGTCATCAAAGTCAGAACAAGTCAGCCTTTTAAATGCAAATTCAATGAAAGGATAATCACCGGCACACTATCGTGCAAGGTATCATCCTACAGGAGCCGAGGTAAGAGTCCATTGAAAAGGTCTCCTTCGTTATCAAGCCAATCAGAAGTCACCCTAATCAGATCAATGAAATCATTCTTTTTATAGGCCACAAAGTTTAAATCAATAAGAGCAACTATAGGGAGATTGAATAAGCAATTTTCAATAGACTACTCATTTATCCTAGGTTAATCACACATAGTTGGATGAGATAAACAGAGAACTTCATAGATAATAAGATTCAAGGGAACCTTTTACATCCAATTACCTTAAGTTTGTGAGATGAGCCATTAAAAAAACAATGACTTACAGAAATCGTAGTTTCAAAGTCCAAAAAGTATAACACTAAAATGATCATATGAGATTCAAATTTTACTTGTTCATTGTGCTTGTCGTTTTCTACATATCCTATCAAAAAAGATATTCCTACCAAAAGTTCTGAAATAAATAATTTAGACGGATTAAAATCGATTGACTCAATCAATGTGATTTTTGTCGGCCACATTCAAGGAAAGACCTTGACAGACCCACCACCACCACAATTGGGGTAGAACCGCTGCCTAGGTGTGCAGAGTATTACCACAGGTGCAAGTGACCATTCCACAATACTATGAAGCCATAAATATGGTCCAAAATAGGCTACCAGTCTATTCAAATCACTCAACAGCATTAGAAAGATACCGAAATCCACTGCAATCCAATCCTTTCAGCATCAACACATATGACATTGTTGGGTCGGATAATTTACAAGTCAGTTCAAAGTTCAAACCACCCACATTTTGTGACTGCCCAATCAGTTTAAGCAGCTTCACATTGCATCAACCCATTTACTAAACAGAATAGAATACTAGACCCAACCTGTAATATTTTCCATTCTTTTTTTTTATTTTCGAATGATTTTTTTTCCGTTCTCTTTACTTTGTGAGAGTTTGACCGAATCCTATTCTTCTTTGAGTCAGGACAAATTGAGCTAAGGCGACAGCTTGAGATCAGGATAGTTGGCTGGTAGGCTTGATGTGTGGGGGTTAAAATAATACTTCACATTCACCAATTTTGTATCCTTTCAAAGGTATAAAGTGGAAAAAAGAAAAGTTGAAATTGTATAGAAACGTGCATGAGAATCAGTTCTCGAAGAAAAACCCAAACTTTCCAAAAAAAATTTACACAAGCAAAGACGTCTTGAGGGAATTAACAACAGTTCGACATCATATTTCTCAATCTCTCTTTGACATGTTTAAAGTCAAGGATAAGGTGTTTTCAACAAAACAAGCAGTTACTAAACATTTCGAAGGGGGTGAGGAGGCTACATATAATCAAAGAGTTAAGAAGAATGGGATGCCTCCATATATGTAACAGCACGGCCCATAAAAAAGGGCTTGGGGCTCGGCCCAACAAGATATTGTCTGCTTTGGGCCCACACGTGCACATGCGTGAGCCCGCACGGTTTTTGGGCCGGACCCAGCCCAAATCCGAGTCCAAAACGCGTCTTGCTAGAAGAGGAGGGCAAGGCTACTTATAAACCCCCTCTCAAACTCCTCAACTTCCGATGTGGGACCTTATTTTCCACCCTCAAGCACACAAATACACTCCCACTCCACTCTCTTCACTTGGGCCTGGCCCTTAGTGGACTCGGCCGTCTAGGTCAGGGTCTCACAATATATCTGAAAGTTATCTGCACATCAAAATTCAATCCATAGATGCAAATTGGTGACAAAAAAAGCTACTCAAGTTGGACGAGAGCAGACAAAGATTCAAGGTGTCTGATGAAATGATACTAACATAATGAGGGTATAATAATAGCATACTGCAATTACTTGTGAAAAAACATCACCTACAAGCCTATAAGCAATTTGAATCATACAATGTCTATACAAATTACAAGGAATTTCATACTTCAGGAAGAGAAAATATTGCCCAGTAACTGGTATATAAAGTTTTTTCTAAGCCACAAAATGAGATACTCGTATGCGTTGCACATTTGATTGATCCATGTCGTACTAAAGAGAGAAATAAAAAGGATTCACTTCTCCTCTTTTGCTGCCTTTAACGATATGTCACCATTCTTCGCTCATCTCCTGGTTGCGATATCTGATTCCACCTCTATTCGATCAATCTCCATCCAACCCTCCTCTCTGTGGCATCCAAAGTCTCCAATTTGCATATCCATTTGACACATGCAACACATTTCACAATTTTGCAATAGAGTTAAAATTTCCTACAACGATCAAAACCCATATTTCCATTTTTTAATCATTTGTTGATTCTGGTGCGTTTTTGTAGCTGGATTTCAAGGTGGATTGTCTTTGGGTTCTGGTTTTTTGGGACAATGATCCATTGTGAGCTCAAATATGAGGAGCCTCTTGGTGATGGGGCTAGTGTGAGTATTACATTCTTAAAAATGACTAAGTGAAGAGATTTTGAGGATCGAGAAGTCAGAGAATACATGGATGAATTGCTGGAAACTTGCTAGAGAACAAGGTTTTAAAAATCAGGTGAGTCCAAGTCGACTTGGATTCAGTCTTACCCAAGACGACCGAGTCCTACTATTTTGACCCAATTCCAGCTAGGACTCGGCCAAGTGGTGCTCGAAACTCGGCCGATATGACTAGGACTTGGTCCCTCCCAGTTTGAGACAGTGTCTGATATTTAAAACCTTGCTAAAGAGGGTTTGTACATGAGAAGTGAAGCACACTTGCTGAAATAGGATTCTAAGTAAGATGATTCAATTTGGAGAGATTCTAATATTAGATGTCCTCTATAGCCCAATAAGGAGGAAAATTGCAAAGTTGTGACAAATGATGGTAGAGGTGTGCATTGAGCAACTGGATCACAATAAAATTGACCACATCCGTGAACCACTAATAATTGGAAAAAGTGGGAAAAGGTGGGAAAGTATGAAAAGAAAGGGGAGTGATTCAGGAGATGAGAGAGGGGTAGACGTGGACATTAAAGGGGATGTTGTACAAAACAGATGGCAAGTTTGAACACACATATCTGTAGTTCTTGCACGCTAGTAGCTTAGAAAAACGATATACGGGTCCATAAAACATGGGTTCCAATACACGAGATCTTGTAGCACATAACAATTAGGCTTTATCAACTAGTATTACATGAAAAAAAATACATTATAGACACCAATACAATTAGATCAGCTCTTTATAAACAAACTTGGGATTTGTGACCCCAGATACAATCGGTTCAAGATCATGGGATCCCTTTCTCTCAAATAGGAAAGGTTGTTGGAGAAAATGTGTTAAGTAATTGCCACATAGTGCCTACTACTCGATTATCGGCTCGAGGTATTTCCTGTACCTTTTTGACATTTTTCTCAAAAAGCAAGGTCGCCTTGCATGTTTGAACTAAAACCATATTTTGGCTAAACTAGCTTCCTTTGTCCCCGAAGACCAACAAGAGGCACTACAAGAATATTCACCTTTTGTTCATTGACTATGCCTTTTGGCCTGATCTTATAACTTGACTCACCCTTCATAGATGAACCTTGTGAAAGAACTCAAGTTTTCGGGGCACTGGATTCTCACCAATGTTTACATTACTCAAGCCAACATTCTCCCATCATTCTTGCTCTAAATTGGATCCTAGTGTTTCACTATGGAAGACAATGAGACTTTAAAAAACTTCTAGGATTAAACTAGAGATCTTGGGTTCGACTCCTCCTGCGCTACCTGATGTAGAATAATAAAATAATGAAAAGAGAATATGGAGAATGGAGAAGAATTCTCTGTATATTGTGTGTCTTAACAATAAGAGGTTACACGTATATATAATGAAAAGAGAGCTAGTCATGGTGGCTAAAAAAGGAAAAAGAATCAAAGAATGATCAATTACAAAGATTTACATAACTAGCTGTATATCCCGAGTCATCTTTTCAAACTACAATTATTCTGGTCAACTATGTTCAGAAGTGGGACCCACATGGTCAACTATTTCCAGGAGTGGGTCCCACAACCCTCCCCCTCAAACTGGTTCGAAGATGTTGAGTAAACCCAACTTGCTAACCACCGCAGTGAGCTGCATTCGAGGAACAACGTTTGTCAACATATCCACAAGTTGATCTTTAGAATGGAGATGAGGAGTGAAAAGTTGGCCTTCAAAATATGTTGAGGAAGTGACAATCGACTTCTATGTGCTTAGTTCTCTCATGAAAGACTAGATTGGAGGCAATGTTGATGGCCGTCTTATTATCACAGAACATGATAAGTGGATCGGTAGGAGCAAAGCCCAATTCAGTAAGGAATTGTCGGAACTATAACAATTCAGACACGATATTCGGCATCAACACTAGACTGAGCAACAACGGATTGTTTCTTGTTTCACCAAGCAACTAAATGTGAGCCCAAGAAAACACAATAGTTGGTAGTAGAGCGGCGTTCATTTGGAGACCCGGCCCAGTCAGCATCAGAATAACCGCGAACCGGACAAGTAGGTTGGTGTGCATAGAATAAGTTGCGGCCAGCATGAACGTTAAGATACCGAAGGATATGGAACACAACATGGAGGTGAGTGTCCCATAGTTCATGCATGAACTGGATGACGACACTAACATAAGATAAGTCTAGTCTCGTAATGGTGAGATAAATGAGCTTGCCGACGAGTTTTTGATAAAAACCCGATGTGTCACGAAGAGTCTCACCTTATGCAAATAACTTGGTGTTCACATCCAGTGGAATATCAATGGGTTTGTATCCAAAAAAGCCAGCTTCTTAGAGGAGATTCAGGGCATACTTCCGCTGAGAGAGGTAGAGTCTGCGAGAAGACCTAACAACTTCAATGCCAAGAAAGTACCAGATGGGCCCCAATCCTTAATATCAAAAGTTCGTTGAAGATAACGTTTGAAGGAAGAAATGGCTGCATCATTGTTACCCGTGAGGACAATATCATCAACATAGACCACCAAAATCATCACAACTAAGTGGAGGCGGTAGATGAAGATTGAATGATCCGGTAACAAAGCACTGCTAAACTTCGCAAACCAAGCACGAAGAGACTGCTGAAGACCTACAGAGAGCCTTCTTGAGTTTACAGACAGACTGAGGTGCACCCTGCTTGACAAACCCATGTACTTCCTCCTGAAAATCACCTTGGAGAAAGGCATTCTTCACATCTAACTGGCCAAAAGCCAAACATAATCTTCCATGGAGTGAAGAAGCTAGGAGACCAGAGAGTTATTCGCGGTCCAGGTGGGATTTTTAGAATCAGTCTTAGCCGGTTCTGTGGCAATACCATCGATATAAGAAGACAGTTGTTTCGCAGTCAAGAGCATCTTGGCGGAATGAGACCATTCAAAGTAATTGGTTTCATTCAGTAATATCGCCGTGATCCAGTGAATCTATGGAGAGCCAAAAGAGACCATTTGGAATAGAAGAGGCGGGAGGAGATGTAAAAGAGGATGTCATGATGTTGATGCAGTATCCAAATCAAATAAAGAAAGCACAGACCCAAGCCCAAGTTTTTGCAACTGATCCGAGAAGAAGAGGCAGACATAGACCCCACAAGGCACAAATCAATCAAAAAGCCTCACAGATGAAATGGGGATGTAGATTGTAGTGGTCCAAATCCCAAGGTCTAACGTGGTGGTTCCTTGCAGATCCAAGGAGAAACACCAAAAAACTGGGATTACATGAGTCCTAGACAGCCACTGGAAAACAGCAGAAAAGTGGGTCCCACTGGGGATGGAATGTGGGGCAACCAGGTGCGATGTAAAGTAGAGGCAGGGGAGACAGCAGTGGGCAGCAGCAATGAAGAAGAGAAGAACCCAACCAGCAGATCTGATAGAAATCTCAAAAAATGGGGTTTTGAGGGACGTTAATGTCACTGCATGACTGCCAAAAATCCAAGCTAGAGGGTCTCCAGAGGGCTGATCAGGCACCACGGATGGGTTGCCTTGTCAAAAACAATAGGGGTATGGTGGTCCTTGACACTGGAAATGTTGCCAGAAAAAATGGGAACGACGGCAAAGGTTCGGGCAGCAAGACAGTGGATCTGGGACAACAGAAAACCACTCCAAAAGCCTCAAAAAAAGACCAAAAACTGGGGAAAGGGAGGAGGAGACCTACAACAAAGAACCTTGAAGATTCGAAAAAGTCACCTAAGACTGATAATGAATAGTAACTCCTGCGATGAACAGTAAAATAGAATAAGAATCCTACTAAAAACTACAGAGATCCTTCTTTTCTCTGATAACATGTATAATAATAGAATAAAGAAAAGAGAAAATGGAGAATGGATAAGAATTCTTTATATATTGTCTTAACAATAAGAGGTTACATGTATATATAATGAAAAGAGAGCCATACATGGTGGCTAAAAAAGGAAAAAGAATCAAAGAATGACCAATTACAAAGATTTACACTACGAGTCATCTTTCCAAACTAAAATTATTCTGGTCAACTATGTCCAGAAGTGTGTCCCACATGGTCCACTATTTCTGAAGTGGTTCCCACTACACCTGATACACAAGGTTCGCAGGTGGTTTCATGTATCCGTGGGATTAGTCACACCTCCATTGTGGGGTGGCGATATCCATGTTATCCAAATAACTCAAAAAGCTAATCCAAATAGATGGGATAATTGACTTTGATGATGATGATTTTAAATTTCTAAAAACCCTAATGATGTATAATTATTATAGATAAACAAGAAAATAAACCCTCACCTAAGGGGGAAAAAAGCACCTTTTTTTTTTTTTTTGAAAAGGGGAAAAAAACACTTTTCACTATGAAAAATGAATTTATGGGGAAAGTTAAAATCCCCATGTCACAAATTATAAAAATCTACTATATGAAGACGAAAAATAAAATACTAATATAATAAAATATCTAAAAATAACACAAAACCATATGTGCGAGTGTTTGTATACCACTGGAATTTATTAGTCCATTAGCCACACAATACCAAAAATATTAAACAAAATACACAATATACTCTTACAAGAAACTAATAATGACCATTAATATTCCTATAAGAGTCAATATATTAACATACCGACAGTCCAATATATCCATTACCCAACATTATGTGAAGGCATCAAAATTATAAGTGGAAACTATAGCATCTAGAACTAGAAGGATGACACTGTGATAGATTTTTCTCATGGGAGAAGCATATTTTTCACTCAATGGAGGGCATAAAAAGATTTAGAGGACTTTAGGTCTGTTCGGATGAGGGGAAAACAGAAGAATGAGGGGAATTCCCCTCCTTTTCCTTGTTTTCCATTTACTAAACAGGGGAAATGTGGGCCCACATTTCTCCTCATTTGCCTTCCCAAGGAAAAATCTATTTCCCTTTGAAAGAGAGGAGAAACCATGGCTTCCCTCCTCTTTTTCGTTGACCCTCTCCTTCTTTTCTCATACCCTTTCCATTGTGAATACAAAATAAAATAAAGGAGAATCCCTTAGCGAGAGAATCCCCTACTTGAGGGAATCCCCTACCCAAGAGAATTCCCTGAAAAACTTTCTCCTCATCCAAACGCAGCCTTCCTTTTGTTTGTTTCATAACAACCGCAAATTCAAAGAAGGCTATGGATATTATTGATGGAAGAATGTTTTGTGGGAATGGCATCAATACGCACTTCTATTGAATGCCAAAATACAAAAAGAATAAAGAATTAGAGTTGTCATCATGAATGTCATTTATCCCATATTCCCATCCATAAGTGGTTAGCTCTTGTAATTTTTTTGACAAACTGATTATGAGCCAATTGCCTATCTAATCCCCATACGACTAACCCTTCATGGTTGCAACAATGAGCATCCATGTGTGTGTGTGGTTGTGTAGATTTATAGGGTTTTGATTCGTATTCAAAATGGAGACATGTTTGCCCACATTCCCATGTAGTGTCGGTCCTCGTACCATGTCTGCATGTGAATGTGAGAACTATGAGCATGTTTGTGCATCACAGTTTTGGATCAAGTTGGGTTCAGTTAAATAAATTTCGAGTCATGTTAAGCCTAGATTTTTTTTAGGTCAAGTTAGTTGGGTCCACAAGTTTGGTCAGAAATTTCCACCCAAATCAAAATTTAGAGTCAAGTTACTATTTTATTTTAGTTGGTGTCCCATAAAGACAAACTAAAAATGGAAGCCAAGATGACCCTTGCACCTTAAAATCTAGAGCAAAGGAGCTAGAGCTCATCATTTTGTACAATATTCAGTGACTTCTCAATAGCTGTCCTTAGATTATTATTCATGTGGTCCAACGCCTTTTATAAAAGCCGTAGACAACCATCGAGCCCTCAATGTAAATTCTTTCTCCAACTGAAGTGCATATTCATAAGAGGTACTAACAAATCAAACATATCGAGTAACATCTATGGAGATACTATCCTATGGATGCAACTTAATTTTTTGACTAACGGCCGGCCAATCTTAAACTTGTTTAAACAAATCCACTCAGCCATTTTCTGTTGCCAAAAAATTCATCAATTATAATTTGTTATCCTCCTACCCTCTAAGCTCCCTATTGCTTCCCATTGTCCTATTAAACGATGTGATAGTATCTATAGATACACTGCTGCTAATTGAAGTCATCAAACATAAATCCATTGAGCATCTCATTCCTATTTTCAAAGTTTCATGTATGTCTTCACTACCAACAATGTTCAACAAGATACAACTTGGCAGAGCTTGGCTTCTTTTTATCTTAATATCTTGATCCTAATAGGCATGTTGCCTTCACCACTACAGGAAGAGGCTCCCTTTGATAACTTCATCCAGTCCATTATATTAAAATATTACCACCAATTCCAAGGAAAACAACATGAATAATCTAGCTGACCTAAAGAAAGTTTAACATGTCATATGGTATATTTTTGTCCCTCCATCTTAAAATTAATAATATAATTTTTTAACATTACTTAGGATTTGATAGAAGAATATGGTTTTTGCACGAAACGGTGAAAAGGGAGCCTAAGATATGCCAAAGAGAAGCAACACCCAAAATTAAAGGTTGTGTTTGGATTAGGGTGAGTTAAAGTAAGGAGTTCTCTCATGAATTAAGAAAAAGGGGGTTCCCTGCTGGTGGAAAACCCCCTACTTTTATTTTCCCTATCATTTAAGAGACTCTTTTGGATAAATTTAAGATGAAGAACTTAACATTTCTCAAGAGAAGTGTAGAAATTTTAAATTTCTTATTTTTTTATTTTTGCTAAAGTAATAAAGCGTCACTACTGATAATATGTAGTGGGATCCATTTATTTAGTTAATCATTAGCTCTCCCATGTACGAAAGAAATACAAGATGGGGCCCACATCTTATTCCAATCATTATACACATGGTGAATATCCAGAATGATCAAATTGTTGATCATGCAAGCATGTAGATAATTGAATTTACCAGCATTTGGCCTCATATTTACACATGTCATGCAATCATTTATTTTTTCTTACATTTTATTTTTTATAATTCTATATGTGGGAAAAATTCTCTCACTTGTATCATTAAATTGCAAAGACTATATCATATTCAGGTCACAAAGAATTTGAAGAAAAATGAGGAATAGCAACAATAACAGATATTAAGTCTACAATCCCTAGTTAGAACTTAAGTAAAATAAACAAAATCCTTATGTAGGAAGTAGGGATGTTGAGGGTGGGAGTAGTTGTGAGTGTCAATTGATTTCCCCACTCCTTAATGGGAACTCAAGTCGCTCTGTTTTGGGGTGAGTTTCTTGGGTGAAGAATCCACACCTACGAAGCACACGGATACTCCGAAACCATTCGAGTATCCGTGTCGGGTACGTTTCCGACACGGATATGGCTCGGATACATGTCGGATACGTATCCAAACTATGTTCCCATTAGGGAAACAAAGTGAGTTGTAGAAGCTGCAATACAAATCAAACTTCCAATCGCGACAAAATTATTTGCATAGAAACAGATCATACATCTAGTCAAAATTGATCAATTGAAAAACAAGCACCAAACAAAATAGGAAGTGGATCATCCAACTGAACACAAATGTCCCAAAGAACAAGTACGTAGATATCAAAACCAATTGAGAGGGGAATTTTCTGCAATGAATCGGAAAAGAAATTCGGAAGTATCAAACTCCACAATCAATCCATTGAGATCCGTACACCTTACTAACTACATACGCAACACGGGATGCATAATAAAAATCCCTAACCCTAGGAACAGAAATCCACAAAAAATATAGGCGGCGAAGCATCCAATCCTAAGAGATTACAAATGTGAACGGCATTTTACACTTACAAGACATCATGAAGAAGGCACGGCAAGAGCGATCAATGGCTGGAGCAGCAGGCGTGGTGGGTGGGATCCGGATGGTTTTGATCGGGGCATTTCTTGGAAGGGTCGGCGTTTTCCTCTTCGTCGCTGTCATCTTCGTCAAAGGGCTTCTGCTTGTGGAAGACGCAGCATTTCTTGGAGCTCTTGCGGTTGAGAAATTCGTTGTCAACGGTGCCCTCCTTCCACGTGACCTTCTTCTTGGTGCGGGAGAGGCGGAGAACTAGGGTTTGTGGAGGCTGAGAAGAAGAAGATGATGATGAAGAAGAGGAAGGATCTGTAGTTAGGGTTGTCGTCGTCGAAGAAGGACCAGCGGGACGTGTGAAAGATCGCGCCATTTTCCGATGTTTCGGTCTGGATTTTCGTGTGAAGACGAAGAGTTGGAAGATCTACCACAGTTCGACGCACGTATTTTGGCTTTTAAGCCATCCGAGATCTAGTTTTCCGGGTTTGGATTCAGCTGGGGGCCAGGCTCTTTATTTATTAGGCCTAAAATTAAGTCCCGGACCACAATCATGTACAAAGCTTGGACGAGATCCTTTTGAACCTCTCTTGGTTTGCAAACCTTTTAACAATATGTTTCTGCAATTTAGGTCTGATTAGGTCAGGTTCATGTCCAAATTTATTGGACCCAATCTAATTAATGTGAATGACTGATTCAAACTACTCAACCCAATTTAGTATGAATTTCTGATCCAAGTCAATTCAAGTGCTATTTTATAACTTGGTATAGAGTCGAGTCAGATTTATTTTAAATTTCTTAATCTAATCCTATTTTAATTTTATACAAATTTTATTTTCTTGACCCAATCCAAAATATACAAATATATATCCCAAACGAATTGATTACTTGGATCGAGTCATACGGATCAAGTTTTACCCCAATTTAAAAGACCTAAAATGTTGGTTCATGTCCCACCTCAAGTGAGCTAGGCCAAGTCACTACAACATATGATCTCATGAGCCTTTGTTAACACACTTGCATACATGGTTTAAAACCTCAAACTTTTGATAGGACTTAGTCTAATCATGTACTTCAGTGAATATTTCTGAGCTTTTTTATAAAGCTTAGAGTCAATTGTGTGAGCCATTGAATCTTTTCAAATTTCTAACTCAAATTGATTAGGGGAGTATTCCAGTGTTAAACTTCAGATGGATTGGATTGACACCTGGGATTAAAAATTTGCTCAGCCATATGGACGGCCGATATTTTTCTCTCTCTTCCCACTTTTTTTCTTTCTTCTTTCAAAAAAATTACAAAAATCAAGAAAATTCTAGACTTCATAGATATGTAATTTTATTATTATGTAAATTCTGGAATTCAAGAAAGTAGTGGTCATTTATGTATTCAAATGTTGTTTTTAATTTATGAAATCGAGAATTTCAAATATTTTAAAATAATAATAAAAAATACCAAAAAAATATAAAAATTTGAGAAAAACATTTCTAATAATTTTTTGTAAATTTATGGACAAATATATCTATTTTATGTATGGGAATCATGTATCATGATAGCTTCTTTGCATTACATGCATTATATAAACAATGCAACTGTTTCATATGTTGAATTATGGATGCCTTTAATATCCATATATGTTGAAAATTGACAACTTGAAATAGATATTGAAAGTTCTCGGTGCTAATACAAGATTGTCTTAGAGGGGGGGTGACTAGGACGATCCCAATTTTTGTGGCCTTCACAAATTTCTATATTAATTAAAATGATATGCAGCAGAATTAAGAAATTGATCAAGAAGATGTGTTGTGTGATAACAAGAGTGCACAAATAATAAGCAATCACACAAGTACACTAAACACCCCATATATAGTGGTTTGAAGTAAATCCCTCCTACATCCACTATTTGATTCACGCAATCTTGGGCTATCCCAAATACACTATGTTAGTGCCTGACTTGCCGAGTCACCTATTTATCAATTCCATAACTAAGGTGAAGTATTGCCTCGGAAGGTTGAAGCTATAAACAAGACTCATGTGATGAAAATTGAATCAAGAAATCAAGATGGAAGATCAAGTTGAAGATTCATCATCACCAAGTGTATGGCAATCACTAAGGTAAATTGGTCATAGATGACTTTAGGTGGAACCCACACTCTTAGTGGACCTTGCCTAGACTTAGGGATTACATTGGTAAAAATTAATCTAAGCCTAAATGGTGCTTGGACAGTCACAAAACCAAATGAGATAAACATTGGATAATCTGGTAATCAGTTAGGACGACCCGTCGAGTTCATCGACCCATCCGTGAAGACAGGACATACCCATCGTCATCAACACGTCGACCAGATTGACAGGGGTTCTAGATGAAAACCCTATGAAAATGCCTCAGCCTCAGTTCAAGTGTATCGTGACTGTCGATATATCGAGCTGAACCCAGTCGACACATTGTCATGGTCGACATGTTGTTCTAGGTTGTGTGAGTTCTGGTTGAAACAATACTTTGTATTTTCAAGCTACCCTCAGATCAATACACTTGAGTTGGTCAATGTATTGAGAGAGGTTGACACATCGTGGATGTGGAAATGTCAAGAAGGCCGATCAAAGATCTGGATGAAAATCCTCTATAAAATGCCTTTAGCCTCAGATTGATACAATTGTATCTGCCGACATATAGAGCGATGACTCATCGATACATCGAGGATGTTGATGTATTGAGCGTGTTTGTAATTGTTCTGGAGGAGTCGCAACGATCATATTAAAACGGTAATATTTGGAAACCGACACATCGATAGTGTCGATATGTCGATGACTCGGTGTTGGGACTTTTGTGTTTGCCTATATATTCTCCAAATCTTGACGAGTTTGGTTGGACACCTAGAGAGAGCTTTCAATAGGAAAATCAAAAGGCATTCCCAGAGATCCCACGTCCTCTCTAAAGCACCATACTTAGGAGTACCATTTAAAATCCAATCATCTTGATTGAGATTGAGAGAGAGAGAAAAAAAACCAAGCCTAGGATCAACTTGCAAATCGATATCCTATCAACCTCCCATAGATTGTGATTGCACATACTGGGTGCATCTTCGTCATCAAACGACATCACATTGGGAGATTCTTTAAGAAGCACAACATCTACTCAAGAGAGCTCAAACAAGGCAAGTCTTTCTTAGTGTTTTAATTTTCTTTTAAAACATACATTGGACTATAGAGGGTGTACTCTGGAACCACTATAAAAATAAAGGGATAAGGACCTAGACTAGGGTAGGTCGAACCTTTCAAAATCTTAGAAGAGTTGAGTGAAATTCCCAACCAATTGATTAGGTAGAAGTCTTAATCTATTTGTGAGGGTGTAAGTCCCCACATAGTGAATTCAGAATAATCCAAGGTGGGGTGAGTCTTTAGAGTGAATGTAGGAAGATTTACTACAAACCACTATACATCTAATGTTGTGGGTTTTGGTCTTTTATTTGTGTGATTGCTATTTCATATTGGCACACGTTTGTATCATACAACACACTTCTCTTGATTAATTTGTTTAATCCGCTGCAAATCATTTTAATTATTCAAGAAATTTGTGAAGACCATAAAAGTGGTGATTGCCCTATTACACCTACACGATAGAATGGGAATTTCACCCACTCATCTAATGTTTAGAAAGGTTCGTCCTATCCTAGTTTACTTCCTTATCCCTCTATTTTTTATATTAGTTCAAACACCTCCCTTTATAGCTCGAATCTGATGTAGATGTGCTTCTTGAAGAGTTCTTCCAACTTGATGTCCTTGATAACGAAGATGTGCCAAAGTATGAGCAACCACAAGTGATGAACACTGTTAAATTACCATTTTACCTTTTAATATTAAATTAGTTAATCTTTATTTTGTAAATATTAGATATGATTAATGTTATTTTTGAGCTTTGCATGGAAAATACAAAAAATTGGAATAAAAATTTAAGAAAATTGCAGGAAGTGGGCCACAATGTCAAATTTGGAAAGCTTGTAATTTTACTACCTAATTTTAAGAGTTATTGTAATTTATTCTAAATCTAGTCCATTATGAGAATTTGAATTATAATAATCATTTTTCTAGATTTTAATTGTAAAGGTGGTTAAAATTTACAATATAATGGATACACTAAATCCAGTCACAAGTCCAAGCCTATAGTCAGAAATTCACAAGCCAAAGCCCCATCAAAAGGTCCATGATTGAAGCCTAGTGAAAGTCCTAATTCGTGTGAATAAAGAAGATGTGCATGGAGTTTGAATTATCCTATTGCAAGAAGGCCAGCCGAGCATAGAAGAAACAAAATTGTTACTTTTCAATCTTACATGGGTGTCTCAGGTTATGGTATTTGGCCAAGTCTAAACATTGCTACTAGAGTTCTGATTTGAGTTGTATGGTGGGGCTGATATAATTAAGATGGTGGAGATGATGTCACTGCATCAGAGAACAAAGGAAATGCAAAGCAGCAAAAAGATAAATCAACTAGAGGAGACCTTGGGTTTCTTGATCGGTTGGACTGAAATTAGAAAAGATCATAGAAGAAGAAGGTTCCACCATTGTTGGTTTCTTGTGCAAGCAAAAACCCAGGAAAATAAATTAAAGGAAAGAAAAGAATGGGTTGAGTCATTTTATCTTGTATACAGCAGATCGAAAGAGGACAAAGATAAGAAGGCCCATCTCGTGCTTGTGTATGCAAATCCAGTGGGATGATAGGCTGAAGAGGTAACAATCTTAGAAATGGATGATATGGTTGCCGTTTTGCAGCTAGCAAAAATAGTGAAGGAATCAGCTCACTCAAAAAAGGCGGTTGCAAGAAAAGAAGAAAAACCAGAAAGGAAAGAGGGTGAAGCCCCGATTGAAGAAAGCCAGAGAATAGAGATAGGATCGGCTGAATTTAAGAAGCTTACACGAAAATACAAGCAACACACGCAAGGAGATAAGTTGTTCGGCTGATTGAATAAAGAAAGAAAGGGTTGATGTACACGTCAATGAGCAACAAGGAAAGTGAAGATAGGATTGGATCTCCCAATCCCATAGCCGAAAATCAATGGTTCCTATTCATACTCCTCTATTAGCCTCGGCCATCCTATTTTAAATAGAGGATCCTTCACAGTGGAACTCAAACTTCAGCAGGCAATTAAGGAGTGCAGAGTCAGAGGCTGAAGAGATAGAAAGAGAAAAATTTGAACTTTGCAAGTCTTTTATTTTTCTTTATTTTATGTCTTTGATGCAAAAAAGAATTGTAATTTTCATATTCCAACTTTTGAATGAAATTCATGGTAGTTTCTTTAGATATATGGTCTTCCTATTGTTTAATATTCTATGGTGGTTGTTTTTAATTTAATTTTAATTTTTTTTGCGAATGTTATGGAAAAAATTATTTTAAGAGTTTTTCAAGGAAACGTATACCTGTTGGGATCGGTGGAAGTTGAATTTTCCAATCTAAGGTTCTTTTTCAGAACAATTTCATTTAGATTTGGAAAACACAAGTGTAAATTCTGCCCAAGCCTAAGGCTTGAATTGGAAATTTTTGATCTAATGGACACCATAATTTTTCTAATTAGAATTTTAGTAAATGATAAACTTGAATTTATATTTAATAATTCTAGAGGATTTCATAGTCTAGGCCATGCTTTTATTTTTAAATGGGATAACATGTCACCTTAAATACTTGTCTCAATTTTATTGTAAATTATGTAAATAATTTATTATTTTTATTTTAGTCTTTTATTTATTCATAAAATTCTTGGAATGATAGAACTAGGTTGGAAATATTTTATTTACATCTCAATTTTGCAATTTTAAATTAAATTGAGGTTATTTAAATTCACTTCACCATTTTAAGTAAATTTATGAATCCATGGTTTGTGTGATAGAACTAGATCTCACATTTAGTTAAATTCCAAAAGTTAGATGTTATTTTTTTTATTTTGGTGATTCTAAATTTAAAATATTGCTAAATTAAAAGATATAATTCCATGTTTTAGAAATCTCTCTATGTTTAAATTGATTTCCATAATTATATTTTCTTGAATCACGTTATCTTTAAATGATACCAATTTATCTTCTTAGACATATAATTTGTTGATTTCCCTTGACTTCGACCTCCCACTCTAACTGTTGTATTATAAACAGTTCGTGCCCTTGCGAGTATAAATTTAAAACCACAACAAGTTTTTTGGTGTTGTTGCAAGGGAAATCAAGGATTTAATTTGTGTGCTATTAGATGTATGTGATTTTGGAAAAAATGCTATTTTTAGACGTTTCTAAATTAACCAACTTTTTAAAATTAGAAATTTGTATTCGTTAGAAATTCTAATTTTAGAAAGTTTCCTTAGATTAGAGATCTTTGAAATATCAATAATTGTGGAATTAATTTAAATTTGGAAATGCTACATTTAGAAATTGGGTAATTAGGATTTTCTATTTTTCAAAAATTTTCAAATATATTACTTTCCCTTTTTAGCAACTTTTCTAATCATGGAGATATGTCTTAATTTAGAAATAATTTACTTTTAGAAAGTGATCTAATTTTAGAAAGTTTATATTTCTAGAAAAATCTATTTTTGGAAAAATATCTAATTTTGGAGACGTTTAATTTTAGGCAATTTCCAAACTTTGAAAGTTTTTAAATTTAGAATTTCATCTAATTTTGGAAGGTTTCTAAACATGATTTCTAAAAAAAATGATGGATGAGTGTGAGTTTTGATTAGATGTGAATTCAATTGGTGGAATTTAATTTTTATAATCTTGACTTGATTTAAATTTTTTAATTAGGTTCCAAATATTATAATTCCTCCACTAGTTATAACTCTTGGAACTTGCATTTAGATTAGGTTCATGCATTTTTATGAATTAGAATCTACACCAAGGCTTGTATGCGCTGTTTTGTAGGTTTTTAAATGTGCACTTAAAAATTGCTGGAAAATATGCATAATAGGCTAAGGTGAGTGCCTAATCATCTTCTTTTGATTTTATTTTTCTCATGCATTCATATAGAATTTTTTTTAGGGTGTTCTTAAATTTTTTGCTTAATTTATTTCGCTTGCACATTAATCTGTCCATGCATCTAGGTTGTTAGTATTCATGCATTAACTTAGATTGCTTTATTATTGTTTGCATATTTGCTTGAATGTTGTATGGTAAAGTAAGATTCATTTTTCACAATATCTAGAAAAATAAGATAGTAAATTGGTTCATGCATCTCCCTTAATAAAATCAATTTAGGAACCATTAAGTTAGTTTTAGGGTTCATGCTCATTAGGAACATTTTCAATCTAAATCAACTTTTGTTGTCACGCCCCAACCCGAAGGGTGGGCCCGGAACGCGATTGATTTTTTTTTTTGATAAGTAAACTAAACCACAAGCATACGCAATCTAATTGAGCCGGATCAACAGTTGGGCCCAAGGGTCACACATGATCCCATCATGTGGACCCAAACATGTACCATAAGCTTCCCCCATAAAATAGACAATAACATCATAATATCATCAAACAAAACCATCCATTGATTCATCATTCAAAGTCACAATAAAAAGACTACAACAACGTCGTAGTCTCGATACATAAAGTTTTTCAAGGAATAAACACCACATCCGGTACTTTACAAAAGCCAAGGTTCCAAGATCCCGAAAGCACAAATAAGGGTATTCCCCCTTCAGGGAAATCCCAAACCACTGTCGCAGCCAAACCACCCTACGCTTGAAAGAGAGGGTCCTCCTCCTCGAGTTCATTGTTTGAAAGGTGAGTGGTGTGAGCTAACTAGTCCAGTGAAGGAAATATAACGATGCAAATTAAGTAAACAACATGTTAGCAACAGTTCAATAATATCACATGCTTGATAACAATAAGCATAATCTCAAGTAATACATCAACATCATCAAACACTGCCATCATCCATCGTAACGCCTGCCTACTACACTGAGACCAGTATTAAGTCCCGACACGGTCAAAATACATCCTTGCAAGTACATCTCCGGCTCTAACTTAGCCGATACTGACACCCTCAAGTCAGCAACTGACGACAGCATGGTCCGCCCATGGTCCAGTAGACATAAACCATCTCTCATATGGCCGATATTGGTTCAATAGCCCAGGTACGTGGAAGCAGTCTTACATACCCATACGATCAACATTGTAATATTTCAATCAACATCAGCACTCTTACCTTAGTGCATCGTGTATAGGCACATGGGTGGGTTCATCAAAATTGAAACCACTCATTGCTCAATACTTATCTTATCATAAAACCTGTTTACAAAATCTGCAGAGTTAAGTTCCCTCACCATTATGTGTGGTTTACGCGGTCTCTGTTCAAACAACACATAAGTGCACAATCAATATACAGATCAAATACATACACACGAGTAGTATTTTGAAATCTCACGTTTTCCCAAAAATATTCGAGGTATATGGAATTGAGTCTCCTACTGGGTTTCTATCCTTTTTAAATTATCATAATCCACAATATAATAATAAATAAAAAGGGGCTCAGTCCAAACTCATATTGTCTTCTGGACATTGACCAGATTGACGTATTGAGTTAGGTCTAAATCCTCGGGTCACTTCTCAGTTGTCTTCTGGATAGGACCAGATCTGACATTTTGAATAGGCCTCGAGGTCACTCAGTGCCCGACTATATAGCGTCGGCCTGAAAGTGAATCACTCAGTGCCCGACCAATAGGGTCGGCCTGGAAGCGGATACAATAGTATTTACACTATAAGTAATAAGAGAAGAGGGTTAGTACAATTTTAATTAACAAAAAGGGGTATAAATCATCACATCACATAATCTAACAAAATAATAATTTTTTTTTTGGAATAAAATAATAATATTCATTTATTTAATTATTTATTCAATTTTTTTCCAATGGGAACTGACATTACAAATCACAAGCAACCATAATATCAAATAATTTTTTCTTTGAATAAAATAATAATATTTATTTATTTAATTATTTATTCTTTTTTTTTCCAATGGGAACTGACATTACAAATCACAAGCAACCATAATATCAAATAAAAATATTTTTTTGAATAAAATAATAATATTTATTTATTTAATTATTTATTCATTTTTTTTCCTAATGGGAACCAACATTAAAAATGACAAGCAACAATAATATCAAATATATATATATATATTTTTTTTTTTCCTTTTTTTTTTTTTGCCTTCTTCTTCCTCCCCCGTTCACTGTCTGCAACAAACAGTGAACGGCCGGGAACAGTAAAACTGAACTTGGGAAATTGGGGATTTTCTAGATTCGATTTTTACATCTAACCGGTCTGATGGATTCCTCTGGGAGTCCTTTTTCCATAGGAAGAGGTTTGGCGCTTTGAAACTCAGTAAGCCATCCGATCTTAGCACCGGAAGCTTACTGATACGAGGAACCATAGAATTTTCCCTAAACTTTGAAATCATTTTTCTCACTGAAAACAGAGCTAAAATCAAAATTTCTTGATTCAAAACCGGTCGAAATTGAAAGGAGAAAGCAGTGGTTACCTTGGATTGAATTCCTGGGCTGAAATCCAGTCTTTTGAAAAATTTTCCCTAAAAGCTTACGGGTGAAAAAAGAGGGTCGGCCGGTGCTGAGAACAGAGACGAGACAGAGAGAAGAGAAGAAAATCGGTGGGAGTTAAAAATCGAAGGCTAAGCCGGTTTATATAGATTTTTGGCCAGAAAATCCGGTGATGGGACGAGACGACGCCGAAAAATCGGGTCGAGTAGGGCACGCCGCTGATGCTGATACAGTGCCGGATTCAGGGTTTGCAAATCAGCCCTCCAATAATTTCTAAATTGCAAAAAGGGCCCCATTTTGATAAAAATTGGATTTTTAACTAAAAAGTTAATTTCAAGAGCTCAAAAATTTAATCCAACCTTACAGATAGGTTGGGTTTTAAAAATCTTAATCACCATAAAAAAATTGGAATTTAACTCTTATTAAAAACCATTTATTTAAATAAAAATCATAAATTTATACTATTTACTTAAATAAAGAATTGTTAAAATAAATAATTTAGAAACATCATTTTGAAATGAAATGAAATCACTAGACCATTCTTAAAATGGTCTACCATAAAATACTAATTTCAAATTTTATTTCATTTTCAAAACCCTTTAAAATAATTAATACTCCCTTTCGGGGTTTAGACGGGCGAGATTTAAATACCATTTTCTGAAAATAAATTCATTTTAAAATTAGAAATGCAAATCCTTTATTTAGGAGAACATTATTTACCAATAATATACACATATCAACAATATTCATAAAATAATAACTGAAAGTGGTAAATTACCAAAATGCCCCTCCAGCTCGACGAGCCGGATCACTGAGTTTTCGGGCTCAGATCGGGCCAAACCTGGGCTTTCCTCGAAGCCCTAACCGTAATCTCCAAGATTAACCGGTTAAACAGGAATGAACGAGCTAAAGCACGCCTAATCTGGGGCAGGGTATTACATTTGTAACCGATGAATAGTTTTCCTTCAAGAATGGTGTTTAATGATTAGCTTTGTCACCAAGGTGTAAATAGCCTAAGGATAAGTGGAACATAAGCAGATTGCCAAGTGCTCCTCCACTTACCTAGGAACTTACCTGGCCATCTTGAGGTTAAACTCTCATCGGAAACTTATATTATTTGAAAATTAGGAGCAAGATTTAATTTTTAGGATCCCTGTTGAACCCAATAAAAATTTGATTGCAATAGTGCAATTCGAATCTTAGACTTAGGCATGATATGTGTGATTTTTGTGTGAGCGTGTGTAATCGTGGTTGTTCATGCGTACCTTATATCGCAACTCTACCACACGTTTAGTTCGAGTCGAATCACCTGTTGTACCACCAATCGTTGCGTCTGGGGCTTAGTCAGGTCCAATCATATATATAGATAGTCCATCATCATCACCAAAAATGGCTGGAGTGCAAGTTGTAGAGAAAACTCTCAGATATTACTTTTCATCGGTCATAGTTGACACACCTTCCAGTATAGTCGTCCCAGCAACCAATTCCTCTTATGAGCTAAAACCAGCCTTTTTACATCTCCTACCTTCGTTCCATGGCCTTGATCGTGAGGATTCGTACTTACACATTAAGGAATTCTTAGAGTTTTGTGCCACCATTAAGATTCAAAATGTTATTGAAGAATCAGTTAAAGTTCGCCTCTTTCCTTTTTCTCTCAAAGAAAAAGTAAAATTGTGGCTGAACTCCCTTCATGCAAATTCCATCAGAACATGGGACCAATTGGTAAATAAATTCTTGAATAAAGTTTTCCCAATATCTAAAACAAACGCCCTCAAGAAAGAAATTTTTTATTTTGCACAAAAAGAGGGTGAACAATTCTCAGAATCATGGGAAAGATTCCAGGATACATTGAGCAAATGTCCCCACCACGGTTTTAAAACTTGGAGACTCGTGCAATTTTTTTATGATGGCTTAACCACATCTAGCCGTACCTTGGTCGAGTCTATGAAGAGTGAGGCATTTTTGGAACAAAGTCAAGGTGAAGGATGCAATTTCTTGGAAAACTTGGTGGAAAATTCTCAGCGATGGGACTTTTCCAAAAGGGAGAATTTAGCACAAACCTCAAAGAGAGGAGGTTTATACGAAGTTAGTAGCGAGTTTGAGTTAAGTTCGCAATTGTGAACTTAACAAAGAAAATCGATCCGTTGGCAATGTCTTAGGTGATGAACTCGTAATTAGGAATGCATGCTGAAGTGTGTGCTCTGTGTTAACTTGGGACAAACAACATAAACTTGTCCTTCCCTAAACTCAGATCCAGAGTGTATAACTGAACAAGCTAATGCACTTGACAAATTTGGAAGACAGCAGGGGAACCCCTTTCTCTGCTATATACAATCCTAATTGGCGAAATCATCCTAATTTTTCATGGCATCATAATCAATCCCCAGTAAGTCAAGGATCCCCTCAATATCAAGTCCAACTATCCCAACCACCACCCAATCAACCATTCCACCTACATCAAAACCATCCATGCCAGCCACCACCACAAGAACCACCCTATCAACCCGGTCCATCTCAGCAACGTAAGCCTTCTCTTGAAGATACGTTGCAACAGTTTATGCAATCCACTCAGCAGGCTATACACAAGTTTGAAACACAGCTTGCCCAATTAACCACTGTAATAAGCGAAAAGGAAAAGGAAAAATTTCCTAGTCAGCCCATCCCGAACCCCAAGGGACAACCTGCAGGTCCAATATCTGACCAGAACTGATTTGAGAGATCCATCCACCCAGCCCCATCATTCACCCATTTTCACTCACCCATTTCTCATCCCATCTACCCACTTACCCATCTGTCTATGTCTAAGTCAATCATAGTTGTTAGTTTGAGTCAGTCTAGACTAGGAAATCATCTATCATTTCATGCACACTCCAAGGTACGTCTAAACCCCGATTGTTCGTTTTGTAAAATATTTATTCCTTTACACCTGGTCGGTGTAGCTTAGGGAACATTGAGGACAATGTTCAATTTAAGTTTGGGGGTTGTTAGTGCCTCGGCTTACCGAGTCTCTACGTTTGTCAATTCCATGACTCGGGAACAAACACTTGTTAGAAGCTTGAAGACTCAAGATGATCAAGATTGAAAATCATGCTCTACCATATTAAAGCTCATCATTATGGCAATCACAAAACATGTTTTTGGCCATAGATGACTTTAAGTGGTACCCACACCTTAGGAGGACCATTCCTAGGCTTCGATTGAACAAATGGTAAAATCATAAAAAGCCTAGAGAGTAAGCTTGATAGTGAATTGGAACCCAACTTGGAAATATGTATTTGCTTTCACTGTTAGCTCGACCAGTCGTTCTCATCAACCCCTCGTTGAAAGGCTGAAATGACCCCTCGTGATCAACGAATTTTCGATAAATACTTGTGAGTTATGGACTTGAACTCAAGTGGTCTCTCGAGAAAACAGACATATCGGTAGTTCAAGACCGATCAAGAGTACCAGGACCAACCCCTCAGTAAAAGGCGACAAATCTGTCTGGGTAAGACTAGTTTCTGGACTTAAAACTCTGTCAGCATGGTGTTACCCCAGACCGAGCCTCTCGTATGGACCGACCTATCGGTGCCATGATTGTCGACCTATCGGCGACACCGACATGTCGACTAGGAAAGAATTATACCGTTGGGAGTGCATTCAATACTCAACAGTTGGGTTGTGGAACAGTAATATTTTTAGTCATCGACCCCTCGGTGCGCCCGACCTGTCTGTACATGACCGTTACTGCAACTGGATAATTTCTCTATAAATAACAATTTTTGTGAAACCAGTTAGCATCCTTTGACAAATCCGTTGGACCCTTATCATTATCAGTTAGCTTAAACAAGGGTCAACAAAAATATTACTCTCTCTCTTGTGCTTACACTTGGAGAATTTAATACAGCCAATCATATGGATTGAGTTTATGAGAGAGATGAGAAATGATAAACAATTAGGATATATTGGTAGAACCAATTTCCTAGTCACCCTAGAATTGTGATTGCTTTACGACAGCTACAAGACGGAGCGTCGGCACACATATCAGCGAGAAAGAGCTTCAAAGGAAAGTGCTTCTTCATTTTAATTTTATTTAAAACCTTTGTCCCGTGAAAGTGGATTAAGGATGCTTAGCTCCGGAGCCATTATAAAAAATCTAGAGCGTCGTCTCTAGCACATGTGGTGGGTTAAATTCTCAGTCAAATGAATAGGTGGAAATCCTATTCTACTGTGGTGGGTGAAATTCTCAGCCGATTGTTTGATGTGGAATTCATACTCTAATTGTGAGGGTGTAAGTCCCCACTTAGTATATTTGAGGATAACTCAAGGTTGAGCTAGTCCTAACAATGGATGTAGGTTGGCTAACCGAACTACTATAAATTTAGTCTTATGGTGTTTGATCATTATGTGTTTGTATTTAGTATTTTAGTACTTTTCTGAACACATTACTTTGAATTTGATTATCTTATTTTACACATTGTGCACAAGTATCGATAATCAAGCAATATGCAAAGGGTTAAATCTTAGTGTGGTCATTTAAGGAATTAAAAACAATTTATCACACTAAAGAAATCTCTTGATTAAGATCGTCATTTCGCTGCACTTAAACTTTAAATAATCAAGAAATTTGTAAACATCATGGAAACTAGGGTTGACCTATTCACCCCCCCTCTCTTATGTCAATTGTGTTCTAGCACCAAGGGAAGGACTTTCAATTGGTAGCAGAGGCTCGTGCTCTTCGTAAAGGATGTAACCATCCGAGTTGATCCGTCCTAGAACAATGGCAGCTATGATATTTCCAAACCTCCATTTGTGATGAAAAATGGAATGAAAAAGTTTAAATATTTTCATCAATAAATATGTTTGAAAATAGGTGAATAGAAAGTGGTCTAAGTTTATGGAAGAGGTATTTGATAAACCTTCATCTTCCATGACCACTCAGCTCAAAGACTAAATAGCTTGGACTAAGTGATGAAATGGCAGCACTTTAACCAAACACTAGTAGCATTCATCAATGTTGTTTCATAATATGTTTTAAGATATGTAAAAAGATATGAAATAACAAAAGAGGCTAAAAGAATCCACGAAAAATTGGCTCTTCTAGCCCAATGGATGACATCACCTATCTTGGCCAATTTGTATACTTAGAGTATAGATGATTGCCAAAGTTCATCAATTGAAAATGTCCAAGCTAAATCCTCTAGAGAAGAAGATGATGTAGTAAAGGAATTTGATGAAGGTAGTGACCTCCAAGTATCATTTATGGCCATATACCAAAATGTTTGCCTCTTGTGTTGGGTCAGCATCATGGTACAAAATCTGGAGTTTTGATTCATAAAGCCAAATGAGAAGGCACCCAAAATTAAAACCAGATTTGATAAAAGGCCATCATTGGATTGTAGACTTAGATTCCAAGTCTTACAATGTTATGTTCAAATGTGTGAAGGGATACCACTATGAGAATCACATTTGAAACATGTTTTTGGAAACTCATTCAAATATTCATTATTTTATACATTTTGTGGAATGAGTTATGTTCATAGACACCTTTTATTTGCTAAAGCCTGGAGATGCCGCATCTCATAATATAACACACTTGGGCAATATGTTTGAATTAGTAAAATTAAATGTGCCAAGGTACTTGGATTGGTTTGGATCTAGGAAAAGAGATATATAATCTATGTTTTGTGCCCACTTTCAGAAGGATGTGTTGAATCGTTTAATGGCACAGAATCTATGTGAATGTATGTATCTACACTGGCATTGAAAGGTGTATAAGCAAACTTTGATGAACTATGAACATCGCAAGCACACACACACACGCACCCAGTCATCCTTCAATTTTAAAACCCAGGTCGAATGATAGACTAGTCGAAGGAACATACATGTCGGTACTGTTGGAAATCAGAACACTGTGTGATAGGGGGAAAAATCGAAAGGAGAGACAGGTCGATATTTATCGACATGTCGACACAGACCGGTCTTTGGTCACGACTCGTCGGTAAGTCAGAAAGATTAAGTTAAAAGGTCTCTTTCTGCGAAAACGACAGATTATTACAAAATCATCGTTCCTCCTTCCACTGGGCCCTAGTGATTTCCCTCTTGCCTCCCATGCCCCAGATCAGTCGATAGGATGTCCCAGAGAGAAATCTTGTTGAAAAATCAAAGGGCTTCTGGTTCTCCCACCTCCAGTAGCTTGAAAATCACGGATTTTGTGATTCACATTGGTTGGGTAAGCTCAGTGCATTCTTCTCTCCTCCGGTAGTGGAAAATGACAAGGAACAAATCCCCTGTCGTCAATGTGTCCTCTGATTATGAGAATGATCATGCCTCATTGCCTAAGAAACCCAAATCTTAGTGGTATCAAGGAGAATCTTTGTCTCTCCTGAATACTATAGGTCATCGAGTCAAGACACTCTCAACAAAATCTCATAAGAAAAACTCACCACCACCCATGCCTCGAAAGAAAATTGGTATCACCATTAGAGAACCTACCTCTCATTCTCGAGTGCCAGTCAAAGAAAGTGGAAGAAAAGGAAAACGAGTTCAAGTCACGACTTCTCAAGGGGCCTCAAGTGGTGAAGAAAAAGAAAGGCATGCTGAAAGTAAGGGATTAAGGTAAAAAAGGAAAAGAGGAAAAGAACAGATGGAAGATACAAAAGCTAAGTCTGATAGAGTTCTTATAAGACAACTCTATTTTCTCTTTGAAAAACATCAGAAGTTGGAAATAAAGATTAGTGCCTTTGCAACTTTCATGAATGAATCAATCCAAATCCTCACCACTTTCTTGGAAAAACTCAAAGAGAGTCCCCGACGAAAATCCTCTTCCCCTCCAACATCACCTTCTCAAGATGGCTCTGCTTAGGATAGTTTTCATACTTTAAGTTTTATATTTTGGAAAAACTATATTGTTGATATTTTATCTAAACATCCATGATGCCATCTCTAATACCATATGTACTGAATGTATATTTTGATTATCAATGATATGATATGATTTGTTATGGTTTGATGTGTGTGCTGAAGTATGTATGCCGTCTATCTCATATCTATAGTTAGCATTGATTTTGTTAAATAGACTAACATGTAGGTTTGAATGAGTTGGTTTTGTATTGGCATGTTAGGGAGATAGGAATCAGGATGTGATGTTGCACACATCCTTGGAATTTGGGGAGCATAAAATATGTGCTGATTAGCACTTGTCACTGATCATGACGGTGTAAGAAGGAAGGTTGATGCAAGCTTTAAAGAAATCTTGGAGAAAAATAAACTTAGAGGTAGCTAAATTTATGGGGGAGAAGACTCTAAGGAAGCTAGGTAAGTTAGCTTGATCCCATTGGGAGAACACCTTTAAGACAGCATAGTTCTTAAAGGGGAAGAAAAAGAAAAACAGTAATGCAATGGCAATTTGCATTGTATTGTGGAGAAGATCAATGCTTGAATGCATAAGAAGCATGCATTTATAAATAGAAAGATTAAATGAGTGGGAAGTGAACTCATAAAAGTACTAAATGCAAGAAGCATGGGGAAGTGCTTGAAAATCGATGTCTGTCTACTAATCTTTGTCAGTTGTATGACAAAATGGGGGAGAAATTAGTGGAAGCTATAAGACATCAAAACAAATTATGGGGAGTAATTGGTGAAGCCTATGTGCTTGGGCCTCTAGAAAAGAGAGCCATAAAGGGGGGAAATATGAAGAAGCAATAGACATAGTGGAATGTCTATGCTCAAAGTTTGGGAACTCAAACTCAAGAAGATTGGTGGAGAAAATATTCTCAACACTGAAGCTTGGAGATGCTATGGGTAGTGTTGGTTTCTAAGAAATCATGGAGTGTGGGGGAGTATGTGTTGTGACCTGGCCTGGAGTAGCGGGTCAGTAGAAGTGGGTAGAATTAGTTAGAAAATTAGTATTTGTTATGCTAATTTGCTATTTGATTTTAACTGAAGGGAAATTTAGTTGTCAAATTAAATTTTTAGAGTTCAAATTTCAATGTGAATTATTTTTTTTTTTTTTAAATGAAAATTTACTTATGCAATTAAATAATGAAATAAGAATTAAATAAAGGAGGTTTCAACTCCTTTAAAACCCAAACTCGTGTGGGCCCCTTAAAGACCCACACATCGTGAATCCCATTCACTGTGAAACAAGCCCTCTTCTTCTATTCCTTATCCCTTCACATGACCCTCTTTGTAAGAAACCCAAATCAAATAGCAGCACTCTATTGTAGTTTCTACCTCACTCAGATTCCACTGAATACAACCCATATCGTTAGTTGTGGGGACTGATTTCTAACCCCAGATCAGCCATGACTTTCTAATGCTAGGATTGATTCCAGATTAAAAAACTGCTAGACCTACATGGACGATACCACCACTTGTGGATATAGTCCCATGTAGTTATGATTTTAAAAGACTTCATTCCATTACCTTATTATTTTCATCACTTGTATAGATTACATCACCTATGGTTTTCAAGGGTCTTTATTATCTACGGCTTTCATTACCTATGATTTTCGTTAGTGTATCTAATGAATTTAAAGTATTAGACCAAGTTGCAATTCCTTATTTTTTTTAAAAGAATTCTCTCCTTATTTATTTTAATTACAAAGTGGTTTGAGTGAATTGATTTGTCCATTCTCACGGATGTAAATTAGCTTTGAATTTAGTTTGTGTTTCTACATATTGTTATCATACATAGTACTTTAGCCATTTTGAAAAGGTTTTTGAGAATGAAGGCTATAAATGTAATTTTTGAAAATTGAGTGGAGTCGTACTTGCTCTCCTCTGTGTTTGGTTTTAAGGAAATCTGAGAAAGGACTACTTTGTCCTAGCTTGAGGGATGTATTCCTTTGCTTTTGATTAACAACCTTGCTGTCCTATGAATGTCAATTTTTGGGAAAATCCATACAGATGTCCTATGTTTTTCATTTTGGAGAAAAACTTGAAAAGAATGTGTCACTGTTTTATGTATGGGTTTAAGAAAACATGAAATACAAGTGCTTGCTATCTTCTTCATCTAAGTCTTGAAATGAATTTATTTTCCTACCATATATGTTTGGATCTCTTTGGAAAATGGGCTCTTCTATTTGGCTTTCCAACTTCCACTTTGCATCCCTTTTTTTAAACTAAGCCGAGCTTATGTAAATGGTTTTTGTGATTTTGTCTTCCTTTTATCTTAGTAAAACTCATACTTGTGTTTTCAATTAGTTAACTGGTTGTAATACTTAATTCACGGGCAAGGTTCTCCATGTCTCATTAGCATCAAGATGGATTAAACAGGGTTCAGCTATGTAGTGTTTGGACTCAACCTCCATCCTTAGCCTTGGACCCTAATGGCCTTCTCTAATTAGCCCTTAGACCTTAATTAAAACCTTAGAGATTGAAATACAATGTAAGATTGGAAAGTGAGGGCAATTCATGGAATAAGTTCTAATAACATGTATGTAATGTCTTGATGTGCATAGATAATGAACGCAAGGTCAAGGGTAAACCCGGTGTTGATCAAGCTAGTTCGTGGATTGTATTTCCTTCGCCAATCGAGCTGGATCAGGTAGGTTTTCTTACTTCGTTGAAGCACTATGGGTGCAAATCTAAATTATTGCTATCATTATGAAATTGTTTTCATTTCAAATTGATATATTGTTGAGATATTTTATCATTTAGAATTGTAAGATAGAATGAGATAGTTTTGAAAATATAGAATATCATGGTTATGGTTTGGAAATACATATCAAATGTATATTATTGCTATATGATATCAAATGAGTATTTTGGTAAGATTTGTGATACGAGGAAAATGATGTTATCCCGAGTTAATGTATTTTGATATATTTTGAATATATGATGTCAAGTGCGTAATTTGTGGAATGTATTTTATAAAGAGAATAGAATAAGATCTAGGTTTTTGAAATGATTAAAATCATGAGATGCAAGAGCATTAGCATTCATACTCCTCATGCATGTGACATGGGGTGGGAAAGGCATGGAGTGAAACAAAGGGTTAGTTAGTCCAAATAGACCTCAGTGTCATGATTATTGTATGGGGGTTACAGTCAATGAACCAAAGTACTGAATGTCCGGACAGGCTTTGGGGTCGTACTTATAAAAAGTGAATCAACAAATCAAAGTGTTGAATGGTCCCGGGTAGGCTCTGATGTCGTACATGTATTGTTAAGAAAGAAATGTCTCACTAGTGGGACCGGTTGAGTTGATGACAATCTGGAGTATCATACCCTGAAATGTGAATTGAAATGAGTATACGGGAGGATAACATGCCCCGTGGTTCCAAATGAGTCGTCGAAATACATATGCATGGGCATGATGAGGGCATATATATGGTACCCATGGCATGACATATTATATTGAGCATTGATATAACTTGTGTGTGGGATTTCGAATAATGAAATAATTTTGATTGCATTATAAGTTTTGAGTTCATATTACTTTAAGAACAAGATTGTGAAATGAGCATGTATTTCATGAAAAGCTTTAAGAGTTGATTTTATTAAGTATAATAGTTTCAAAAAAAAATGTTCATGGAATTCTTGATAAGGAAGGGATTTTGAAGTGAATGTGAGCTTTATAACATGATATAGAAAATGGGCTTTGATAAAAGATATTATGATATGATATGATAAAGATTTGATAAAAGTATATAGTACAACTTGACTTTGAAGCTTTCATCATGAAAAGAAATATGTTTTATGAAAATGGATATCTTGATATACGTTGACTTTGAGAAATATCCCAAGATTTTGAGAAACACAATGTGTATAATATGTATTGTTTTCATCATAAGAGTATAAGTATGTGATATTTATAATGATATGATATGTTTTGAAGTATGGATTTATGTAATTTGAAATATGAGTTTAAATCTTGAAAATGTATATAGACACTCAAGTGCATATCCTATGATTGGAATTCCTACTGGACGCGTTGATTAAGCTCATAAATTTCCCCCCTAGATTGTGTTTGCAGGACTGAAGTACATAGATGAAGTTGGACCAATCGATGGTCGAATGCGAGCCAGATGGATGCAATAAAGAGCTCGGAGAGCTTAGTCTATTTATGTATTTTGAAAATTCTAGAACAATGTGATGTATTAAGGATATTCTTTTGGGGAATGTAATTAAATTCTGACTTTGAACTTTCATACTCTAGTATTATATTTGACTCAAGTATGTGGGATTTCTTATCGCTATGAGATATGTTGACTATTCATGATATGAAATAAATGTTTAAATTTCCGCATGATTATGAGTGTGTGCAAAATATTATACATACACACTAGTTGGGCCAGTTCGGGTTGGGTCTTCGGACCCAGACTTGGCTTGCATCGTGGCGTTCCGTCTCTCTCTCTCTTTCTCATTAAATACCACTCTGATCCTAGTGGGAGTGGGAGGGGCACTAGTATGAATACAAATCTAGTTTAGTCCATGGATGCATATTTAGGTTTTGGACGAACCCCTCTAATGATTTCTAAGTGTTGATTGCTTATGTGCTTGAATAGGAAAACATGAAATGAAGCAAGCTGAATAAGAATATGCGAAGATCATAATCTTGTTGTTCATTTGAATATGTACATGAACAATGTAATATTTTGTATTCAAATGTGATGTAATGAGAGTGGGTTTTAGGTTATCTTGTAGGTTTGTCATGAAATTGACAAAGGTGGAGATTGTTAGTGCCCCAGCTTGTTGAGTCCCTAAGTTTGTCAATTCCATGACTCAGGAAGAAGCACTTGCTAGAAGCTTGAAGACTCAAGATGATCTAGATTGAACATCATGCTTTACCGGATTAAAGTTCATCGTTATGACAATCACAAAACAAGTATTTGGCTATAGATAACTTTAGGTGGTACCTACACCTTAGGAGGACCATTCCTAGACTTAGATTGAACAAATGGTAAAATCATAACAAGCCTAGAGAGTAAGCTTGACAGTGAATTGGAACCGAACTTGGAAATATGTATTTGCTTTCACTGTCAGCTCGACCAGTCGTTCTCACCAATTCCTCGATGGAGACAGGATCGACTCCTCGAGGTCAAAGACTGGTCGGCCAAATTGAGAAAAGTTCTGGATCATAGAGCTGTCATTTTGGGTGTGCCTCTAATCGAGAGTCTCGTATACACCAACCCCTCATGGTCAACGATTCTTCGATAAAGATTTGTGAGTTCTGGATTTTGAACTCAAGTGAGCTCTCGAGAAAACAGACATATCGGTAGTTCAAGACCGATCGAGAATACGAGGACCGACCCCTAGGTAAAGGTGACAGGTCGGTCTGGGTAAGACTAGTTTCTGGACTTGAAACTCTGTCAGCATGGTGTTTCCCCAGACCGAGTCTTTCACATAGATTGACCTATCAGTGCCATGACTGTCGACCCATCGGCGACGCTGACATGTCGACCAGGAAAATTATACTGTTGGGAGTACAATCAATGCTCAACAGTCGGGTTGTTAAACGGTAATATTTTTAGTCACCGACCCTCTGTGCGCCTGACCTGACGGTACATGACCGTTACTGCAATTGGTTGTCTTCTCTATAAATACCAATCTTTTTGAAACCAGTTAGCATCCTTTGGCAAATCTATAGGACCCTTATCATTATCAGTGAGATTTAACAAGAGCCAACAAAAGGATTACTCTCTCTTATGCTTACACTTGGGGAATCTAATACAACCAATCATATGGATTGAATTTGTGAGAGAGAGGGAAAATGATAAACAACTAGGATAGATATTGGATATTGGTAAAACCAATTTCCTAGTTACCCTTGAATTGTGATTGCTTTACGACGGCTATAAGGAGAAGCATCGGCACACATTGGGTAGATCTCGAAGAAACACACATCAACGAAAAAAAGCTTCAAAGACAAGTGTTTCATGGTTTTAATTTTATTTAAAACATTTGTCCCATGAAAGTGGATAATGAGGTTTGGCTTCGGAATCACTATAAAAGATCTAGAGTGTCGTCTCTGACACATGTGGTGGGTGGAATTCCTAGCTAAATGAATAGGTGGAATTTCTATCTATTGTGATGGGTGAAATTCTTAGTCGATTGAGTGAGTTAGAATCCTACTCTAATTGTGAGGGTGTAAGTCCCCAGTTAGTGGATGTGGGGATAGATCAAGGTTGAGCTAGTCCTTACAGTGGATGTAGGTTGGCTAACCGAACTACTATAAATTTTGTCTTATGGCATTTCATCATTGTGTATTTGTATTTAGTATTTAAGTACTCTTCTCAACACACATTACTTTGCATTTGATTATCTTATTTTACACATTGTGCACAAATATCGATAATCAAGCAATACGCAAAGGGTTATAATCTTAGTGTGATCATTTAAGGAATTAAAAATAATTTATCACACTAAACAAATCTCTTAATTAAGATCGTCATTCTGCTGCACTTAAACTTTTAACAATCAAGAAATTTATAAACATCATGGAAACTGGGATTGATCGATCCCCTTCCCCCCTACACTTTAGGGTCAATTGTGTTCTAGCAACAATGGAAGGACTTTCAGGGGTCATTTATCATTCATCTAAAAAAAAATTTAGGGAAGAGTAAGTTCTCAAGAACTGAAACACCCCTTAAAAAAATATATAGCATTCATCATCAGTTTTTTCATTGTGACCAGCAGACGTTAAAGAACTGGATACGAATCATGCACGTAGAGAGCCGAGTTTTCATTTTTGCATTGTGTCTGTTTAGAACACAAGTTCCCCCAGACTTGTATAGGAAAATCATTTCCTTAGCTATGAAGGTGAGGAATCTGAAAATCTAAAAAGAGCAACCCAAACCTCTTTGTGGTCGAAGCACTTTGGCTATAAAGAGGAAAGCTAAGAGACTAGGAATCTGTCACAAATGTGGACGTGGGAATTGTAATAGCATAATATCTGATCAAGGAGTTTGTTGTGTGCAGCAACAAAGTATAGACCCATAAATGGAAATAGACAGATTTATTTGGATATAGTCAAGGTATAGTAAGTACAGAAAGGCTGAGACTCATTGGTGTCGAAAGAACTATTGATTTTCGCTTAGGGGATTATAAATGTCTTGACAATCTGACGTTAAATGAGTCATAGTTTTTTTAGGTAAAGAGAGACAGACTTACTCTTTTTAAGGGTAGAGTGAGCAAAAACTGAGACTCCTTGGTGCTGAAAAGACTATCGATCTAGGTTTAAGAAAAGCATGCATCTTGACGATCTAACGTTAAAAGAATCATATTTTTAGTATTAAGCCGTAAATAAAAAACTTTATACCATGCTTTTCCGGAAAGATTTTTTGGCATTTATTTTCAGAAATACCTGTACACAGCCATATTAACGTTAGTCCGGAAACGAAGAATACTCATTAGTCGAGTGATCACCAGAGGAATATTAGTTGTGAAACCCCTACCTACCAATGTGGGAAAAGTCCCACATCGGTGGTGGAGGGAAAAATATTGGGGGATTTAAGTGTGGCCAAGCCCCCTTGACCATGTAAGAAGCCTTTTGGGCCGGGCCATGTAGGCCTGGGCCCAAATGCAAAACCGTGCGGGTTTGCGCTGTGTGCAAGGCCCAAAGCGGACAATATCTTACAGGGTCAAACCCTAAGCCCTGTTGTTGGGTCGGGTCATTACAAATATAGTATCAGAGCCGAGTTCAACACTCGGACTGTGTGGGCCTATCATCCTTCCCTGGAGTTGTTGAGCCAGACCGGAGTCGAGCCGGGGACGGCTCGAGGCTTTAGGGGGGGTGATTGTGAAACCCCTACCTACCAATGTGGGAAAAGTCCCACATCGGTGGTGGAGGGAAAAATATTGGGGGATTTAAGTGTGGCCAAGCCCCCTTGACCATGTAAGAGGCCTTTTGGGCCGGGCCATGTGGGCTCGGGCCCAAATGCAAAACCGTGCGGGTTTGAGCTGTGTGCGAGGCCCAAAGCAGACAATATCTTACAGGGTCAAACCCTAAGCCCTGTTGTTGGGTTGGGTCATTACATTAGTAGAGACTTATTATAATACCCTGACCCGATTTAAGCTTGATCAGTATGATAAATCATACTTAGACCGGTTAATCTTGAAGATTATGGTTAAGGCTTTACAAAAAGCCCAGGTATGGCTCAGTCAGGGCTTGAAAGCTCAAAGATTTAGCTCATCTAGTTAAAAAGGCAAAATGGTAATTTTTACCATTTATTATTATTATTTCCTCTACGTATGTAATTATCTTATTATTGAGGGATGATATTGTTTTCCTTAATCAAGGATTTTAATTTAAAATTTCAGTATTATTTTACTTTCAGTAAATTGTAGTTAAAACCGCCCGAAAAGAGCCCGAAAGAGGAGAAATAATTATTTTTAGATAATTTCAGAAATATGAAAATTCTTAGAAAATTTTGTGATGTTAGGTTTTAAAAAGATGGTTTAGTTTATTTCTTCAAAGTTTGAAAATAAAGTTTTAAACCCCTTTATTTAACAAAAGTTAAATTAAGTAAATAGTGTCAAATTGTGAATTTTGTCTAAATCTATGGTTTTTGATAAATTCTAAACCTCCAAAATTTATGGAAATAGAATTTATTAAACCCAACATTTCTGTTAAGTTGGATTAAATTAATTAAACTCTTTAAATCATGTTTTTAGTTAAAAACTAACTTTAGTCAAAACTGGACCAAATTGCAAAATCTGCAGAGGGACTTATCTGCAATTTATTTTTACTGTGCGATTTTACTATTGCCGCTGGTACGTGGCCAACCACTCTCATGCACGCCCGTGGGCTGCCGGTGAGGTGCCTTCCACCCAGCCATCAGATGGTTCTATATAATGTCAACCTTCCTCCCAGTTGGATTCACCCCAGATGAAAAACTAACCTCAGTGAAAACCAGCTGTCGTCCCTCTCTGTTTTTCAAAATCTTTTCACTGTAGCTTGAAGTGGGAGATTTTTCAAAGTTTGGATTTTCAACTCCAGAGCTCAAGCGAAGGTAACCTCTGTGTTCCTTTTCAAATTTTAACGAGTTTAGAATCAAGTAGAAGTAAATTTGAGTAAGAAAAATGAGTTTGAAGTTAAAAACAAACTTGGAAATTCTTGTGTCATTCTGGTTTTGATGTTAAAAATCTAATGTGTTAATCCGTGTTAAAACTTTAATTTATTCTCTATGTCAAGAGGACTCACAGAGGAGTCCATCTGACCAGTTGGATGTGAAAAACGAACCGAAAAAACTCAGTATTTCTAGATTCGTATTTCACCCTCTCGGCGCTGTTACTATCTGCTGATGCAGACAGAGGAAGAAGACGACTCTCGGAAGGTCCAAGAGTTGTGCTCCGGACGTTCCGAAGATAACACCTTCGGACGTTCCGAGCCTTGGTTCGGGGCTTCAAGGTATCCAGAGGCTAACCTTTCTCCTGCCTTTGCTCCAGGACATTCCGAGTTGTCTTCGAAAGGATCGAACAGATAGGACGATCCGAACTTTTCTCGGTATGTTCTGAGACACACTGAGACTCACCGAAAGCCTGTTTTCTATTTTTCAGTTCGGAAGCATCTTTGGACGATTCGAGACTTGTGCCTCGGACGATTCGAAGAACATAACCATGTTCCAAGGTTCTGTGGACTAGTTTAGGCAGTGGCTTGGAAGGTCCAAAGCCACAGTACCTGGTTCCGAGGAACTCAGTTTTTGAATGTTAAATCTTGGTTTGATTTATGATGCATGCGTTAGACCCTAGGTTTTAATGTGATGTTTATACCCCTCTTTGATTAATAAAATTATACTAACCCCTTCTCTCTTAAATACTAAAGTGTACTACTTATTGTATTCACTTTCAGGCCGATACTCTCTATCTGTGGCTGACTCAGCCCAATAGCTATCGTAGCTGTGCGATTTACTTCACTGCTCGGTAGAAAAGAAGGGTTCGGGCACTGAGTGACCTCCAGCCCTAACTCGCTATAAGAGTAGTGGCCTGAGCACCTTATACATCTAGGCCTAACTCAATACATCAATCTCGTCATGCCCAGAAGACAATATGAGAAGTGGCATGAGCACCTATTTATTATATGCATTGCTGATTATTGTAAATTAAAATGGTTAGAAACCAAATAGGAGACTCAATTCCATTTTCCCTGGAGATTTTTGGAAAAACATTATAAATTTGAAATACTACAAGTATGTATTGTTTTGTATGCTATGTATTCTGACCGATTATTGATTGTATATCTCTTTGTATGTTGACAAAGACTTCGATACCACACATTTACGGTGGGGAGACTTAATATTGCAGTAGGGGTAAATCAGGTTAAAAAGATTGGATCTTAAACAATGAGTGGTTTCAAAAATCAGTGTTGATGAACCCACTCATATGCTTAGACATGATGCACTATTGTGAAAAGTGCTTGTAAAGATTATGATGTTGATCATATGTGACATGCTTATGATTTGTGATGATGTTAATACTACTTCCACGTACCCTTGACTATTGAACCAATATCGGCCATGTGTGTCAGATGGTTTACGTCTACTGGACCGGGGGTGTCGACAGTTGTTGACTTGGGGAGTGTCAATACTGACCATGTAAGGGTCGGATATGTATTTACAAGGATGTATTTTGACCGTGTCGAGACTTAATAAAATGGTCTCAGCGTAGTATATAGGTGTTACGGTGGATGACAGCAGTTAGGGAATTATGATAAGATTTTTGGCAAAACTTTGAACTGTTATACTAAAAATGTTGATTATTTGACTAATCCAATTTCATTAGACTGCATTGTTATATTTCTTTCATTAGGCTAGTTAACTCACTCTCACTCACCTTTCAGGAGATGTACCCGAGGAGGATGAACCTCATTATTGAGCTTAGGAAGGATAAGCTTTGGCATGGTCTTGGTTTCTCCCTTTTAAGGGAATTTGTCGATTTTGGTTCTTTGGAACCATGATTTGTGTAAAGTATCGTATGTGGTACTCTTTTGTGTTGGATTATGTATTAAATCACTATGTGACCGTAGCTACTCTGTTTGATTGAAAAATATTTCGTTTATGGAAATATGTGATTGTGTTTGTTTATGGGTAAACTTATGGTATGTGTTTGAGTCCATATGTTGAAATCATGTGTGGCTTCTCTTTTGAGCCTAACCTTTGATCCAGCCCAGTTACTAGACTTGGAGATTAGTTTTAAAAAAAAAAAACAGTGGCGTTCCAGGCCCACTTTTGGGTCGGGGCGTTACACTTATACCTAGTAAGTTTTAGTACCTTCCAATTTTTCGAAGGGTTATAAGTCAAATTTTTTTTCTTTGTTAAGCACATTCAGTCGTTGTTGATCTCTTTATTCCTTGTCGTGGTTATATTACGGAGAACGTCATCAAAATTGAGTCAGTATACCTGAAATTTTTCCAAATTTATTTGAAACAACAAAATCACTTTATGAAGCTTAGGATAGGATATAGGCCATTTTTGGATCATTTGAGCCTTCATGCCTACCTATTTTGGTCATTTAATCCTTTTAGTTTCCAGTTGAGCCTAATATAGCATAATTTCTTGACTCGCCATATCTATCATACCCAACTCCGATTATGGAGTTTGAGTTAGAATTTTTCCATGACCTATTTTCATACGAGAAAAGGTTATGGAAGAATTTGAGATGGAATTCACTGAAAAATTATGGTGAAAAAATAAAAGAAAAAAAATGGGAACATCCATTCATAAAAAATGGATGTTGAAAGAGAAAAGAAAAAGAAGATTTGAAAATTTTTAAATAAATACTTTGAAAAAAAAGTGAGAAAATTAGAGGAAAAATATCCCAATCACATTATAAAGACCTTTATCCTTTTCTTATCAAAGTGTTAATTTTTATAGTCTTTATCCCTTCTTTGATATGACCCGGTCCTAAGCCACGTTTCGTCCTATCAGGAAGTACTATTGATCTTAAGTCGAAATATGATATTTCATGTAGAGAATAAAAGAGGAGAAATGATGGTGTTTAACTCAGCGTTCTCAGGAAAGTGATATCCATTCATGAGATCTTTTATTTTCTTTGATCTATTCGTCTTTACTTAATACATATGTGAGATATTTTGATTTGAAAACATAAACTCCGCTCACATATATCTTGAGAGAAAATAAACTCAAACCTCTGAGCATTAGTCTTTTTGAGAGATATATCTGGTAAGGTTTGAAGTGAAAGTGCATTTTCCAAAGGTGGTTACAAAACTTGTATGTGTTTGAAAAAAATAAGGATGTCTTAATATTGGCTAAGCACACACTACACTCTGGGTATAAGACTTGTAAAATGAATTTTAGAATTGTATGATACTTAGATTTTTGTCTGTGTATTTTTTGTTCAAAATTTTGATGTTTGTGGGTATCATCACTCAAAGCCCTCACGAGACTATAACTCGTTCACTAGTGGTGAGCTAAGGCTTTAAAGGCTTATTGCATATGCTAACTGCAGTCGAGAGTAGCAGCGAAAGTAGTGTAGTTTAGGATTTTTTATTTTAGTTTTTAGTTTTTGTTTTGCTCGAAGACTAGAAAAATCTAAGTTTTTGGGTATTTGATGAACACTGTAAAATTACCATTTTACCCTTTAATATTAGATTAGTTAGTATTTATTTTGTAAATATTAGATATGTTTAATGTTATTTTTTGAGTTTTACAGTATATTCTGGAAAATATAAGAAATTGGAATAAAAATTGGAGAAAATTGCAGAAAGTGGGCCACAATGTCAAATTTGGAAAGCTTGTAATTTTACTACCTAATTTTAGGATTTATTGTAAATTATTCTAATTCAAGTCCATTATGAGAATTTGAATTATAATTCGTGTGAATAAAGAAGATGTGCATGGAGTTTGAATTATCCTATTGCAAGAAGGTCAGCGGAACAGAGAAGAAACAAAATTATTACTTTTCAATCCTACATGGGTGTCTCAGGTTATGGTATTTGGCCAAGTCTAAACATTGCTACTAGAGTTCTGATTTGAGTTGTATGGTGGGGCTAATATGATTAAGATGGTGGAGATGATGTCACTACATCAAAGAACAAAGAAAATGCAAAGGAGCAAAAAGATAAATCAGCTAGAGTAGACCTTGGGTTTCTTGATCGGTTGGACTGAAATTAGAAAATATCAGAGAAGAAGAAGGTTCCACCATCGCTGGTTTCTTGTGCAAGCAAAAACCCAGGAAAATAAATTAAAGGAAATAAAAGAATGGGCTGAGTCATTTTATCTTGTATACAACAGATCGAAAGAGGACAGAGACAAGGAAGGCCCATCTCGTGGTTGTGTATGCAAATCCAATGGGATGATCCGCTGAAGAGGTAACAATCTTAGAAATGGATGATATGGTTGTCGTTTTTGCAACTAGCAAAAATAGTGAAGGAATCTGCTCACTCAGAAAAGGGTTGTTGCAAGAAAAGAAGAAAGACCAGAAATGAAAGAGGGTGAAGCGCCGATTGAAGAAAGCCAGAGAATGGAGATAGGATTGGCTGAATTTAAGAAGCTTACACGAAAATACAAGCAACACACGCAAGGAGATAAGTTATTCGGCTGATTGAATAAAGAAAGAAAGGGTTGATGTGCACGTCAATGAGCAACAAAGGAGTGAAGATAGGAATGGATCTCCCAATCCCATAGCCAAAAATCAATGGTTCCTATTCGTACTCCTCTATTAGCCTCGGCCATTCTATTATAAATAGAGGAGCCTTTACAGTGGAACTCGAACTTGAGTAGGCAATTAAGGAGTCAAAGTCTGAGGCTGAAGAGACAGAAAGAGAGAAATATTCGAACTTTGTAAGTCTTGTATTTTTCTTTATTTTATGTCTTTGATGCAAAAAAGAATTGTAATTTTCATATTCCAACTTTTGAATGAAATTCAGGGTAGTTTCTCTAAATATATGGTCTTCCAATTGTTTAATACTCTATGGTTATGGTTTTTAATTTAATTTTAATTCTTTTTGTGAATGTTATGGAAAAAATAATTTTAAGAGTTTTTCAAGGAAAAGTAGATCCCCTTTTAGGATCAGTGGAAGTTGAATTTTTCAGTCTAACGTTCTTTTTTAAGAACAACTTCTTTTAGATTTGGATAACATAAGTGTAAATTCTGCCCAAGCCTAGGGCTTGAATTAAAATTTTCTGATCTAATGGACACCATAATTTTTCTAATTAAAATTTTAATAAATGATAAATTTCTATTTATATTTAATAATCTAGAAGATTTCATAGTCTAGACCCTGATTTTATTTTTAAATGGGATAACATGCCACCTTAATTACTTGTCTCAATTCCATTGTAAATTATGTAAATAATTTATTGTTTTTATTTTATTCTTTTATTTGTTCATAAAGTTCTTGGAATTGTGGAACTTGGTTGGAAATAGTTTATTTGCATCTTAATTTTGTAATTTTAAATTAAATTGAGGTTATTTAAATTCACTCCACCATTTTAAGTAAATTTCACTCCACCATTTTAAGTACATTTATGAATTCATGGTTTGTGTGATAGAATTAGATCTCATGTTTAATTAAATTTCAAAAGTTAGATGTTATTCTTTTATTTTTGTGATTCTAAATTTAAAATGTTGCTAAATTAAAAGATATAATTCTTGTTTTAGAAATCTCTGTATATATAAATTGATTTCCATAATTATATTTTCTTGAACCACATTATCTTTAAATGGTACCAATTTATCTTCTTAGACATATAATTTGTTGATTTCTCTTGTGTTCGACCTCGCACTCTAACTGTTGTATTATAAACAGTTCGTACGCTTGTAAGTATAAATTTAAAACCACAACAATAAGTTTTGGGAGAAGGTTTTACGATTATGGATTTGCAAGTTGAATCCTAGACTTTGGTTTCTCTCTCTCTTGATCTCAATCAAGTATTGATTGAATTCTCAAATAAGTCACCAAGTATAGTGCTTATAGAGAGGTTGGGATCTCTGGGAATACCTTAAGATTTTCCTATGTGAAGGGTTCGAACCAAACTCAACAAAGTTTGAGTTTAAATAGGCAAAACAAAATTTTCCTGAACTGAAGTGACAATGGGTCGTGGCACTTTTAAGTTGTTGGTGCAATATGATTGTTATGCATTTAATGCAATCCCAACGGATAGAAAACGGTCCCCCACGATGGGTCGTCCAGCCCATTGCTGATGGGTCGTCACTGAAGATAGTATCGTCCTAAGACCAATTGTATTTTACAGAGTGTTTCTCATCCAAAACTCTAAAAATACCAGCCGACAGGTCGTGGACCACAATGGGTCTGCCCTGTCACTCACGATGGGTCGACGCCCACGATAGTATTGGCCTGAGGGTGCACCAATTTGGCAGTGTTTTTCTAACCCGACCTCATGTCAATCTGGACGACAAGTCGTGGACCACGATGGGTCTGTCCTATACCTGGGGATGGGTCACCTATACATGATGTGTCATCCTGCCAGTTTATCGGATTTTACAACTTTGAGTCCATTTGTTATGTTGGATGTCAATGTCCACTTAGGCTTGATTAGATTTACCGGATATGATCTCTATGCCTAGGTAAAGTCCACCTAGGAGTGATGGGTTCACCCTAAAGTCATATATTGTTAATTTACCTTTGTGTGATTATCATACACTTGGTGATCTTGAATTGTACACTTGATCTTCCAATACTTGCACTTTGATTCAACCTTCACACCAGTTGAGTGTTGTTTCATTGCTTCATTCTTCCAAGGCAATGCTTCTCATGAGTTACGGAATAGACAAATAGGCGACTTGGCAAGCCGGGGCACTAACAGATATATGCTTGTGCTTTGTTATCTTCATTGGGCATGGAGCTCACCCCTTACATTGCAGGACATCCTTTGGAGTTGAGTTTAGGCGAGACCTTGGAGCAGGCTTTGGCTTTTAGGAGTTGCTTAGAATAAATTTTATTTTTAGACAAGTACTTTTATTGATTAATGGTTTTGCTTATTTGAGGCACCCTAGAGTGTCCATTTAGGTGTTTTTATTTGTTTAGTTGGAGAATTTAATTTTAATATGTGGTTTGTTATGTTTGAAGCCTTTGAGATTTAATTCTTATGGGTTTGGACATTTTATGTTGCAAGGCTTCATAATGTTATTTATTGGATGTGTGATGGTGAGATTAGATATCTTCTAGCTTTGTAGGATTTAATTATGGTTTGGAATGCGTTTGGCTAGATGATCCATACTATGTTGGATCTTGATTTAGACATGAGAATGGTATTTTTTTACCATGGATAATGAATTGTTTAAGGCTCGGCATTTAGACACCCTCGAATTCTGTTACCAGACACCACATTTCCATTTTCGAGTGGAAATTACACTTCTACCCTTCAACTCGAAATCGACCGATAGATTCTACAACACATTTTCACTTCGATCATAGAGGATCGTGCGATCGATTTTAACTGAGAGGTGACAGTATCACAGTCGACCTCTCCTCTCAAGATCGACCGCACGATCCTATGTGATCGATCGATCGATTGTTTGTTTAGGGCAAGATCGATCACAAGATCTTATATGATTGATCGATCGATTGTTTGTTTAGGGAAAGATCAATCGCACGATCATAGAAATCGTGTGATCGATTGCACGATCACAGAAATCGTGTGATCGATCGCAAACTTATATATAAACCAATGATCGATCTTTTTGCCCTTTTCCCTCAGTCGTGCGATTGAAATCCTAGAAATCGAAAACTCTTTCTCTTCTTCTTCTCCAATCGATCGATCTACCCGTTCCTCTTCACCAAATCGACCGCACGATTCTCCAAATCGATCGATCTTCCCTCTCCCCTCTTCCAAAGTCGATCAATCTTACCCTCTCCAGAAACCCTTTCTCTTCTTCTTCTCCAATTAATCAATCTTGCCCTCTCTGGAAACCCTTTCTCTTGTTCTTCTCCAATCGATCGATCAAACTGATTCTCCCCTCTTCTACCCTTCCTTATCCTCCAAATTGATTTTCCTTTACACCCCCTCCTTCCACATGGCATCCCAAGGGTCTACATCGAGAGGGAGAAAGTCCAAGGTGTTGGCTGCATCGAGAGGGAAGAGACAGAGATTGACGGAGACACCGACGGAGACTTTCGACCCCAACCAGTTCACCTCTTTGGAAGCGGTCACATTGTACCAAGAGGATTTATACTCTCGGCCGATGATTTTTGGTAAAATCATTGACCTTAGCTTTTTTTCAATCATTTGAAATAAGAATTCATGAATATATTGAGAGACTTGGTTGGGAAGAATTCTTGGGAATAAAAGATGATTTTTATCCTAAATTGGTGAAGGAATCTTATGCAAATATGTAGGAAGACTGGGCGAGACATTCCATAAAATCCAAAGTTAGAGGGACTGAAATTGAGATTTCAACTTCGGCACTGGACAGAATGTTTAAGTTTCTCAGTGCCACTATTTTGAAGTATGAATCAAATTCATGGCCCACCGATGTTGTTGGATTCGTTCCCTCAGAGGCCATGACCCAAATGTGTGGGCGGAGTGAGAGTGCCAAAGGAGATAAGCCCGCGCTGATGGAGCTAACCCTAGAAGCCCAAATTGTATATTACATTATTAAGAAGAATATTTTACCTAGAAAAGGGCTTAGTAATCAGGTGTCGTATTTTGATAGTTTCCTCATATGCTGCATTTTGAATGGCAAGCAAATTGATATCTCCTTCATCATCATAAAACACATGATTGCATGCCGTAAGATTAGAAAATGTAGCCTTCCATACGGTTTATTTTTGTCTTACTTGTTTCGACAAAAATGAAACACCCTTCCCCCTGAAAAGAAAATAGCTTTAAAGAAAACCGACATATTGGATGCTTCTACTTTGAGTAAGATGGGATTCAAACTCGACAATGCACGTTGGGTTCCCAAAGTAGAACATGCCCCTATTGAGGTTGAGGCACCTGAGGGGGAGGGTGACAGACCTGAAGTTGGGGGGATAGAGGCACCTGAAGTTCGAGGGGTAGAGGCATCTGAAGTTGGGAGGGCAGAGGCATATGATAATGGAGTTAGTACTATGCTAATTCTTGACAGCATAGAAAAACTGAATGAAAAAATTGATGTGAAATTTGCTGAGATGGAAGGAAGGCTTATGGGAAGGCTTGAAGGAATGGTTGATGAGAAATTTGCTGAGATGGAAGGAAGACTTATTGGAAGGCTTGAAGGAATGGTTGACGAGAAATTAGCTGAGATGGAAGGGAGACTGAATGAAAAAATGATAAGAAAAATGGTGAGTTGGTTAGAATGACGACAAGAAAGCTGAATAATTTGGAGAGTCAAGTGATAGATACAATGAGAAACTCTATTCTTTTAATGCAAAGAGAAGGAATACGAACACTAATGGGATGCGAAGAGAGTACCGGGACCGTAAGATGTTTCTTAGGTGAATCGATGATAAATCAATCTTGGGGGATTACATCTTCGTCCACTACACCACTGAGGCTCACCCGACTGGCCCCACTGAGCCTCATCCAACTGGCCCCATTCAGCCTCTTCCGACTGGCCCCATTCAGCCTCGTCCTACTGGCCCCACTCAGCCTCGTCTCACTGGCCCCACTCAACCTCGTCTGACTGGCACCACTCAGCTTTGTCCTACTGGCCCCATTCGTCAGGTGCATTCCACTGGCCTCCTATTGAGTGAGACTGGGCGTCTTCCATTGGAACGACCTAAGTCTCTTGATACTTCACCAGCACCTCCTTCATCAGCACCAACACCTCCTTCATCGGCACCAGCACCTCCTTCATTGGATCTTACTCCGAGTAGCCGTTGTATTTGAAATTTTTGTAATTTTCATATTTTGATATTCATATGTAAATGTTGTAAATTTTGAATGAACATAGTGAATGTTTTCTTTTTATGACATCTTTTGTCAATTTTGAATGAACATAGTGAATGGTTTTTTTTTATGACTTATTTCGTCTATTTGAATGAACATGGTGAATGGTTTGTTTGTATGTAAATATTGTAAATAATTGAATGAACATGGGACCCTTTGTCTGTCAGTAAATATGGGAGCATTGAGTGATCTGTCACTAAATATGGGACCCTTGAGTGGTATGTCACTAAATATGGGATTCAATGGTTTGTCGCTAAACGTGAGACTTTTGAGTGGTGGTCTGTTATTAAATATGGGACCTTAGAGTGGTCTATCACTAAACATGTGACTTTTCAGTGGTTAGTCACTAAGTATGGGACCTTATAAATCAGATGGCCTGATTTAAGAAGAGTTTTTCCCATTAGTGTGTGGTTGTTTACTCCAGCATTGTTTGACAAACTGCTCACTAATGGGGAAAACTCTTCTTTAACCAGACCATCTGATTTATAAGGTCCCATACTTATTGACTGACCACTTAAAGGTCACATGTTTAGTGATAGACCAATCTAAGGTCCCATATTTAGCGACAAACTACTCAAAGGTCCCATGTTTAGCGACAAACCATAAAAATGTCCCATATTTAGTGACAGCCCCACGCAAGGGTCCCATATTTCGTAACAAACCACTCAATGCTGGATTTATTTAAAATAACAATTGTTGCTTGAATACATGCTTCAGTACATCAAAATGAAAATTAATACAACTTTTTGCAAATGAAATACATTCTTCCAACTGAATACATGCAAAAATGATAGACACCCATCACTGATTCCACCAATGCTAGAATTCGCCAGTATCTCTAAGATCACTAGAGCTATATGTCGAATCATCATAGAAGTCATAAGAACCAGTCGGCCGTGGAAAAAGGAGTACGTGTTAGTATTTTTCACCTTATTCTATATGAATGAACATGTAAATATGTAGCTTATGTAAAAGCAGCTTACTTGGGATAATTGAGACAAACTCGTTGCTTGCGATTCATGGAAATCATGAGGTTGATGCAAAACATTTAAATCTACACTGCAGGATGCCTGCGCAGCACTTCTATTCGGACAGGTTCTCTTCGTATGACTAATATTTTTGTATAACCCACATCTTCTTCCATTCAATTGATTCTCTACAATCTCAAATGCAGAAGCATCTCATCTTTTAGATGTTTGACCCTTTGAATTCTTTGAACTTTGATGACGTCCTTTTCTGTACTGCATAATAGGTTGGCTGATATGCATCTCATCACTGGCAAGATTTTGGATATGATCTCGGAGCTCCTCTATTTCAAATGTAGACATGTTTCCATATTTTTTCTTAATGCCTTCCCAGTGTACATTTAATTCATCACAGGTCAATTCATTTCAATGTTCAAGTTGTCAAATGAAATCAAATCGATTCTCCATTGTGGATGGATCTGATCCAAATGTAACTTGTTCATCCATTGCATTCTGTGAGCACAAGGTAAGCCCATGGAAGTTGTAAACTCATGTGTACAATTGGGTGAAAATGACTTGTTTATGAGCATAATATATTGCTTATAAACCTCAGACAATGCAAATTGTGATACTCTGCCGTTCACTTCATCAAAGAAAGGAATCGAAACAGTAAGAGCAAATCGGATTTTTTCATCCTCCATTTGATTATTGAAGTCTTGAAACTGATTTTCAATGGCATGGGATATCTTCCTTCGGACAACATATAGATCACTACTAGAATTAGCTATATATAGTTTTAACACTGAATGTGCACCTTCAACCCTTGGAGTTGCTGAATCTTGAAAATGTAAACTCCAACTGATCCATGCCTTGACGAATTGATTCTTATGTGGGATCCATCTCCTTCTTATATAATTCACTGTATCCGAATAATCTCAAAAATCTTGTTTGAATGCCTCAAACACTTCATTAAATGCAACTTCGGATGGAGACTCGACCAAGTCATTCCATTGGGTCATAAATGCATTCCATTCTTCCACTTTCTTGAAAAAAGGCTTACAATGAGTAAAAATATTCTTGTTGATGAGCCAAATGCACAAGATATGTACAGCATTAGGGAACTCTAAATTAATGACATTCTTTAACGCCAAATCTCTATCGGTCAAAAGAACTTGTCGATCATGATAGACTTCTAAGACCTTTTTAAATATCTGTAACGCCCATACGTAATCTTCAAAATTTTCATTCCTCATAAATGCAAATGCATGAGTAGAAATTCTTATTGAAACTTATGATACCAATGATATTAAGCAATGACATATAATATTTGTTAGTTTTGTAAGTGCAATCCATGAGAAATATATTATTATAACTCTTCGTAAGTACAACTAGCAATAGATGTGCAAAGAAAAGATCAGATAAATGACCTTGACTGTCATAGTTGAGAAAATATTGGTAACTACCTTCTTCAAGATTTTCCAACAATGTTTCAATTGAAATACGACCTCTAAGTTACTCTTTTCGAACCCAAGACAAAAAATTGTACAAATCAGTATATGATACTTCAATCTCTAGATTCTCATTTTGAAGGGTCATCATAATTGGCCGGAGTGGTATATTGTTGTTATGTATTTCAATGATTATTCTCTTCTCTTCATCTGAAAAACACCTTATACTTGGATGTCCTACTAATACGCTCGTGAGGTCATGATTGTGTTCCACTTCTTTTATAGTAAACTTCCATGACCCATCAACAATTTGTCTCCCTTTCACTTCAAATGGACAATTAACAAAGAGAGAATATGTTTTATTCTTCCTCTCATCATCTTTCAAATTAACTGTGCTACGATATATACCCCCTCTATCACAACCAAGAATAACTACATTGCGCTTATTGCATGACCTCTTAATGCTAGCTACAAATCCATGTGCAATGGAAACCTCCTTAACATGCTTCACTAAATCGTCGCGACTTGAAAAACACCTCTCAACAAACTCATTGTCAACAATATCATTCTCAACAATCTCATCATTTTTAACAAATGTGGATAAAACTCCCTCACAATCCATAGTACTATTTTCAAAGAAATTTTAAGAGTTTTGGGTTTGAGAAAGAGTTACCTTTGATTCCGGTTCGGAGATTGAGAGAGTAGCTTCTGAGAGATACCTTCGAATCAATATAGGAGATTAAGAGAATATCTTCAAATAGTGGAGTGGTTCGTTTTGGAAATGGGGTTTGGGGTTTGAGGGAAAATAGTTTGGAAAGGAGTTTGACAGAGAGGGGTTTGAGTAAGAGGGGCGTAGAAAGGGCTTTGAGGGAGAAGATTTTGAAATGGGGGAGATTTTAAGGGAGAAGATTTCGAAATAGGGGTTTTGAGGGAGTAGGGTTTCGAAAGGGGCGAGATGGAAACGAAGAGTGAAAGGGAAGAGGGGCGTTATTAAACTTATTCTCAGTGTCTCATGGAAGATCGATCGCACGATTTCTATGATCATGTCGATTTTGCTCTAAACAAACAATCGATCGATCGATCACATAGGATCGTGCGATCGATCTTGAGAGAAGAGGTCGACTGTCAAACCGTCGACCTCTCAGTTAAAATCGATCGCACGATCCTCTATGATCGTGCGATTGATCTTTAAATGGGTTACAATCGATCGATTGATCACTGGGATCCTGCGATCGATCTTGAGAGGAGAGGTCGACTGTCAAAATGTCGACCTCTCAGTTAAAATCGATCGCACGATCTCATGGGACCGTGAGATCAATTAAATCTCGTTTTAGGATCAAGCGATCGATTCGAAAATGAATTGTCTGATCGATCGATCGATCGTATATGCCTCAAATCGATCGATCGAAGTGAAAATGCGTTGCAGAATCGATCGATTGATTTCTCACGGAAGGGCAGAAACGTAATTTCCACTCAAAATTTGAAATACGGTGTCTGGTAACAGAATTCGGGGGTGTCTAAATGCCGAGCCATTTTTTAATTATCTAATCATGGATATATGTTGTTGATTATAAAAAAAAAAAAAAATGGAGCCACGGTTAGGGACATTTCCCATGTTTGGATCAAATTTTCAATTAGTCATGCTCTGTTTACTCTTCAAAGGGGCGGGGTGTTACACTTCTCCCTTTCTTCTTGTTTTTCATTCATTGTACTTTGTCCTTAATGTTGTTATCATTATACACTCTCATGCATTTATGTCATTCCAACATTGAGGACATTGTCACATTTATGTTGGGGGTGAGGGTCTTAAAATTATACAAAAATGCGATTGATTTCAATTTTTTTATTATTTTAAAAAACAAAGTTAAGATAAAAAAATGGTTTTTACAAAAAAAAAAAAAAAATTGAAAGTTTGAGACACTTATTTTGTTAAATAGTTAATTTTCTCTACAATGATGAATTTTTTTTTAAATAATTAAAGAAATTACTGTTTAATAGAATTTCATGAAAAATATTAGAGATAGAGTGATGTTTGTGGGTGTCATATCTAAAAACCCTCACAAGAGTAAAACTCATCCACTAGGGGTGACTTAGGGGTTTAAAGGTTTATTGCATGCACTAAATGCAATCGAGAATGCAAGCGAAAGTGGTGTAAGTATTTTATTTTAGCTTTAATTGCTCGAGGACTAGCAATATTCTGGTTGGGGGTGTGATAAATGCTCAAAATTGCATTTATATCTAATTTTTGTATTTACACGTAAAATTATGAATTTTATTTAAAACAACTTATTATATGTATTTGTGGTTTATAAATCAAATCCAACCAATTTAATCAAGTGCAAATTAAACCAGCTAATTTTATAAAATCAAGTAATATGTGAGTCACATTTGAGTCAGACACCGAGTAAAAAATCGAATCGAATGGAATTGTGTTATTGCTAAGAGAGTCAAAACTGAGCTTTATTTGACTATTCTCATGTTCTCGGGAAAGAAAGCATAAGAAAGAAAAGAAAGTAGAATGGAACAAGAGAAAGGAAAGAATAAGAAAAATCAAAACTAAAACATGTAGGAGTGGAACGGGATTGGCATTGTATGTAGCCGTTGTGGGTGTGACATGAATAAAAAACACGAGAATGGAAAGAATCGGAAAACTCATAAGAAAGGTGTTGAGTACTGAAAGTTTACATTTTTACCCTTCAAATTTGGATTAGTTAGCCTTGATTTTGTATTTATATTAGGTGCATTTAATGTCATTTCTTAGTTTTGTAGATAAGTTTGGAAAGTACAGGAAAACAATCTCAAATCAGTGGATAATTGCAAGTTTAGAGCTTAATTTGGAAGACGTAGAATTTTTATCATTAATTTCACTCCACTCTTAGGTTCTTCATTTAAATTGGTTAGTCTAGATCCACTTATGAGAGTCTAGATTAATTCAATATTTTAGATTTTAAAGTGATGAAGTTAATTATTAAATTATGGAAGAGAGACCATCCAATTCAAGAGCCAAAGGCTGAAATTCAAGATCTATGTGCCAGAGATCCATTTCAATTGGGTTAAGCTAAGCTTCACACGCCAACATTGGGCAGGCCACAAGTAGTCCATGCGCATTTTACACAATGGACTGGACCAATATGCACTTCAAGTCCAACAAAGGCCCAAGTCCTCAAGCTCAAGCCCAAGTTCCACTGGAAGCCCATGTGCTCATTTAGAGGCTCAAAACCCTAAGTCCATAACCCATTTACACGCCCAAGCCTTGTCCATTCAAAATTCATATCTACCATCCATTCTATATCTTCAATCTTAACCCTTCATCTCATAAATCAAAATTAGGTAAAACCTAGAGCCACCTTTCTATATCCAATGCATTCATTCATCATATTAGATCTAGGTCATCCAATCCATTTATCATATAGATCAACCTTAGAATCATAATTATTCATAAATCATATCATCATGTTCATAATTAATCTTAGCCATCCATTAGCTAACCATTAAATTTAGATCCCATTCAGTCATAGCCTATCATGTATTCACTCAAGCCTTGTCCATTCAAACTTCATATCTATCATCCATTCTATATCTTCTATCTTAACCCTTCATCATGCATTAACATCAAATCTAGACCATCCAACATATCCATCATCTATATTTACCTTAGGATTACAAGCATCCATGCATCACTTATTCAGCTATCCAATTAGATCATCCATCAACCAACTAAGCCATTAGATCTTAGGAAATTTCATCACAATCATCCATTTCATTCATAAACTTAGAATAACCCTAGAGCCACCTACTATCCATTGCATACATTTATCATGCTAGATTTAAGCCACGCATTTCATCATCCATTTCATTCATAAACTTAGAATTACCCTAGAGCCACCCTACTATCCATTGCATACATTTATCATGCTAGATTTAAGCCATGCATTTCATCATCCATCTAGGTTAACCATTGAATCTAGACCCTCCATTAGATACCTTTCCATTTATATAATTTATTTTAGCCAATTAAACCTAGAACCATTAGATTTAACCCAAACCTATCTTAGACATCCATTCACTAAACCCTAAGTTAGAACAACTTGGAGCTCAAGCTAGCCTCCATTTGCCCATGTCTTGTCACTACCCTATCCATCCAACACACACTCCACACGATTTTAGTGCCTAAAACCTCTCAATGCAATTAGACCAAAAATCATTTAGATACACTTCTAAGATCCCTACACACCTCTTCACGCCAATCTTCCATGTCACACACAATTTTCACAATCCAAATCCACCCCATTCGAATTTCACACCTAGTTAACCTTCCATATCATCTCATTATCATCCATCCATCCATTCATCTCATCTCTCAATCCCATCCATCCATTTACCATTACACAGAACAAACCCTAATCCTACATAGCCAAACTCGAAAATCCCATACCAAATTCAATTCATAATATCTCTTTTTCCTTGCTTGCATTCCACTCCAAGCCACCTACATAGCCAAATTCGTGTACACCATGTTGAATCCTAACCTTTAGCAACTAAAATCCCAACCATTCAATTCCAATGAGATCCAATCCAAGCCATTCATAAATCACTCAAACCAAGATTAAATCCCAACGCCCATCCTTTCCTTCAGCCTAAAAATACACCATTACCCCAAAGCCAAAATTCGAATTTGAACTGGAGCTCAAAAGGACCTAAGGCTGGAAATACACAGTGAAGACAAAGAGCATAAACGAATTTTGCAAGTGAGATATTTATTTTGCAAATTTATTTTATTGTCTTTCATGTATTCTTTTCAAACTCTTTTACTTGAATTCTTTCATTTAATAAATAAGAGATGTTTCTTTTAGAATCCTGAAAAGTCCGATTATTCAAGATTTCTTTTATGCTTTATTTTAATTTTAAATTTACATTCACAGTACATAAAATAAACACATCAAGAAAATCATTTTTGCAAATTACCACTATGTCCTTCGGAACTTCCCATGGTTGCGTCGGAACGTCCGAAGGCTTTCTCTTCGGAACTTTCGAAGTCTCTCCTTTGGAATGTCCAAAGGTGACTTCTAGAAGAATTCAATAGAAAGCCTTGCAAGCTTCAGATCGTCCGAGTTCCATCCTCGGAACGTCCAAGGTGACTTCCGACATAATATTGATGAAAGCAATGAGTGGCTTGTGAAAGAAAAATCTCACATGAAAATTTTGACCTAGAATAGGCGTGGATCTGTCCTTGGTAGGAGAGAAGTGAAGCTTAAAGGCCCAAAAGTCCAAAGGGATAAGTGTTGGTGGGCGGGTGTTGAGTCTAAAAATCTTACATTTTTACCCTTCAATTCTGATTAAGTTAGCCTTAATTTTGTATATAAAAGATACGTTTACTGGTTTTTCTGGTTTTGTAGATAAAAAGATAGAAAAACAGGATTTTGCATAAAATAGTGGATAATTGCTGGAAGAGAGTTTAAAACAGATTTTTTAGAATTTTATAATTTAATCATGCCACTTTAGGGTTTTTAATGTAAATTGGATAATCTGGATCCGTTTATGAGAGTCTAGATTTATTGAATATTTAGAATTATAGTGGTATTGATTAATTATTTAATTTTAAAATCCAAGTCTGCAATTAAAAGGCCAAAAGTTGAAATAAAGATCCATGGGCCAGAGATCCACTGTAATTGGGCCAAGCTGTGCTCCAAATGTCAGACACTGGGCCAGGCCAAGCACTTCAGGCGCATTTCCCAATGTGGGCCAGGCCAAAGTGAATTCAAGCCCAGCAAGCTTAAATTCCAAGTTTCCAATTCAAGTCTAAGTCCAATTTAAAGATCCAAAACTCCACATTCAAATCCAAGTTTACCAACCCTAAGCCCAAATCCAATTTTATGTCCAAACCCAAAAGCCCATGTCCATGACCCATCTTACCCATCAAATCTTAACCATCCAAATTCCAATCTCCCATCCACACCATCCATTAACCCAATCAACCAATCCAAACCATTCACTTCATGCATCTCATTTATCCCATGCATTTCATATCATCAAACGAGATCAAATTAGTCAATCCTACCCGTTCATGCATCATGATTAGATTTAGGACATCCAAACCATCCATCATATAGATTAACCTTAGGATTAGGATCATCCATGCACCATCTATCCATCCATCCACTTAGATCACCCATCACCCATCATATCCATTAGATTTAACCCAATTTTAGTCATCCATTCACCAAACCCTAAGTTAGAACAACTTGAAGCTCAAGCTAGCCTCCATCGCCCATGGCTTGTCACCACTCTATCCATCCAACACACAGTCCACATGATTTTAGCGCCTAAAATCTCTTCATGCACTTAGATAAAAATCCATCTAGATACACTCCTAAGATCCCTACACACCTCATCATCCCAATCCACCGTGTCATACACGATTTTTTTTTATCTCCTTCCTATCCCATTTGAATTCTATAGTCAACCCTCCACCTCATCATCTCATCATCTCATCCATTCATTCATCCATCCATTTAATCCTAAGCCGTTCATATCATTGCACAATCCAAAACCCTAGAACACAAAGCCAAATTCGAAAATCACACAGCAAATTTCAATCCCAATTTTCTCTCCTTACTTACTTGCATTCCACTTCAAGCCAACCCATCACACCAAATTCGTGTACACCTATAGAGAAGTCCTAGTTTTCTATCTTTTAATCCAAGTCATCCACCATAAGTTAGATTAAATCCCAACCTTTCATCCATCAACTTAAACCTAGATTTGATCCTAGCCATCCATTCAATCCCAAGTCCTATAAATAGCTCAGTAACCCACACACCAAACTCGAATTTGATTATGGAGCCAAAAAGGACCAAAGACTTGAAGAGAGGACCCAGAGAAGACTCAAGAAAACATAGAAAATTCAAATTTCACAAGTGAGTTTCTTTTGTAATTTTAATTTCCAAATACTTTGTATTCAATCAATCCTGTATTAATTCTTCCAATAAATAATCAAAGGACAACTCTTTTAGAATCTTGAAACATCCAATTTCTGATTTCCTTTTACGATTGTCTTTGATTCGATTTTAAAATTGTATACTTTAATTATTTAATTGGACATGAAATAGTTAGGACTTAGGTTAAGATTTCTAGATCTAAGTTACTAAGGTTTGATTTTATAATTTAAAGTTTTTGAAATTAGCATTGATGATAAACATGAACTAGAACTTAGATCTTTACGTGAATATCAAATCTAGGTCGTTTGTTTATTTAAATGTCTTTGGCGATGAACGGTCTATTCCAAACAACCACCTTTTACATTACTGCGTTTTTATTTCTGTCGTTTATTTTTCTTGCCGATTTACTTTTCATGTTTATTTTATTTTACTTGAATGTTGTATTTTAGTTTTTCTTTTTAAATCTTTAATTCTTTTAAAATGTATTTATTTCATATATTTAAAACCTCCCTAACAACTTGATTAACTAGTTAGGATTAAATTTAATTAGATCAAGATTTTGTGAATTAGAATGTGTGGTGAGATTGTTTATAAACTCTTAATTAAAACATTATTTTAATTACTTTTAATCAATGCTCTAAAATTATAAATCTATTTATTTAATTGAAGATTTTCTAGGTTGGAAATATACTTTTAAAGATTAAAATTGATTTTCTATCTTAGATTTAATTATGAATCTTGGTTTTCTAAGAAACAAAAAAATTGAGGCATGTGTATTTTGAATTTCATATATTTTGAATGTTTCCTTTGGGTTCAACATCACACTCAATCGTTGTACTATGAATGGTTCGTGAGGTTACGAGATTTACATATTTAAAACACATCAACAATGGGTGATGGTAAGTGTTGAATTGACTACACATGGCAAGCTACTACACTATTCTGAGGAAAAAGGTAAGGTGCTCACAGGTCTCATATCAGAGTCAAATGAGTAAACGTATTGTTTGTAGTATTGATTGAGAACATTTCGGTATCAGATGAGATGAATCTTGGTGAAACTTGGTAGTGTGATAAGTTACATTATGGTTTTAATCAAATGTTGTGCTAATTAACAAGTTATGTGAACCCATGTGTTACTGAAAGTGGATTTCAAGTGATGTATGATAGTTTGTTAAAAGATATGTTGTGTGACTGTATCTCGAACATGCAAGGAGGTTAACACCTTTGAAGATCTGATTTTTGAAGTAATACCCGTGGACAGGGTTTTCAAAATCAGGTACATTTGGGAAGAGCCATACCTTTGATTCAGGTATTGTGGCAGCATCGTGGAGTTCAAAGCACCAGAAGGGAGCTAGAAACAACACGATGGAAGTTGTACCCAAGTCTATTGCCAATTAAAGGTACGCATTTTATTCTGAAATTTCAGGACGAAATTTCTTTAAAGGGAGTGGGATGTAATACCCCAACCCTAATTAGGAATTAATTGTGTAATTATGAGTTGTTAAATGTGATTTGTGATCTGTTAATCATGATAAGAGTGGGCTTCCCAGAAAGTCTAAGTTTGGGCCAATCCGAACTCGTTAGCTCATTAATCCAGCTCGTCAAAGTTGGAAGGGCAAAACTGTAAATATCTAAACTTTATCCGAAGATGACTCTAAAGATATTTTTATTTGGAAAACCATTCATTTGAAGTATTTAAACTTCCAAATTGCACCCATTCTATGAGTTTTGAATTCTGAGTCTAACGAATTTTTCAATTTGTTATGTTGACTTCTAAAATGTAGCCTCCTCAATCTTTTGGGGGTCCCTATTTATAAAAACCCTAATTTAAAGTATTTATGAGAGTCAAAACTTCTTCGAGCTTCATGAGACGAATTTTGCCAACTTAACTGTGAAGTCAAATTTTCTCTGAGAGATACGTGAAATCTATGTGAATTTGCTAGAAATGTTCTTTTCGGTTAAATCGTCAAATTTTCAATGCACATTTCTCTCCAGATTGTTGATGGTTTGATCCGTTTTTAGTTCCCAACCCATTGGACCGGTCAGATTAATCTAATGAGATTTCATTTTTACCCAAAATTATAGAAATGGTTTAAGAAAATTTAGAATGGATATGGGCCTCACCCCTTTTGTCCCATATGAACTTTCTTTTACACAAAAGGAGATTTTACAAATGTCCAACGTGTAACTTTAGTTTCCTTGGCTCCGCACATGGGCTTGGCCAGTTAAGGGTCGGATTTAGAGATCTGAACATAACTCGCGCCGTGACACTCCGCCCCGATCACATGATTATTATATTTTAAAAAAAAAAATAAACTCTGAAAATTAGAGTGAAAAGGGCGGGGTGTTACAGCCCCAAAGTGTTATTTTCTATAAATACTACTTCTCCTTCCTTTTTTTCTCCTTCCTTTCTTTCCTTTCTTTCCAACGTTTCTTTCTTCTCTCTCATTTTCTTCTCGTTCGTGCATCAACTTTTTCCCTCCGGAACGTTTTTAGTGGTGTTTTTGTTAGGTTTTTCATAGGGTGCCAAAACACACACGAAATGTATCAAAACTTTCATTTTCTCTTATTTATGAGCTTAGGATAAGATTTGGAAGGAAATGGGATAAAGAAAGGGTGTAAAAATGGAGTTATGAAACTAAGGGGAAAAATGGCATTTTTTTGTATATTTTTAAATTATACTTCCTAAACCTCCGAGAAATCTCAATTTCTCTTTTCTAAAGTAAAAGGGGGCATAATAGTAACCCCAACCAACTCTTTAGTGATTATTTTTCAGCATTGTGTTTACATTATGTATTGTACTCTCTGGGCTAAATTCTCCGTCTGAAGCGATTTCGGTCGCTTGGTGGTGCTATCTGTAGTGATTAGGTCTCTCAATGGTATATGAATTGGGCACTAAGAATTTTATTTACATTTTTATATTATATCCTCTGGGCTAAAACTCTCCACCTGTAGCGATTCTTGACCGCTCAATGATGCCATCTGTGACGATTCTTGTCACCGGGTGGTATGTGAATTGGACACTGAGTAATTTTATTTACTTTCCTGTATTGTATCTTTTGTGTTGAACTCTCAATACTCTTCTGTGGCTAAGAAAAAATACGATATCAGGCACTAAGTACTTTCATTTTCTCTTTATTGGGTGTTTTGGATGACTAACTTTGTTGACGTAATCTAATGTGGACTAGAAAGTGCTTAGTAGACTCACAACCTTAACTATATTCTCCTGTGAAAAATAAATTATGGGGTTTAGAGATATTTATGTGTATTGAGCTTTACCTTATATTTTCACATATTGCTCATAAAAATAATCGAATTAAGGCAAGGAATGTAATACCCTGCTGCAGATTAGGCGTGTTTTAGCTTGTTAATCCTGTTTAACCGATTAATCTTGGAGATTTTCGTTAGGGCTTTGAGGAAAGCCCAGGTGTGGCCTGATCTGAGCCCGAAAACTCAGTGATCCGACTCGTCGAGCTTGAGGGGCATTTTGGTAATTTACCACTTGTTGTGTATATTTTTATAAATATTGTTGATATGTGTATATTATTGGTAAATAATATTCTCCTTAATAAAGGATTTGCATTTCTGATTTTAAAATGAATTTATTTTCAGAAAATGGTATTTAAATCCCGCCCGTCAAAACCCTGAAAGGGAGTATTAATTATTTTAAAGGGTTTTGAAAATGAAATAAATTTTGAAATTAGTTTTTTATGGTAGACCATTTTAAGAATGGTTTAGTTATTTCATTTCACCTCAAAATGATGTCTCTAAATTGTTTATTTTAACAATTCTTTATTTAAGTAAATAGTATAAATTTATGGTTTTTATTTAAATAAATGGTTTTAAATAAGAGTTAAATTCCAAAATTTTTATGGTGATTAAGATTTTTAAAACCCAACATAACTATAAGGTTGGATTAAATTTTTGAGCTCTTGAAATTATTTTTTTAGTTAAAAATCCAGTTTTTGATAAAATGGGGCCCTTTTTGAAAAAATGGAAAATGTGGAGGGCTGATTCGCAAAAAACCAAAAATTTACTGTAGCAGCGTCAGTGGCGTACTGCGGCCTGCTCGACCCGATTTTCCTGCGTCGTCCCGTCCCATCGCATGCGCACCGGATTTTCCGGCCAAAAACCTATATAAACCGGCTTAGCCTTCGGTTTTTAACTCCCACAAACCTTCTTCTCTCCTCTCTGTCTCTATTCTCAGCCAAAACCTAGACCGGCCGACTCTCTGTTTTGCAAACAGTAGCTTAAGAGGGAAATTTTTTCAAAAGTCCAGATTTCAGCCCAGAAATTCAATCCAAGGTAACCACTGCATTCCCCTTTCAATTTCAATCGGTTTTGAATCAAGAAATTTTGAATTTGGCTCTGTTTTCAGTAAGAAAAATGATTTCAAAGTTTAGGGAAAAAATTCTAGGGTTCCTCGTATCAGTGAGCTTCCGGTGCTAAGATCGGATGGTTTATTGAGTTTCAAAACTCCAAACCTCTCCCTATGGAAAGAGGACTCCCGGAGGAATCCATCGGACCGGTCAGATGTAAAAACTGAGTCCAGAAAATCCCCCATTTCCCAAGTTCGGTTTTCACTGTTCTCAGCAGTTCACTGTCTGTTGCAGACAGTGAACGGGAGGAAGAGGAAGAAAAAGAGAAAAAAAAAAAATTATATATATATATATATATATATTTTATTTGATATTATTGTTCCTTGTGATTTTTAATGTCAGTTCCCATTGAAAAAAAAAATTGAATAAATAATTGAATAAATAAAAATTATTATTTTATTCAAATTTTTTTATTTGATATTATTGTTCCTTGTGATTTTTAATGTCAGTTCCCATTGAAAAAAAATGAATAAATAATTGAATAAATAAATATTATTATTCAAAAAAAAATTATTATTTTGTTAGATTATGTGATGTGATGATTAGTACCCCTTTTTGTTAATTAAAATTGTACTAACCCTCTTCTCTTATTACTTATAGTGTAAATACTATTGTATCCACTTCTAGGCCGATCCTATTGGTCGGGCATTGAGTAATTCACTTTCAGGCGGACGCTATATAGTCGGGCACTGAGTCACCTCGAGGCCTACTCAAAATGTCAGATCTGGTCCTATCAAGAGGAAAACCGAGAAGTGACCCGAGGATCTAGACCTAACTCAATAAGTCAATATGGTCAATAACTAGAAGACAATATGAGTTTTGGACTGAGCCCTTTTTTATTTATTATTATATTGTGGATTATGATAATTTAAAAGGGATAGAAACCCAGTAGGAGACTCAATTCCATATACCTCGGATATTTTTGGAAAAACGTATGATTTCCAAATACTACGTATGTGTACGTATTTGTTATGTATATTGATTGTGCACTTGTGTGTTGTTTGAACAGAGACCGCGTAACCACACAATCACGGTGAGGGAACTTAACTCTAAAGATTTTGTAAACAGGTTTTATGATGAGATAAGTATTGAGCAATGAGTGGTTTCAATTTTGATGAACCCACCCATGTGCCTATACACGATGCACTATGGTAAGAGTGCTGATGTTGATTGAAATATTACGATGTTGATCGTATGAGTATGTAAGACTGTTTCCACGTACCTGGGCTATTGAACCAATATCGGCCATATGAGAGATGGTTTATGTTTACTGGACCATGGGCGGACCATGCCGTCGTCAGTTGCTGACTTGAGAGTGTCAATATCGGCTAAGTTAGAGCCGGAGATGTACTTGCAAAGATGTATTTTGACCGTGTCGGGACTTAATATTGGTCTCAGCGTAGTCGGCATGCGTTACGGTGGATGATGGCAGTGTTTGATGATGTTGTTATATTATTTGAAATTATGCTTGTGGTTATCAAGCATGTGGTATTATTAAACTGTTGCGAACCTGTTTTATCTTTACTTAAACTGCATTGTTATATTTCCTTCACTGGGCTAGTTAGCTCACACCACTCACCTTTCAGGCGATGAACCCGAGGAGGAGGACCCTCTCTTTCAGGCTTAGGGCGATTAAGCTAAAGCAGTGTCTTGAGATTCCCCCGGAGGGGAATGCCCTGATCTTTTCCTGTTGGATTTTGGAACCGTTGACTTTTATTAAGTACCGGATGCGGTACTTAATTTGTGTTAATTTGATGTACTAGGCTATGTTGCCTTTGTAGTTTTAAGACAATATTTTGAATGTTGAAATCAATGATTGATTTTCTTATGCTATGTGTTGATGTTGTTATTGTCTATTTTTATAGGGTAGGCATATGGTACATGTTTGAGTCCACATGATGGGATCATGTGTGACCTCTGGGCCTAACTGTTGATTCGGCCTAGTGAGAATGCTTGTGGTTTAGTTTATCTTTAAAAAAAAAAAAATCAGTCACGTTCCGGGCCCACCCTTTGGGTCGGGGCATGACAAGGAGATTCAACTTAATTCTTATTTTAGGGTATTATGAAAAACCATTAACCCTAGAACGTGATGGGATTTATGGAGATAAAAAAATGGAAAAGACTAACTGGTATCTAGACTAAAAAGGGCTTAAAATTTTGGAATAATTATTGATTTATTATTAAATTAATATATATTGAACCAAATTATAGATAGACTTTAAAAAGAAATTTATCATTTTGGTTTAGAGATGAAAAGTCCAAATTGATGAGATAACCACGATGATGATGCTCAATTTTGGATTAACGGGTCGGGTGTCGATGGTTGACGGGTCGGATCGTACAATGCGACGACGCATACTGTAATGGCAAATCTAACTCTGAATGATTTGTGTAAAAGGCCACACCGTCTGTCTCTCCTGGTGTTAATCTCCACTTTTCTTATCTGCTTTCCATCATCGTTCTTCTTTCTTCTTCTGGAAATGGAAAATCTAGCTTTAGTTTCCTCAAATTTTCTTCTCGTTTCTTCTCCCAATCTATTCCAAATTTCAAACAGACTCTCTCTCGCCCCTTCCCTACCTCCGCATGGAAGAGGATTCCCCAGAGTAAACAGTAGGCGTTTCACCTCAGCACTCGCCCATCATCGAATTTCTCAAACAACCTCCACTAGCGGTAATCTGAAACTGTTACCACTTCCTTTCATTTCATTAATGCCTTTCTTTCTAGAAATCTTTTCTTGCTTTCTATTGGTGGGGACTCTATATTATTCATTTATCAAATCTATTTCTCCGTTTCGATGCATGGAGAGGAAATTCCAATTTCTTGGAAAATAACAACTTAGTGAAAGATAAGAGAGTGGGAGAGGGGGGTTTAATCGTTTTTGATTAATCCTCCGTTTGGATCGTGGAAAGGGAAGTGCTTTCTTGGAAGGTAATATTTTTCTACCAGAAAAATAGGATTTGGTTATCCATTTCTGGTTAGTGATCCGTTTTGATTCATGGAGAGGAGAGTACTTCACTGGGAAGAACCGTCTCTTTAACCCAATAGACAACGGGTTTAACAATTTTTGTTTAAAAATGTCTATTTTATACTATACTATTTTCTTTCTAAGTTTCCCAAAAGAGCATAAAGATGCTTATTTTTCTAGAATATACTTCCCATTCCATGCATCGAAATGGACTTATGCAATTCATTATGTTTTGTCTCGACATTGGTTTAGTTGTTTCTTGAGAGCTTGGAAGGGTTTCGGTTTTGTCAATATTTGAATTTGAATTTGATTTAGAGTTGGACTTTTGTTGTGAAGTGTTTACCCAGACAAAAAATTAAGCTGCAAGTGTGATGGGTCTTTTGGAATGGCCTTTGCTTGAATTTCGGCCCACCAAAATCACTTTACCAGACTGACCAAGCCTTTCTTTTGTGGGTTCTATGTGATTGGCCTGTATTTTAGAATTCTTCTTTAGAATTTCAAGGTTATTTGAATTCTAGAACTTTGAATTATGACAAATTCTAGTATTGGAGGAATGCTAATGTTATTTTTTTTTGGGGTTCATCTTGAATTAAGACACTAGAATCTGTAAATTTTCATTGATTGTAGAATTCCAAAATCACATGATCTACACATAGGAACATTTTTCTAGAATCTTAAGTTGGCTCCACGATGGATATGCTATCAAAACCACATGATCTACACATAGGAACATTTTTCTAGAATCTCAAGTTGGCTCCACGATGGATATGCTATCTCATTGTGAATTTCAATTGATTAGCATATCTTAATACTATATAAAAAATCTACCTACATAAATGTACATAGGGGACCACCCATTTGACATGTGGCATGCTTTTAGGGGACAATAATCATTTAAATCAAAGGAGAGTCTATGGGTTAGCTACATATCAAATTTCATATCAGTTTGGAGTATGTAACCACGTGATCTAAATGATTGACAAAGGGAGTGTTTTTAAATTTCATATCAGTTTGGAGTATGTTGACAAAGGGAGTGTTTTTAAATTGGAGAGAGAGAGAGCTGAATCATGTACACATAGATAGAGACAAACAGACAAAAGGAATGGACATACAGGAGTTCTAGAATTTAAGAAATAATGCCAGTTTGGGAGATCTGTAATGAAATTCCATTATTTTGGACTATAATGGTCATTGAAAAACTCCACTTCTCAAAATTCGGGACAAACCAAATGAAGAACTATGAAAGGAATTTGTCAAATTCCATGACATACAAAATTTTGCTCTCAAATTCTTGATGCCGAACATACCCCTACTAGAAAATGCATTCTCATCACAAACTAATTTTCTATGCTTCCTAGCTTTTGCATTTGGTTACATGTTTCAGTAACTGCATTAATTGTTGTGCAGTAGTAATGCTATACTGACATTTCACAATAAGTAGTTTCTCATGTTCCTTGTTTGCAAATAATCATTCATTTTTATCCAAACTGATGAAATTGAGCATGCATGAAGCTCTCTTGTTCTGTGCACACGTAAGCTCATATGTGAATCAGGTGCACATGTTTGTGCATTAACATGTGAGATATCTGACTGTTCATGTGCAAGCATCTGCATGAACATGTTTTGGTATGTGAGCAAATTGATGTTTTGATTTGTTTAGTGTCTGAAGTAACCTACATGATACAGAGCTGAAGAAATTAGAGTCTGTGACTTTTGCTAGCATTTCATCTTCAAGTTCCAGTGAGACGACTTCAGTTGGTGTCAATCCACAGTTATCAGTGCCACCCCCACCATCCACAATGTAAATGCAATTCTTGTCCTTAATAATTCATATTCTCTGCATATCTTCTACAGAAATAAATTAAGCACTTCTCATTGTTGACCACATGAAACATATTCATGTGACATTATGTTTCCAGAGGGTCACCTCTTTTTTGGATTGGAGTTGGAGTTGGCCTTTCGGCATTATTCTCATGGGTGAGAATCTAAAGCTCAAGGATATAATTCTAAATCCTATTCTTGAATGTTTCTTTTTATTTCCATTCATAGCCAAATATTGATAATCTAATTGATATGTTTCAGGTGGCAACAAACCTAAAGGTGAGTTTTTTCAATTCTTTATCATTTTTCATGATATGCATTTGTAGCTTGGTTGGTGTTCAATTGTTGGTCAAAAGTGTTCCTTGTGTACATAGATGGCAATATATTAAGGATCTAGCTTTGTTGCTGTTGTGTTTTTTCCCCCTTGTGGGGTGTGTGTGTGTGTGTGTTGGGGGGGAGGTGATTTCTTAAAGTTAAATGGCCCTTACTGATGTTTTCTTATCCTTTGATGTCCAAATATTTCATTGTCTTTAATTTATTAGAAGACTGTCGTATCCAGGACATTGATATAAGAATCAGTGTTACCTAGATTTGTTGCACACTGGCATGTGTGTATCCTATGATGCTAGTATTCCTTTTATTATGAATCATTATTACCTGAATTTATGGCATGGATGCCAACTGTCAAAAATGCCATCAAGTGCCTGCCACAAGCAACTCCTTTTGGAGGCTGAGACACTTTGTGCTACTTCTCCTGGACCACTTTACGGATGTGTCTCTTCAATTAATCTAATCTGGCTCTGTGAATCCATGCCATATAGAGTTAGTTGCCATTTTGTTTGTTGAAACTATCAATATGCAAATATTTCATTGCCTCATGTTTCCATCAGGTATTAACAAGCACCAGTCATTCTTTCTCTTGAGGTAAAATGACATTTTGATGTAAACAAGTCTACTACTATATTTTAGATGCCAAGTCCATACAATTCTACCGTCTAGATATATTGTAGTTATGATCTTTCAAAAAAAAGAAAAAAAAAGGAGGATACTTTGTAGTATAGTTTTTTCTATTGCTTTTCAGTGTTGCATTTTTTTGCTGGAACAACTTATGAAATTTAACATTGTAAGTGCATTTCCTAGACATGGTGACTTCCTTATGAATGTTACTTAAACCTTTTGCTGGAAATCTTCTCTCAGAAATATGCAATGCAGCAAGCTTTCAAGACTTTGATGGGCCAGATGTCATCAGAGAATAACCAATTTAGTAATGCTGCGTTCTCCCCAGGATCACCTTTTCCATTTCCCACACCCTCAGCATCAAGTGCCTCATCGCCACCACCTCTTACCCCACAGCCAGTAGTTACAGTTGATGTCTCTGCTACAAAAGTAGAATCACCACCAGCGACAAAGTCAGAAGCATCATCGGCTACTAAAGTTAGAGACGATACTGAAATAAAAACAGAGCCTAAAAGATATGGTATCTAAGCTATTTCAGATTGGTAGTTCCATCAAATGGGAATTTTTTTGTAGTTTGTGTACTTGTGCAAATGTGTTATGTACATGTTGTGAAAGTGGATACCATTTATTCTTGTGCTTGATCTTGGTCTTCCCCTTTTGCATGTCCATATCTCATATCCACAAATCATCATCATCATCATCATTATCACTGTAATAGCCATTTTACCATCTGTGCCTCATAGTCATTGAATGATTTATTTTATGCCTTCATTTGACACGTCATCATGCTGACTGGTTATTGTGTGTTTCTGTTGTTTCCATGTAACTTGGCCCACTTCATTGCAAAATTGCAAACTGAAGAAATATGTTTGTACATGCTTGGCTGAACTGTAATATGCACTTCTATGTTCCTGTAGGGACCTTTTCATTTGATACTTCATATTTCAATGCATTTCAATCTCACAATTTTCAATATGAACAAAACAATAGCTTTTGGTTTTTTGTTATGTTAATTAATTTGATCTATTAATTTGCACAATTATGAAGATAAAATTCTGGGACCTTTATTTTGATTAAGGTAAGAAGTTCAAGAGTGATTTTTAATAACATTTTAGAGATGCTAATTGGATAGCTATAAAGCTAGAAGAGTTGCAAACAAAGTCAGCAAAGCTTAACCTCTCTAGCAGTACCATTGGATGTTTTGTGGGAAATACATACGTGGGCTTACCGATAGGAGCTAACCTTAGGTTGAGGAGGATATGGTCACATGTGGTGGAAAAAATGGAGAAAAGATTGGCCTCGATCAAACCTCCCAATCTACTTTTTGTCTATGTTCAAGATGCTGTCGAGTGGAGTGAGCAAGTTGGAAGGTCTTTTAAGAAATTTTCTATGGAATGGAGGGACTGAAAGAAATAAAAAAGGTGCATTCAGTCACTTGGTTGGAAGTTACCAAGCTCAAAGAAGATGGAGGTTTAGGGATAGTACCACTGAAAGTAAGAAATTTGATGAGGACATCATGTAACCTTAGCGAAGAAAGATGCACTGGAAGCTAGATTTTGTCCTCAGCATGGTTGGATGATGATTTTACCCGTATTTCCAATATATCCGACCATGGATAGAGACATATCTAGCCATGTATACCCCAGATTGTACGCTGATCAAATAGGGATTTGAAGATTTGGCTCGATCCATCCATTTACATCATCTGAGTAATTCATTTATGGATTGAACTGATCTAATCGTTGATCCAATGGCATCCGGGCATTTGTTTTTGTTATATTTTATTAGTGTCATTATTCTAGTTTATATGGTTCCAAGATTGTTATGGACTTGTTTTTGTTTTTATGGTTTTAGATTGTCCACATGTGTGCCTTAAGTCACATGTGTCTAGGGTTATAAGAGAGTCCTTTTTTATAAATAGTTGTAAGAGACACTTTTGAGAATGATGAATGAATGAATGAATGAAGAAATTCAAGTTTCTCCCATCTGTAGATCTGGTGTGACACCTTTTGCTTCCTTGGTTTGAGATCAAGGAACCTTGTGTGACTCAATGTACAATCCTCCTCCTCCTCTCTCTATTTCTTTCCTTCCCTTTCCTCCTCTCTTTTTACCCACTTTTTTCATCTTTTTACAGATTATTTTTGTCCATTTTTCATCCAAACCCTAGCCCTAACTAAACCAGGACCCAACTCGATCATCGGCCACCAAAGACCCGTCGGGACCCACAAGTTTGTACGAACTTCTGTACATGTCCGTCTGATCATACAAACATGCCTGTTTTGGGCCTGTTTAGCCTATTTCTCATCCTAACCTCTAGATCCCTATCTTAGACTCGTAAATCTAAACCCTAACCTATCGTTTCACCCTATTTGAGACCTAGTTTTGCCCAAGAATTTAAAAAAAAAAAATCAAATCCTAATTCCTTTGGCAAACCCTCGGTGGCCCCATAGCTCTATTTCATCCATTAGGTGACTGATTTCTAAATCTAGAGACCTAGGATAGGGTTTGGTGTGATTTAATTAGTTTTTTGAGGGTTTTTGCATTGAAGGCCAGCAATACAACTTGGAGAGCTAGATGGACCTCTTAGCCCAACTGAAGGAATTCTCAGTATCGTGATGAGGATGAACATCTGTGGACATGCGACTCTACTGGTACATTTTTAGTCAAATCAATGGTAGAATTATACCCGGGGCAACAACATAATGTAGATTTGTGCTCTGTGCTAGCTTGGACTGGTTTGGCTCCCTCGAGGGTTCAAGCCCTTTGTGTGGTATACCCTAAAGGGAAAGATTCTTAGTAGAATGGAACTCAAGAGAAGGGCTTGGTGAGGGATGGGGATGACCTTAGCTATCCACTTTGTGGTCACCAGGAGGAGGATGTCGATCACCTCTTTGTTAGCTGCTCTTTCGCTAGGAGTCTGTGGTTGAGATTTGTGAGTCTCTTTGAGGTTTCATGGGTTTGGATTGAATTGTGTTGAGGAGGTTGAGTCGTGGGTGCTATCTAAACTCAACCCTAGGAAGATGTTAGCTTGGGACATGGTATCGGCTGCAATTCTTTGGACCCTGTGGAAAGAAAGAAATACAAGAATTTTTGAAGGTAAATTATGTGAGATCACTGATCTTCTCCAAAGGGCTAAGTGGAGACTGTGTGTCTGGCTCCTCTCGGGGGAAAGACTTCAAAGGGCTAAAGCCAATGGATTTCATGTCATCTTGGGAGGGGTGCATGAGTGGAAGCACTAAAAAATCAAAGTGAACAGTCAAATGGGTGCCTCCTCCATGTGATGTTATGAAATTTAATGTTGATGGAGCTGCCAAAGGTAAGCTGGGGCTAGCAGGAATAGGTGGAGTACTTAGGGATAATAGGGGAATCTGCACTGGTTTTCACAGAAGATGTGGGAGCTAGAGACTCAAATGAAGCAGAACTCCCTAGTATTAGGAGGGCATTGGCTATCTGGAAAGCCTATGGGTAAGGTCCACTTGTCATAGAAGGGGACTTGACCAATTCTATTAAATGGGTTAATGGACTCAAGCGACCTCCATGAAAGTTGATTACCATAGCAAGAGAGATTAAGGGTCTATCCTTAGGAATAGACATCTCCTTCGTCTAAGTTAGTCGCACAACAAATGGGGTCGCGGATTTCTTTGCTAAATTTGTAGTCCTTTATGGTTAGCAGGATGAGAACCTTAGCCACATCTTCTTAGAATGTTTGGTAGCCTTGGGGTATGGCATAGATTCTTTCAATTGATGGGTGGTTCTTTGGTTCTTCAGAGGTCTCTTTATAATGTATTGGAGGGGTGTAACTATTGTCTGTTTAGAGCGTAGTAAGAGATTAGACTGGTTTTCGATTCTTGCATCCTTATTGTGGTCGATTTGGAAAGAAAGGAATTCTAGGGTGTTTGAGGGAAGGAGAAAGGAGTCGAGGAGATCTTCGAAGCGGTTTGGTGGAATTTAAATTCATGGTTATCGATAAACAAAGAATTTAATGGGATCTCATTGGGGGATCTTTACTTGTCTTGGGAGGGTACTTGGAGGTAGGCTCAAAGAAGAGTGTTCAGAAGGAGGAATGTCCCCTCCTCTTGAAGGTTGCATTAAGATCAATGTGCATGGTGTGGCTAGAGGAAAACCGGGTCCAATAGGTGGTGGGGGAGCACCCAGAAATCTTGGTGGTCATATCTCTTTCTTCTTCTTTGAAGCTGTAGGTGTTAAAGATTCTAATGAGGCGGAGCTATTGAGTATTAGAAGAGCTTTATCTTTATGCGTGTGTCATAGATCTGGGACTTAGACTTAGAGGGTGACTCAATGAATGCAATTAGATGGGCTAGTAGAGTTGAAAGACCTCCCTGGATGTTAATTCCCTTGGTAAGAGAAATTGAGGAATTGTGCTCTCAGTGTATGGTGACTTTCAGGCATGTTAGAAGGACTGCCAATCGGGTGGCTGACTTTCTAGCTAAGTCAAGAGCGGGTCATTGGGAGGGATTCTTGATTTCTTGAAATTTTATTTGGGCTTTTGGACTTGCAGGTTGGAATGTCTTTTTGTGATGTATTGTGTAGTATAAGCCTCTTATACCACTTCTCCATGTTGTACTTCTCTTTCTCATCATCAATAATGTTTTTCCATGTTTCTGCTTTGGAAAAAAAAAGTCGTAAGCAAAGCTAAGTATAAAATATATGATAATTTCTATTCTCAATTAGAAATTAAAGAGGGAGAAAATGGAATATACAAGCTTCCCAAAGTGAGACAGATGAAAACTAGTGACCTAGATCATGTAAGATGTATTAAAGATGAAAATCAAAGGGTCTTAGTTACAGATAAGAAAATAAGAGATATATGGATAATGTATTTTAAAGGCTTTCGAAATACGGAATAGGAAAATGAAAATACACATTGAAATAGAAGATGATAAAGAGTTCGTTAACAAAATATAAAAAATAGAAGTAAATTTGGCCTTCAATAGATGAAGAGAAGTAGAGAGCTTTAGAACTGGACGATATTCCTGTAGAAGTATAGTTCTTATTGGGTAAACATGGGATTAGAGACTGTATTAATAGAAGAAAGGCACCAGAGGTGGCGTAAAACAAAGAACAAGGCAAACTAAAAAGAACCCCCAACCCTTTACACCCAATCAGGAAAACCCCCAAATACAAACCAACTAACAATTAGGACAAAACAATGGACTCTTTCCAAGCTCTCAATATGTCAAAAATGGAGAAATCCTAGAATTTTGCGAGGGAAAAGGCGTAAGCTGCGCATTTGGCCTTAACTCTGCAATAAACGTCTTGAGGGCTCTCAATACTATTTTGAACACCCTATTGTTGCGCTCACCCCAAAGGTTTCACAGAGTGGCAAAAAGAGCTAGCGGCCACAACACCAATCATTTGGAGGGAACGTTAGAGATCTCCCATGCAAAAGATAGCTGAGCAACTGGGGAGGCCATAGACCACTGATTGACAAACTAGCTCAATACTAAGCTCTAGGACAGACGTTGAGAAAGGACAATGGATGAGGAGATGGTCCACCTCTTTAGAGGCCTGAAGGCATAAAAGACAAGCACTAACCAGAAATCTTCCCTTTGTGCAAGTTATCTTGGGTTAGTATTTTCCACAAACCCACGGTCCAAAAAAATTGATAGCTCAGGAGGAGCTTTGGAAGGCCAAATAGTAGGATTCACTGTGGGGACATAATTGCACTAGTTGCTCCACTCATAAAATGACTTACCAAGAAAGAGCCTGAAGAATCTTGCCACCCTTACAAGTGATTCTCATCTTGAACCTGGATCCACACAAAATTGTCAAGAAGCAGGAGGTGCGAGAAATTGCCCGTTTTTGTATCAGACAAGTTCCTGTGGAAGCATATATCCCACACAATTTTATCACTAGGCATTGAATAGAAGCCAGAGACAAAACCTTCAGGAGGGAGGGATAACTGGTAGTGGGAGGGGAACTGGTTAGCAAGTGAGGAGGATTGCCACCAAATGACACTCCAAAACCTAGCTTCATCTCCCTTACTCACTTTCCTTTGCTTGAATCTAACCGCACAAGCACTACATGGGATTAGATGGTTAATTAGGTTATTTAACAAAATCTTGATTGTGAAAAGGATGTTTGAAGAATGGTGTAAACCTATAGTGGTACCACTTTAGAACGAAGGAAATATTTAATATTATGCCAATTATTGAGGTGTTAAACTTATCAGTGATACAATGAAACTTTCGGAGAGAATAATTGAATAGAGGCTTAGACTAGAATCAAGTCTGGGCCGACCGTTTCCCTACATGAATTTAAAGTTGAAACCATCTGCACTTGGAGCTTTATCCCCTTTGAGATTATCCAAAGTCGCCTTTATTTCTTTTACACTAAAATCTCTCTCCAACCATCCTATCTTTCCTTCACTAACTCTCTTAAAATGAATTCAGTCCATCACCCCTCACACTCCTATCGTTCAAAGAAGCCAATCTAAGACTACTAAAAGGGGAGTTTTGACCACTAGGTGTAGGCTCCTAAGTTTCCAAAAATGGGTGAAACCAAGATTCGGCAAATGCAAAGTAGCAAGAGATGGGTGATGAAAGAGGCTCCAGGAAACAATATAGTGACAAGGAAAAGAAGGGAGGTCTAGGAAAAAAGGTACCTGATAAAAAAAATTATGTGAAAAGGAGAAGCAGTCGATAGGGCCCAACGCTCCGCACAATGAGAAATGAGTGCTCGAAGGATAGACCAAGGAAGCCGTGACCATCGACAAAAATTCAGATGGCAAGGAAAAAAGTTGGGGAAGGTAGATGATGGGTGGATGTGGCAAGGGAGATGACTATAAATGGAGGAAAAAGGGGTATGGGTGTGTCAAGGACCTGTATGGGAATACTCATATTGATTTGATGAATGATTCGAAGAATGAAAAAGAATTTAAGAATGGCTCTCTCAATCCTTAGTGGTCGGCTCAATAGGGATTCTCTCAGGAGGAGCTCCAAAAAATAATGCTTGGCGTTGGATTCTCTACCATTGTTACCCTTATAGGGGAAAATACTTTCTTGGTGACACTGTGATTAGTGGAGGAGCTTGAGAAACTGGAAAGCAGCGTGTCGGAAATCGGGAAGCTTTTGATCCATGGGAGGTGGAGACCCCACAACTTTGTGCACACAAGGATAGTGTAGCTCCAATGCTTTGGATACCCTCTCAAAGGTTGGAATCAGAAATTGATAGAGGTGTTCGGGAATAGATTAGGAAGATTGGTTGAGATTGATGACAACAACCTCAAAAGGGAAGATTGCTCGATGTCAAGGCGGACAAGAATCACATAGCACACGAGGAGAGTGTAGCTCCAATGCTTTGGATACCCTCTCAAAGGTTGGAATCATAAATTGATAGAGGTGTTTGGCAGTAGACTGGGAAGATTGGTAGAGATTGATGACAACAACCTCAAAAAGGAAGATTGTTCGGTGTCGAGGCTGAGGAGAATCACAGATTGAATCTCTTAGGAGATCTTCCTGACGATCGATGGAGAGTTTTTTTCAGTTCCGTCAAAGAATCACCCGAGGAGAAGCAATCCTGTCCATCTCTGTTGAAATCTCACCTGAAAAATCGATAATTACTATCGAGGTAGACGCCGGAACATGCCTTGATGTGTGGCTTGCATGCGGAGGGTTGCATGTAGACTCTTTCCTCATGCAAAAGGACTATGGAGCTGTAGGAACCGAGGCAGATGTGTCGAAAGGGGGGAGAGGGTGACTGCAATGGTGGAAGAGGAAGGGTCCAGAGTATTTTTGAAGCAGGAGAAGGAGATTTGAAATCGCCAAGGCAGCTAAGAAAGGAATGTTCTTTCCTCTTAACACAGGTTTGAAAAACCCTGCATGCGAATTGGACGCGTCGGTTCGAAGATTTAAGTAACAACAGAAGCGCGTCTTGTTTTGGACTTGGCCTGGGCATGCTAAGGAGGTTCAACTGATGGCTCGGAAGACCATGGGCCAGAAAACAAAAGTCTCGGGTCCAATGGACAAAGAACACATGGGGTCAACTTATTCTTATAACTAGGGTCACGAGGCTTAGGGGTTGGAAGCCCCCCATTTTGGGTCTACAATTGATGTGAAGGAATTGTCCCTTCTTCAGTCTCAGTCTGATTTTGCAAGGGTGGAGATGGAGGTCGTCAAAAGCAACGACGTCATTGCTTTAGACCTACTCTATGGATGGAGGAAAAAACACTAGCGATGGAGAACCCTGTTATGGATAGAGGAGAAGTAGGGATAGAAACACGAGTCACGAGGATTCTCAGAAGCCAGAAGAACTATGGTTAATCAAAATTCTCCCTTAGGCTATGATCTTGAAGCTCTCCAAGACGAGGCTGCTCCAAGGAAGATGGAGAGGAAATACTGAGAATTGGGATGGCACTCGGAATTCAGCTTAATGACGAGGAAAGGGCAGAGGCAACTCTGAAGTGGGATGAGGAAAGGAATAGACTTTCCTCACTTCATTTAAAGAATCCAAAAGAGTTTATGCTCCTTGTCTATTGATGGGAAGAAACTGATTGTTAAAAATTCATTATAGCAGGAAACGATGGTCGAGGAGGGGAGAGGATGATATCAGCGGTTGGAAATGAAGATTTTGATCTGTAATGTGAGGGGCTTGGACCTTTGTGAGAAAAGGGGAGCCATTAGGCGATTCATCAAAAAGTGTAGAGTCTATGTTTTTCTCATACAGGAAACGAAGAAAGAGGATCTTTCCCCAATCTTAGTCAGAGAACTGTGGGGCATAAATGAGGTTGACTACTTCTTTAAACCCTTTGAAGGACAATCAGGTGGCCTGGCTATCTTTTGGAACTCTTCTGAGATTGGATAATCACTCTATTACGATAAAAAAAAGGATACTGAGGAATGAGGGGACAAAATTAAGCATTACAAATATGTACAGGCCGATCTCAACTAGTGATAGGGATGACTTTTGGGTAGAGTTGAAAGATATTCAATTGTGGAACAACAATATATGGTGTATTGCGGGTGATTTTAATGTAGTCAGATTTCCGTCGGAAATGAGACTTCAACCTAGGATTGACAGGCTTCTCGGACTTGAAAGTCTGTGGCTAGAATAATGCACGACTAGAGGGGGGGGGGGGGGGGTGGGTTGGTGAATAGGTCGGATTCAAAATTTAAACAAATCTTATTAAATTTACCCTAATGAAATTCAAGCTTAAGGTAAATCAATTTACCAATCTACAAGCCATGAAAAAAAACAAGGTGTGTACAAGTGTAAACAAGCATATCAAGATCATCACACATGCTCAACAATTTATAGTGGTTTGATTTCAATATACCTATATCCACTGATGGAATCACCCACTCTTGGGTTATCCAGAATACACTAAGAATGGGCTTCTCACCCAAACAGTACAACTTAGTTTTTGAGAGGTTCGACCATAATGGTCTAATCCTCGACGTCTATTTTTTAGGTGATTCGATCACAGAGTTCTAATCCATTGTACATGAACATAGTAATAAATAAACAAAGAACACTTGCCTTGGGCCTTCGTGAATCTTCGAGATGTGTTCTTTGGCAAATCTTCACGCTTAGGTCTTCAATGTTGAAAGTCTACCAAGATGAGCAACCGTAGCCGAAGGGGTGGATCTAGGAGATCAGATGCACCAGGAGGTCCTAGAGTTGCTCTCTCATAATCCTCTTGATTTAAGGCTAACAAGCCCTTTGGATATTACCATGAACATTTGTTGAAGAGATTTAAGAGAAGGGATAGGCTCTAAAGATGGTTTGAAGGTGTGAGATCCTCTCCCGGAGCCTTAGGGTGATTAGGGTTAAGAGAGCATTAGAATCCTTCATTGCAATTAAGAGAAACGAACCCGGTATTTATAATAAACTGTTCAACGTTTAAACCTCAAGGGGTCGAGGAGCGTGTCTCGAGGGGTGGAGACCTAAATATGGAAAAACAACTGATTTCAACGTTTAAGTTCGAGGGGTCAAGGAGCGTCCCCAAGGTCTCGAGACCCCTTCGAAGGCTTGAGCTTGAGAGCAGATAAAAAATACAGACAGTGACACTTTTCTCTCTTATAAACAATCGAGGCCTCGAGAATCCTTCGAGGGGTTGAGAAAGGCTCGTGGGCTCGAGCCTGACAGATTTGCAATTTTCAGAGATTACATATATGTGCTCCTTAAACATATTCAAATTAGGGTCCTTGAAGCTAGGGGTGGTTGGTTCAACCTATGGTCCATTAATGGTCCTTTTACCTGTATGGTTGCCAAACACTTGGAGAGTTGCTTGCGGCAGCTTCTGACAATCTGATCAACCCAGTGCTTCAACTTCAATCATCCAAGGCAAGATTCGACATAATTCATGAAATTGACAAGACATGGACACGGATAAACCGAGGCATTAACAAGACTTCATTGAAAGAAATAGTCTTTTTGACTATCCCCTAATTGGAGGTAGGTTTACATGGTCTAACGAGGCGTCGATGAGCTGACTGGACAGATTCTTGGTATCTCATGAGTGGGATTCTTGCTTCCCAAACAACAATTTAATCAAAATTTTCAATCCAATATCAGATCATTCACCAGTTCTCTTGGATACGGAAGAAATTGATTGAGGGTGGAATTTGTTTCACTTTAATAATGCGTGGTTGGAGGATCCAAAGTTTCTTGAATTGGTCAAAATATTGTGGGAGGGATTCTCCGTTCAGGGTTCTTATCAAGAAAACTTGTCTTGCTAAAATCTAAAATTAAAGATGGGTAAAGACAAATGGAGGACTAGTAATAGAAAGAAAGGAGGCCGTCTTGAAGGAACTTGAAGGGTGGAATAGAATTGAAGTAGAATGGGATCTGGTCGAGGGTGAATTGATGACAAAAAGGAACTGCAGAGCCCAGTTATGGGATTGTTTAAGGTTGGAAGAGGTAGAGTGGAGACAGACGTCTAGACGACTGTGGCTTAAGGAGGGGGACAAAATACAATTTTTTTTCCTCACTTTGCCAACATCTGAAAATTGGGTAACAACATCAAATCTATTGTGGTAGATGACAAAAAGATTGTAGATAAGGATGGGATTAGGGAGGCGGTCATCTTCCAGACATGGATTAACTGTTCAGGTTAGTCGTCTTTTCCCCTCTACATAGGTAGTGATGGTATCTTCCTCTCCCTCGCTAGCTCTGTTGCAGTTGGACCCTCTAGGTATTTCATTCCCTCTTTGTACCCCTTCATCTTCTCAATCGATATTACCCTTGTTTGGGGGTTGCTTCCTTGTGATGTCATTTGTCAGGTTACAAGTAGGCACATGAAATCTAATTTGGTGGACCGTTTAGAGACTCAGTACACCATTTAGGAAATGGACTGTATTTTTCAATCGTCAATAGGTAAAGCTCAGTCAATGTGATTGACAATCTCATTTGCTTTAGGCTGTGAGTTCTCCAAGCTTTTCGATGTGGGGTGGAGGGAAGGAGACGTGGGGTTCGAGGGCATGCTTTCTACATTCAGACATGATTCTACATTCGGCGATTCGACACTTGGTTATTTGATTATGGGCAACTACAGGATTGATACATGCTATCAACCACGAGGCCCTCCCTCTGTTGGGTCTTCTTCCTTGGTACCATCTATCCTTCACCTTGATATTCCACCTCACTACCGTACTAGCTTCAAGAGATTGTTATCAATTCTGGACAACACTACACCGCTATTGCTGAATTTTGGTCATTTTCTTCCCCCATTTTTCACCCACGGGACTGGGGAGAGAGAATCTAGTAGTAGGTTATCTCCCCTTAGCAGGCTTAGAAATGAATCATTCTAGAGGAATAGTCAGGGTAGGCCAATGTTGATGGATTAAGAAAATTAGTGAGGAAAAGGCTGGGCGGTTAGAAAGAGAATTCAGTGAAAAGGTGATTCAGTTGGCTCTTAAGAGTCTCGAGGGGATAAAGAACTGGGGCAGATGGTTTTAACTTCAACAAGTCTTGTTGGTAGATTGCTGGTCATGACTTTGTCAAAGTTTTCCAAGAATTCCACGAAAGGGTTTGAAACAATGTTATCAAAACTGGACCGTCTACCAAACCATTTTCGAGGAAGGTTGGGTTAAATAAGGTTCAAATTTAGTCAAACTCGGTCAAGCTTGTACTATCAAATAATATTATATTATTAGCTAAAATTTAATTGGTGAGTGGAGATAAAATTTAAAAAAAAATTAAAAAAATTAAAAAATAGATGTTATTTTTTTTTAAAATAATTTTTTAATCTATATTTAATTTGGACTCATTTCAAGTTGATATATTTTGATGGTTGATATTTGAACTCTTAAAATTATAATTTTTTAAATTTAATAGACCTAATTTTTCTATGATACATCTTCGATTCATCTATTATCATTCATTAAACCTCACTCTTTATTCTTTGTAGATATTCTCAATCTTTATAAATTCATTAAACACTAACTTATAGAATTTATTTAAAATAAAATAAAATAAAGTAATTCATTAATTTTTAATACAATAAATTTTACAAACTCTATTTTGTGGTCTTAAATTGACTTTATCTTTTTATCTTTTATTTATCAAATGAAATAAAAAACATCATGTTGATAAAATTTGAATCGTGTCTATATCTATTCCCTGAACTTCAATTAATGCCATTGATGTTCCCATGTGATTCAAGGATTCGCTGGCTGCATGGGATTGGTGCATCAACACAAAAAAGAGTAATGAAATGAGATAGAGAGTATGCAGGGAGTGGGGACTTAAATAAATTAAAAAAGAGAAACCCTCTCTTTTCTGATGCTTTTTTTTTTTCTCTTGCAAGAAAAAGAGACAACGGATGACTGAAGAAGAAAAGTTGTAAGGAAGGTGATGGAGCTGAAGAAGAAGTTGCATAGACTGATCAAAGCAACAACAAAAGAAAAATAAGATTGCATCTCGCGGGTTACGATTCACCGGTGATTGAAGAAAACTGAGTCAACTCGCGAGTTAGTTCGGTTTTTTATGATTTTTTCCTTCGAACGGTTTTAGAACTCACTCGAATCATGGAACTCACGGTTACAGTCGAACTTGAGGTTCGACTCGGCCCGGTCCGATTTTTGTAACACTGGTTTGGAAATTCTTTCATTACCCTTGTTGCAAAAAGGGACGGACCTTCTGAACTATCCCATTTTAGACCAATTAGTTTAATAGGATGTGTGTATAAACTATTGGCTAAGGTCATGGCGAGAAGGTTGAGAGTGGTCCTGACGTAGGACACGAAGATAAGTAATCCTAAATGACTAATGCAACTATGGTAAAGTAAAATTAATATGAACTAAACCTAAAATGAGCTGAAATTAGAGAAAAAAAACAATTAATATATGCAATCAAATAATTTAATTTTGGCACAAATAAGTCGCGAGTTTCTTGGAGTCTCATGTAAGCAATTATGTGATTCTCCATGCTGAGCCACTGCTTGCGGTGGGATCTTTCAAAATAATGGGTTGTTGGATTCCGCAGAAGTGTAGGCCTATCGTCAGAATAGGGCTAGCCACTTATCTGCAGATTTACCCACAATCTTTGTAGAATATTTAGCTATAAGTAGTAGTGTGTAGTAAAGAGACAACAAAGGCAAGGGATCTAGAGTTTTGGAATGGATTACGGTGGCAAGAGATCTAGGGTTTGGATTGATAGGGGTGATGGCTGAATGGTAGGAGCTTGCGGCAAGGCTAGATAGGGTTGTAGGCAGCAAGGTATGGAAGGAAATGGGGGCAGCAGCAAATAGATAGAGGAGAATGAGGGTGGAGGCGGCAAAATGGGAAAAAAAAGGGGTGGCGGCAGCAAGGAGAGGGATTAGGAAGTTGGCGACAACTTGTTGGAGGGCTAATGGGAGGTGGCGGCTGCAAGAGGGGGCTAGGGCAGCAAAGATAGGGACTATGGAGGTGGTGGCTGCAATATGGAGGAAGGGAAGGGGAAGGGTTAGGGTTGAGGTTAGGGTTTGGGGTGGGCAGCAACAAGGCGGAAGGGAGAGATTGTGGAGGCTAGGGTTTGGGGGAAGAAGAAGGGAGAGAGATGGAGAAAGAAAAAAATACTTGGAGATAGAGGAAGGCTTCTCACCTTTTCTTGGCTTCTCACCAAGATTTGATTCTCACCAAGGGGTTCCAATGCATGGAGCAATGCAAAATTTCATTCATTCATTCGTTAGTCCTAATGAGAGGGCTTACAATAGTATTCATAAGGTTTACAATAAAAAAGGACCAAAATGCCCTCAAATAAAAGAAATAAGAAAACCCTAATTACAATAAAATGACCAAATTGCCCACAAATAAAAGAAAGAAAAACTAAACCAAAAATAAGGAAAATAACTGGAAATACAAATAATAATATGCTCCGCATTAGGTCCTTAAGAAAATAATTGGGGAGTCTCAAGGGGTGTTTGTAGAAGATGGGCAAATCCTTGATGGGGTTGTAATTGCAAATGAATTAGTTCACATTAGGGGAAAAAATAGGAAACCTGGAGTACTCTTTAAAATTGATATGGAGAAAGCATACGACCTTGTTGACTGGAATTATATGGGGTACTTATTCGAGAAAATGGGATTTGGATCGCGATAGAAGTTATGGATGAAGGCTTGTGTAGAAGGAACGTCGTATTCCGTGTTAGTCAATGGCTCCCCAATTGACCTTATAGAGGCAAATAGAGGACTTATCCCCCTTTATCTTTACCTTGGTAGGAGAAGGGCTAAACAAGTTGGTGGAGAAAACTAGAGACTTGGGCATTGTCCGAGGATTCTCAGTGTTGGAGATTGGGCCAGTGGATTGCAATTCGCAGATGATACTTTATTCTTCCACGAGGCCTCAAGGAACAAAGTTTTGGGGTATAAGGCAATTTTCAGGTGTTTCGAGCTGGTATCTGGGTTGTAAATCAACTTAGGCGAAAGTACATTGATAGGGATCGGGGTGCAAGAAGATTTGTTAGAAAGCCTAGTAGGTAAACTCGGGTGCGAAGTTGGGAAACAACCCTTTACCTATTTGGGTCTACCTATGGGGGAATCCTACATCCAAGAGATTTTGGAATCCTGTTATAGAAAGGGTTGAGAAAAGATTAGTGGGGTGGGGTAGGAATTATGAAATTATCTATCACTAGGTGGCAGGCTTACCCTCATACAATTAGTGTTAGCTAACTTCCCTATATAGTATATACTACATTTCCCTGTTTGAAATGCCAAAAGGGGTGGCCAATATATTGGAACATGCATTTAGGAACTTTCTCTGGGGAGACAAAGAGGAGAGGAAAAGAGTGCACCTGGACTTAGACAGTTGGAAAGGAAAGGGAAACATTGTGGAGGAAAGTACTTCTTGCAAGGTATGGAGTGGAGGATAGTGGAGGGCTGAGATTGAGTGATAAAGTTGAGAAGAAAGGATCAGTGCTAGTAAAAGCTTGGTGGAGAATCGGCATGGGAAAAAGGCAAAGTGGGTAGCGTCTTTAAAGAAAAGCCGAGGATGCTAGTTGGGAGAGGGGATCGAACCTTATTTTGGACTGATCATTGTTTGGTAGAGAGACCCCTGAAAGATGTATTTTCGAGACTATATAGGATAGTGAGTAATAGACAAGCCAGGGTCATGGATTATTACGTAGTGGAAGAAGGAATTACAAGATGGGAGGTTTGCTTTAGGAGAAGGCTCAGGGTTTTCGAACAAGAGTGGATGGATGAGTTACAAGCTATGGTAGCGATATTCCGATATTTAGCAAAGAGGACGATGAATGTGTTTGGATTGGTGACTCATCGTGCTTATACTCAATCATGACAGGGGCCACCTAGGCTCTAACTAGCTCCCAAGAGGAGTGTAATCCTAGAATATTAGCTTGGACTGGGGCTGCCCCTCCAAGGGGTCAAACTTTTGTCTGGTGTGCACTTAAAAGGAAAATACTTACCAGAAAAGAGCTTAATAGGAGGGGAATCTTGAGTTTTAGCGATGACTTGTTGTGCATTTTTGTGGAGATTTAGAGGAGGATGTAGATCACTTGTTTGGTAAGTGGCCAATCGCTAGAAGCATGTGGAATAGATTCGCTAACCTGATGGGAGGGACATGGACCTTTGGCAACTCATGTAGTGGAATAATGGAGAGTTGGAACCTTCCAAGGGTAGTACCTAGAATGAAGGTAGCATGTACCATACTGGGGGCTATTTTGTGGACCATTTGGAAGGAAAGAAACCTTAGGATTTTCAACAATAAAATTTCAGGCTGGTAGCTAGTAAGGAGTTTAGGGGGCGCAACATGCTTGACTTTTATAGATCATGGGAGGGTGTAGTGGTCTTCCCCCTGTGGCAGGCTTCATGAAATTTAATGTGGATGGGGCAGCAAAGGTAAGACAGGTCTGGTTGGGATTGGAGGGGTTACGCACAATTCGGATGGGGTTTTGAAATTGGTATCAATAGGGGTTAGGGATTCTAATGAAGCAAAGATTCTCGGGATTAGGAGGGCGTTGTCTTTGTGGGTGAACAATGGGGAGGGGAAGCTCATCATGGAAGCGGATTCATTAAACTCGATAAAGTGGGTGATGGGCCATAAGGGACTTCCTTGGAGACTAGTTCTAGTGGTAAGGGAGACGATAAAGTGGGTGATGGGCCATAAGGGACTTCCTTGGAGACTAGTTCTAGTGGTAAGGGAGATCAGGGCACCATGTGCGAACAGGGAGGTGTCTTTTGCGCTTTTTATAAGATCAACAAATCGAGTGGCATATTTCCTATCTAAACTTGGGGTAGGACACCATACTGTTGTTTTTTCTATGTGACATTGAGAGAGGAGTTGTACTATATCATGATTTCTATCTCTTATCGATTTGTGATTCGTTGTTTTAGGATTATGTTATGACTATCTTAGACTATTGCATTTTTCTTTCTTTTGGGTGTAGTATTAATGCATATTTTTTTTTTGTTACCGTTCGATAAAAGAAGCCGGGTAATCCTTGTACATAAACTCTCCCACCACTCCTTGACCAACTCTATGAACTTGGGATTTTCCAACCATGCATTATTAAACTGGAAAGGCTTTTGGCCCCAATCAATCTCCTCCGTATCCAAAAGCATCAGACAATGATCTGATATTGAACTAGAGAGTTTAATTTGACTTCCATTTGAGTGATGACCATCCCACTCGGAAGAGATGAGGAATCTGTCCAAACTGCTCATTGTCGCTCTCGATTGGCCATTCGTCCAAGTAATTCTTCCACCTATGAGAGCATATCTACTAGGTTGTTTCTGTTAATGAAATCAAGAAATTCCTCCATTCCCCTAGTGTAACCCCATTTCCTTATCTTTCCGATGGATATCTTACAACATTGAAATCATTGCCTATGCACAAAAGGTTAGATCTTCATAGTTTGATGTCTTCCAATTCTGACCAGAAGTTGTCTCTATCTGATGTAGGACACGGATGGACTAGGCCTAATTTGTGTATTTTAATATTATTTATTTTATCTCTTTCTTTCCTACTTAGATTAGGTTTCCCATTTATTTGTATTTTTAGTAATGGTTGTATTCGATCCTCTTAAGATCGAAAGTTCCTGCATAGTAGGATTAGATTTGTTTCCTATTTGGTTTAGGAGTCCTAGTTTAGATAGGAAAGCCAGGTTGGTGGCCTTCCAATTTATCTTCGTCTATTTGTTTTCTTATAAATACCATAGATGTAGTGCTCGAGGGACACACAATGGATATTCAATAAAATTAATCAAAGGCATAGCATTTTCCTTATCTTCTTTGTTTCTTCTTATTCCTGCCTAGTTGTAGGCTGGTTCTACATTAATTGGTTCAGAGCCAAGTTCTTTGTATCTCTGTTATACAGAGACGTTCATTTCGGTGACAGATCCCTGCATTATCAGGGATGATCGTAGTTTCCCTTCCCAGCTTTTGCCCCTCCCCTTTCCCCAAAGGAAAAAAAGAAAAAAAAAAGAACACAGAGACACAGAAAAAGCTCACCTGTGGAGCTGCAGTTCGCCCCTTCCACAAGCTTCCGCCCTCATTACAATTTCGCCCCTGCTGCTACAGCTTCTCGTTTCAAGCTGCTTCCATCCCAGATACTCCCAGGTACGACACACGATCTGAACCCAGCTTTCGCCCTTCCTCCATCTTCCCTCCATCTTCTTCGCCTTTGATTCTCTTTTCCATCTCTTCCGCCATTGCTTTCCATCCTCCTTCAGTCCAAGTCCCACACGTGCGTGACTTAAATCTCCCACACTTGTTCCTCACTTACACCCCATTAGATTTACCCTAAATTATCCCACGTGTGTCGGTTCCTTTTACGTTCGGTCCCACCTCACCCATCCATTAAACCTTTTCCCCACTCCAACCGTCATGTCTTGGACCCTGTGCCACCCCGATTTGATTACACGCATCATGTAGACCCGTTAGCATCCAACAATAATGGTGATCACTTTCTCCATCAATCTGAGTTCAATGATTTTAAATCCGAGTTTATCTTAGAGTTACGATATGAATTTCACGATTTTTTCCAAGAATTTAGAGACCTATTGCTCAGCAGAAAGTACAGTGCCACGATGAAGGTGAACAAAATCTCGACATACGTGTATGCTTCCTCGAGATGTGTGCCAACTCCTCCAAAGTCACCATCGGCGTTCCTGTCTACTCCTCCAGAAATCGTGACCCCACAACCATTGCCCGTGTTGGAGACTGCACTAGTTGTGTTGCTTGCACCACAGTCGATGCAACCGACGAGTGTCGATCCTCCTCCCCCCTACCACCCCCCCACCCCACCCCACCCCACCCCGACCTATACCTCCCCCACCGCCACCTCAACTTACCCAACCTTCTCTATTACCCAAACCTGATCCCCTTACGGATACCAAGCATTCATCTATAGTTATTCGTCTGACAGCCCCTTAGGACCATGTTCTCTCCCCAGTGCAGTTTGAAGATCCCTTCTTGACAGAGTTGCATCACCCTCACTTGAGCACATATGCATTTGCAGATATCTCCGTTCCCCAGAATGATAGCTTTCATCGTCCGTACGTTGCAATTTGTGCAATTCCAGCTTCATGATTCACATCTTCGGACTTGGACTTATCTTTGTTTGGTGCCTTCTGCTTTTGTTGATTTCAACTTGCGGTATGAGTTCTTTTCAAGACCGGAGGACTGACGTAGGACACGGATGGACTAGGCCTAATTTGTGTATTTAATATTATTTATTTTTATCTCTTTCTTTCCTACTTATTAGGTTTCCCATTTTTTCGTATTTTTGGTAATGGCTGTATTCGATCCTATTAAGATTGAAAGTCCCTGCATAGTAGGATTAGATTTGTTTCCTATTTGGTTTAGGAGTCCTAGTTTAGATAGGAAAGCTAGGTTGGTGCGTTCCCAATCTATTTCGTTTATTTTTTTCTTATAAATACCAAGGATGTAATGCTCGAGAGACACACAATGGGTATTCAATAAAATAATCAAAGGCCATAGCCTTCCTTATCTTCTTTGTTTCTCTTATTCGTACCTAGCTGCAGGCTGATTCTGCATTACTGTCACTGTCGGAGTTCAGCCCTATGTATAAACCGACCCGCAGAATTACCCAAATTATATATAAGTATAGATATATTTAATACTCTTCTCATTTTATATCATTATTTGATGATTTTTTTAGAATTAACTCTTACAATGGTTATGCTTTAGTGGTGAAGACCTGTTTTTATGGATGTCTCTTTACTTGAAGCTATCAATACATATATAAGACCAAATTATCTACTTAAAATATGGGTTTACCTGTGATCTGATTTAACCTGACCCCAAATTTGTTGACCCGAATTAAAAATGGGTTGAGTTTATGGCGGGTTGGGAGGAGGCCAAAATATGGGTTGGGTTGAAAAATAGTGATCCCAATTAAATATAGGCGGGATAAAATTTGACTCTCAACTCGACTCGCCCATCCGGATTGCATCCGTACTCGCATTATCTAGACCGCCAAGTCTTTGCTTTTTAAATCTTTCTATTAAATTTCATTAGAAATGCACTCTTCGGAGGTCCTTAAGTGCCCAATCAGAGAAACGTTTGATTAGCTGCAAAAGGAGATGGGATACTGCCCACAAGCCCCTTACCTCTCCTCCAATACAACCTCTATCGTTCAAGGAATCCATCATCCATATACAAGATTTGCCACCGGAAACATGCTCCTGTCTGGAGGTCTTACTGTAGAGAGTGAAATCGGAGGAGACCGGTTGAGAAAAATCCTCAGAAATAAATCAGTGTATGGTGGAATCAGTGAAAAGTGGTGATGGGCTGGGTTCAGATGATGGTGCTAAGTGGAGGAAGGCAAGGGAAGGGGAGGGGGTAACCCAATTGGGGATTGAGAAAACAGCGACAGAGGTGACAGAAGTAGAGGAGAGTGCATTGGAGAATGGGAAGTTGCACAGACAGAGGTTGTGAGATTGCAGGAGAGATGCTGAAGGCGAAGGCAGAGTGGAGACATATGATATGAAAGTGGACAGCGAAAGGCACCTGGAAATACTGCAGAGAGAAGGCTAAAGGCACATAGAAGTGTTATAGACAGAAGTCTTAGAAACAGCCACATGTGTGAAGAATAAACGAAGAGAAAATGTTGACGTGTCATATAACGGCGTGGAAAATGCTTTTTATATGGAACCAATGCGGTTTCCTTTCACACCTAAGGTGGTTTGCACTTTTTGCAGGAGAGAGAATCTATCTCTCTATATATATACACGTACATACATACATACATATATATATATATATACATATATACATACATATACATATATATACATATATATATATATACATATATACATATATATATATACATATACATACATATATATATATGTATACATATACATATACATGCACACACTCATGGGTGGACCCATCCTATGATGAAACATTTGGATGGATGGATCAATCATCCTGAGTTCTAACAAACTGTTGAAAATGGGGCATTAAATCATCCTAGCTCTCAATTTTTGTAAGATCAAAATAAAAACCATTGGATAAGTGTTCTTGTCTATAATCAATCCAACAGTTAGGATGCATCAACTAACATCAAAAAGGTTGGATCTAAGTCTTATACAAGAAAATAACAATTTCATTGGTCTAGATTTATCACAAATTGGGCACATGTGGGTGAACAAAATGCCCAGGTGTTTGCAGTTTCCCCCTTAGTGATATTGCTCTTATGTATCTTTCTGCATGGAAACAGCTGTCTTCTTTCTCTTATGGGATGTGAGAGATTTTGGGGTATTTTCGATGTTTAGTTAGTAACATATACAAGCCTTTGAGTTCTCTGTCTAGCGAGGAAACCATGTGTATGCATTTCTTTGTGAATTTGTTTCTTTGCATCTCTTTGTTACTTTATTTTGTAGCAAAAAAATATTAGTTCATTAGAGACTGAGTTTTTAATTCTAGTAACATCTTCAGGCAATCCCTTAAGTGGTTCTTTTATAATATGTATTTTTTTTTCCTGTTTATTATTGGACAGCTTTTGTGGATTTCTGCTGAAGAAGTATCACAAAAAGAACAATTGAGAGCCCTAAAGAATCAATTGATTCAAATCCCTTGAAAGATGCAAGCTTTCCAAGGAAGTAAGTGTGTGGGATGAAGTTGTCAACATTACTTCTTTCAAAATCTCTATGCATTATGATCATGCAGTTAGTTTAATGATTGTGCGACATGTGTGAAGGTTTCAGCAAATGGAGCTCTGCCCAAGCAGGA